>JAWDGP010000465.1:70000-82500 GCA_033675545.1 Elysia crispata
AGCATGGAGGAGCCTTACTACACAGATTCTCATGACGACCCACACTACCACAGCCATCTAGACCGTTACCAGGAAGATGACCACTACAATCGCCAGCATCAAGGGAGAGAATCTCACGAGGTGGACGAGCAGAGCGCATGGCTCTACCCTTATTTCAAGTATCCACCCAGGTAGGTCCTTGGCAATCAAAAGAGGGACAGATTTCTTGCTGGTATATACTGAAGTAATAAGACACGCACGCTGTCTGCTGGTGGATATTCAGTCCCATTTAGGATAGAGAGTTGTTCACAGTCGATATAGATTGAAGTCACCAAGTTTATAGTTTTTCTTTTTCTAGTTTTATAGGTACTAGATACTTTGATAGCTCTAAGCATTTCTGACAGGAAACCACAATGTAGAATCAAAATAAACTGAAAAGAATTTCAAGTATTCATTTTAAAACACTATAAACTTGTTTTACGTTCTGCACTTATTTTATCAAAAGAAAAGAAAAAGTTGAAAACTCTGTGACTATCTTTTCTTTAATGGTTTTTAAATCAACCAATATTTTATCTTGATAATCTAGCTAAAAACAAATAAATATTCCAGTCAATTTCCAAAATATTTTTTATCTCTTTTTCAGGAAACGCATGCAGCCTATGTACCTCGTGAGTATAACCTGAAATTTGCTCAGGGTTGGTCAGCCCTTTGAAAAATACTAGAAATATGTCATTAGAATCCTTTGTGCATCTAAACTATACAACATTTACAATACAGAACGTGCCCAGGATCTGGCTTCACGTTGAAAGGTGAAAAGGGCGCTCATTTGGAAGAGCGAAATATAAACTTTATCCTCTTAAAATACCCTCTTAATTTTCTCCAATCTTTTATCATTAAAAAAAAAAAAGCAAGAATTCTCTTTGTATGAAATTATTGGTAAAGGCTTAGGAACGAGCATAGATGCACATTGTTAGTAAAACACGGTCGACTCGAGAAATTTGAAATGTTTTGCTCTTCTTCCCATCAGTGGATGATCACCCCTCTCTTTCTCTCTGCCTCCGTCTATCTCAATGTTGCCTGTCTGTCTATCTGTCTGTCTGTCTGTCTGTCTGTCTCTCTCTCTTTATATATATATTATGTTTGATCGTTATTCAAGCATTCTTTGATAGTGCTTGACAAAGGGAGCTTAATAATGATAATAACAAAATTGATTACCTAGTTTAAATTTTGGTTTGCCATGACTCCAGAGTCATATATATATATATATATATATATATATAAAATCTAATTGTCAAATCTTTCTTGCTGTCACCTCCTTTCTTTTCTTTAGCCCGACCAAGATGTCCAGTATATTCACTACATACACGAAAGTGACCCTCACCCTCAACACCACAGAGAAGATAGCAGGAGCGGCATTCTGGGAAATGAAGACAACGTTCTACTTCCGCTTCTGCTACTCAAATCACCGGAAGCCAAACAGCTCCTGATGACGTCAACACTGTTGTCAAAGCTCAAGGGAGTCACAGGAAAAGGTGGGTAGTGGTGACAAAGCTTACAACATTCGATTGGACAGGTATTTGACGTAACGCCATAATTCACAAATAGTTAGTGTCTCTTGACCTGAGGTTCAGTTACATAGGACGGTAGAAAAGAGTGCGGCGGAGGTAATCAGAATATATTGACGGTTGATTACACGGTGTTGTGGACATTGTTCAACCGGCCGATTCCGTGAGCCCTTGAATACAGTGGGAGGGATGGGTCCTCGGAGAGAAAAAATAACTACTGATAGACAGACACAAATAGAGAGATATATTTAGAGGGAAATCTACAACCATAATTAAAAAAGAGAGAGAGAGAGAGAGAGAGAGAGAGAGAGAGAGAGAGAGAGAGAGAGAGAGAGAGAGAGAGAGAGAGAGAGAGAGAGAGAGAGAGAGAGAGAGAGAAAAGAAAAAAAAACAAACAAAAACAACAAAATTGATACAGACCGGCTCAGACTGGTAAACAAACATACAAGAATTCCTTTTTACTAATATATATATCTACAAACTGACAGTTTGCTGTAAAGCTGGCCACACACTGCACAAGCCTATTACTCAAGTGACTTGTCTCAAGCCATATTGCACAATCACAGTTTCAAGTCTAGTTCAAGTTCCACCCACACACTACGCAATCTTTTTTCTCAATTGACTGGAAGAAACTATGGCGCCCACGAGGAAACAGCGGTTAATTTTATGCACCTTGTATATTCAATTAAAGTTAAAACAGCGGAAAAATAGATCTTTCTGGGCAAAAAAGTGGCTTCTAGAGAGGAGTAGAATTAATCATACCACACTATTAGAAGAATTGAGGTTGTACCCAGCTGATTTTACTAATTTTCTTCGAATGTCAGAAGAAAATTATTTAGAGCTTTTAAGCATATTGGACCCTGTTCTTAAAAAGCAAGACACTGTGTTGAGGCAGTCTATTAGTTCCCATCCTCGCGATTAGCACTACTGTCAATTTCTTTGACAAAATGAACCATTTCCACGTATGCCTTGTCTTTTAAAATTCTATTACTGTATTCCTTGGATTTGATGCGCCATAAACACTCATAGGATTTGTATAGTTCGATAAATTTTAAAATAGAGTCTCTAGACCAGGATGCCATTTTAATTCGCCTCGACAGAATCATCGAATGATAGACTAGAGCTTCTACACTTCTTTATGTCTGTATCATAGGCCTAGCAGGCTAGCACTAACAATAATTTTTAAAAAATTATTTCTCAAAATACTTTAAAGGACAGGAAACTGCCGCGAGACAAAGTTAATTTGAGGTCCCTGATTTCAAATATGCCCTTAGTTTGAAGCCTCAACACCAAACAGAGTCTGGTCTCCTACAAGTCAATCAAACTTGGCCTAAATCACATGCACAACTTTCCAGTATTACCACACACCTACAGGTAAACTTGGGCAATTGACTTGTATCCAGTCAATTGCCCTAGTTCACTTGCAGGTATGTGGGGCGCTTAAGCCACACGTCGGTAGGGAAAAGAGCACATTAATTCTGATTAAAACCATGGCGCTGATATGAACTCTTTATCAGATCGATGAAGTATGAACCCCAGTTTGTTTTCAATTCAACTTTCTATTTTTATCATCTTTTGCTACAACCGTTTCCTTTACCGTAGAGTTACTTGATGGTTCTGGAGGGCTGAAGGACTTGATGCTGCGGCAGGCACTGCTCAACCTCCTCACCCATACTCAGCAACAACCACAGCCGACTGGAGTAAGTGGAGATTGTGGTAGTTGCAAGGAGATGATGATAGTTCAGAATGAGATGTTGATAATTAGGAATCAGATGATAATAGTTTGAAATGAGATGCGGTAGTTCCGAATGAGATGATGATAGTTTGTTATGGTAAGATAATAGTTTTTAATAAGATGATGATAGTTTGTTATGGTAAGATAATAGTTTTTAATGAGATGATGATAGTTTCTAATGGTAAGATAATAGTTTTTAATGAGATGATGATAGTTTGTAATGGTAAGATAATAGTTTTTAATGAGATGATGATAGTTTGTAATGGTAAGATAATAGTTTGGAATGAGATGATGATACTTTGTATTGGTGAGATAATAGTTTTTAATGAGATAATGATAGTTTGTAATGGTAAGATAATAGTTTTTAATGAGATGATGATAGTTTGTAATGGTAAGATAATAGTTTGGAATGAGATGATGATGGTTTGTAATGGTAAGATAATAGTTTTTAATGAGATAATGATAGTTTGTAATGGTAAGATAATAGTTTTTAATGAGATGATGATAGTTTGTAATGGTAAGATAATAGTTTTTAATGATATGATGATAGTTTGAAATGGTAAGATAATAGTTTGGAATGAGATGATAATAGTTTTTAATGAAATGATGATTTATCGTAGTGAGATTAAGAAAGTTTGTAATTAGATGATGAAGTTTCCAATAAGATTATGATAGTTCCTAAAGAGATCATGAGTATTGCATAGTGTTTATAATGGCTTTGCTCTAAGTGGATGTGTTTGTGATTGAGTGTCACAGGGAGAAGAGGGAGAAGAAAAGCGAGGATAGTGAGATCGTGAGAGAGAGAAAGAGAGAAAAGTTACTCAGGACCTCAACAAACAGATAGGGTGAGAGAGTGGGGGTAAAAGAGAAAGAGAGAAAGAGAAAGATAGACAAAGAGAGAGAAAAAGAAGAGAGAGAGAGAGAGAGAGAGAGAGAGAGAGAGAGAGAGAGAGAGAGAGAGAGAGAGAGAGAGAGAGAGAGAGAGAGAGAGAGAAAGAGATAAAGAATAAAGGGAGAAGGTATACACTCACTCGGAGATAGACGGAAAGCCACATTCTCTCACCTCTGTGCCTCCTCGACCTAGACCCCAGGTCAAGGCCAGACGCGAGTAACCCAGGCTAATCTTCTGTTCGACCCCATCGCGAGAACTTATCGCAGTCTAGCGACCAACCAGCCCGTCCAGCTGATCAACCCAAGAACCAACCAAGTGGTCAACCCGGCCAGCACCTTTGTGGATCCTCTCTCAGGTTTGCCGTACTGGCCACTACACAAACATAACAAACAAGGGTTTTCTAAACACAGAATTTAGTAACTGTGTCATCGAAAAACGTATTGAGTTCTTCAGAGGCCACATATGGCTTGCGATGGAAATGAAAGCATAAGAAAAAAAATATTACTGGCATTACCAATTATTGTATGCGATGGTCCCCTTCCCGCCTTCTCCCCCCTCCCCCCCTAAAAAAAAAAAAAAGAAAGAAAAGAAAAGAATAACAAATCAATAAAAAAGTAAAAGTGCAGAATTGTTTAACAAACAAACAAACAAACACACAATAAAAACACGAAACTTTAAAAGATTTAAGATTTTTTTCATTAGATTGTTTGACTCAGTTTTTTTAATGCTTTTTGAAATCCATGGCTAAAATAATAAAAAAGAAGCTGTTAACAAGTCGAGCATAACCCTAGAGAGACATCATTGCTGTTATTTTTACCGTTTTGAGATAATAGCGAAATAAACGTAATATCAATGTCATAGAAATTAAATGCTAAGTCTATTCGCACGGTATCTAATCAGCTAGACTGAATCTCATGACCTCAGGTCAGGTAGTGGAGACGGCTACTGGTCAGTCTCTGGGTATCCTAGAGCCTCTTACTGGCACTATTGTCGCAGCAAATGTCCAGCCGCGGCAACAACAGCAGCAGCAGCAACAACCACAGCAAGCAGTACAACGGCTATCTCTGCAACAACCTTCCTTGCTGCAGGCTCGACAAGGCAAGTTTAGCGCTGATATTATGTTTAATTTACTCCATAGTTAACAGTTCTTTGAAATTAGGAGTTCAACTCTAAATACGCATAAATCTCTTGACTACTAAAATAACAAGAAACGAAGTTGTCTGACAAATAATTGTTTTAGTTCAAGTCTCTCTTCCAATGTGAATAAGGATTGCTTTACACTGTTATTTTAAACATCTTGATGTTCCATTATCATTTTCATGACCACGTTATTCATGATATTATCTACCAATCTACTTCTCATTGTTTCTTATTGTCGGTATTGATTTCTATTGTTTTCTTTATCTCTAACTCTGGCAAGCATTATCCTAAATTGTTTTCAGGTCAAGATTCTATTGTACCTGGTCAACAAAGACCCGCTCTGTTCCAAAGCCGAGGTATGACACGAGATCTTTCCTTTGTTGTCCTCTTTTC
This sequence comes from Elysia crispata, assembly GCA_033675545.1. Lineage (NCBI taxonomy): Eukaryota > Metazoa > Mollusca > Gastropoda > Plakobranchidae > Elysia > Elysia crispata. The sequence continues at coordinate 75,705 of JAWDGP010000465.1, forward strand.
TATTGGTCATTCTCGTGTTTGTAAAGTTAATTTTCGTAAAATTAAAAAATTTATAATTAAGAATGAGTATCGCATAGATAGTACTGTTATTCAGTCATTATGTTTTCTAATTTTATCCATGCTAACTCTTACATTTTTTTAGTTTGTATCTTCAGTTGACCAGATCGAGCTGGTGTTCACCCTGTTTTAAGATGTTTATAAGAAAAACGTGTCCCTACTATCAAACGGATTGTTTCGTTTCGGGCTAATTTTTTATCTCTAACTCCCAGGCTTGAACGGCGTGAGCGATAATGACGCACTCAATCTGATCTTCCTCTCACCTCTGACCCCGTCCTCCTTGCCAACTCCCCTGTTGGCCAATACCGGAAGTGACGCTTTGATCCGTGGATCTCTCAGGGAGGTGTTGGGTCCAGGGCTGGCCGAGGTGATAGAGCAATCGCCTGCCCCGTTGACCCCTGGTCAGAGACTGCCGAACGCTGCGGCTGGAGGAGGCCAGTGTACGTCCAGTCAGGGAGATTATGATTTATATAGGGATATGAAAACTGTAGCGGCTTTGGTGTTGGCTATGACAATACATAACTTGTCATCACGGAACAAAGAACTGATCTTCGGAAATAAACCATTTTGAAAACTTTTTTTGATGTTAATTATTATGGAATTCTTTATACACTTAAATGAAGCTTCCTGATTTGTTCTTACTGAAAAGTGTCACAAAGTGATCTGTGCGTTTGTTTTAAATGATTTTCTTTTTTTTTTTTTGGGTTTAAAAATATTTCAAGCTTTACAATATGAACCGCCATGGATATGACCCATATAAACCATTATAGATTTTTTTTTAAATTAGAAGACCCTGTTTTGGATGATGGTGTAGAAGTAAAAAAGAATATCCGCTGTGAAGTGATGAAGCATAGCGTTGCCATGATAGAAAAATCAAATAAATAATTACAAACTTAACGAAAGGGCAAATTGTTATTATAATTAGGATTGCTTACCAGTGTAAGGGGGAAAAGTGAAATGATTTAGCAGGAATGGAAAGAGGATCGAAGTATATAAAAATTAAGTGGTGAAAATTGTTTCTAGATATTGTGAAATTTATCTACTTTTGCCATCACCGAAATTACTTTTTTAAATTCCCACGTACTGTGAAAGAATGCCAGGTGACTAAAATAATTTGTGATCGAATGTGAACTGTTGATAACTATTTAAAAAAACTTACTACTCAGTTCTTGACGATCATAGTCTACTTCAGCAGCTCCCCATGATTCCCTTCATAAATATCTTTTCCTTTTCACCTTTTCTTGATGCCTCACCCCCCTCAGACTGCACTGTGGTCAGGAGTGGACAGACTGTCCCATTCAGACTGAGCCCCAGAGGAGGCCGACAGCTCTCTCGGCAGGAGTGTGACGCCATGGGGCGAGTCCTGGATACCTTCATCCCGACCTACCTGAGGACCTTCGTTACTAGGGACGCCGCTCTGGCTGGATTCAACCGTGTCGGTGGAGGGGTCGGGTCTGGCCTGCCCGCCCACGGTGGTTTCAGACCCAATAGCAACACCGTCCTCAACACAGTTGTGAATCCCAATGGTAACATCGGCGGCGTCGGGAACGGAATTTTCGATAACCCCACCAATAACAATAACAATAATAATAATAACAACAAAAATAATAATAATGGATTTAACAGCCTTTTTAACACCAATTTTAACAGAAATCCAAGTACTATTAGCGATAATAGTTTCAATGTTTTCAGTGGAGCAGATACACGAAATACAAATGTGGACAATAATTTTAGATCAGTAGGAACCAACTTTGGTGGCGATAGCAGAAGTATCAACAACAATATCAGTAATGTTGGTAATGGTCTTCCGGCCAGTAACAATCTGTCAGATTTTATCAGTGTCCGCCAGGACATCACTGGCTGTAGTATTCTTGTTCCAAATATCGTGCCGCAATGCTAGCTCTGACACTACTCTGAGAAATAACTATATTTAATTCAAAACGTTATTTGTTCAACGAGAAAAATTAAACGGACTTTCAACCGAAGTTCTCTAATATGTTCAAAGTATCGCAGCAAATGTTATCCTGCATCGCTTATGGCGCTATAGATCAGTTGTTTTCATCAGATTGATATGTTGATATGGCAAAGAGTTTAAGGAAATGCTTTGGCCCTTTTTGCTGTACTACTTTTTTCGTTCAGCTTTTCTCTATTCTGTCTATAAATTGCATCATCATTACAACTACGCAATTATCAATAGTAATGCTATGGGCGTTTCATATTGTAGAAATTGCTACTACAACTACTACTACTACTACTACTACTACTACTACTACTACTACTACTACTACTACTACTACTACTACTACTACTACTACTACTACTACTACTACTACTACTACTACTACTACTACTACTACTACTACTACTACTACTACTACTACTACTACTACTACTACTACTACTACTACTACTACAACTACCATTTTTGTTATTATTAATGATCAGATTTCACATTTTTTATAAATCCGTTTTTGTTATTATTATTATTATTATTATTATTATTATTATTATTATTATTATTATTATTATTATTATTATTATTATTATTATTATTATTATTATTATTATTATTATCTTTATTATTTTTTGGATATATTTCTTGATTTTTTTATTTACTTATTCTTTTTCGCTTTAAAATGTTTTTTTCACATTATAACAATTGTGTTTTTACTCATTTTATTCTTATCGTTATATGATTCCCATAAGCATTACAACGTCATCATCTTCAATTATGTTATATTAATCATGTTCAAATCAACATCTTTTTAATTAAGTTCTACACTGTACTCTGAATCGTGATTATTTTTATTTTTTATTCTTTTTTTGTCCATATTCATTTCCCTCTATTTAATATCATCAGTATTTTCTGTAGTGTGGGTGGCTTCATAATCTCTATTTCTTTGTAAAAAAAATAGTATCAAAATTAATTATTACCAGGATAAAAAGATATTTCCATTTATATAGATAACGAGAGAATAACAAGTTGTAAAAAGGGATTTCCAAAAAGTTAAAAGAAAATGAGTTATTAATGGAAAACATAAAGAATTGCCCTCAACATAAAAAAAAAACCAAACGAACAAAAAAGAAAAAAAATGTCTTGAAGACATTATCATTATTTACTTTTAACCAAGTGGTATTCTCTTGGTTATATAGTTCCTGTGTTTACATGCTATTCATCAGAATAAGAATAATAAAAAAGAACAATTCTGATTTCAACTATTGTTTGTTTTTCTGTGTCCTGAATTCTATTTTTTTCATTCCTTCAAATTGTTTATGCCTTGGTTTTTTAATGCATTTTTAAAGAAGGCGGTGGGGAGGGGGAAAGGGGGGGGGGGGCGACTGAGGAAGATGTAAATAAGTAATACTGCTTTCTCGATCTCAAGCTAATTAAAACGTCCAACTATGGTGGGATTGAGCTTGCAACCATTGATTCGCGAGTCCAGCGCACTAACCACTCTACCAAGCTGAATAAAAGACGGAATTAAACAATGCGGAATGGACTAAATGCAATCCTTTTGACAAGCCAGTGTCATGATCCCACAATGGAGTTTTATTTGAACCTCCACAGTTACCCACCACCATGACACATTCGGTTTACAAATGAAATATAGCATTACAAAATGAACGATCTTTAAAGCAAAGGCTGGTGGTTACAATAAAATAAGTATTGGTATCTTGTGAGTTACCTGTTTTCTGCCTGGCAGCGACTCAAAAGGTATTTATCTAAATAGTTGAGGTTTGCCACTCAAAATTATAATTTCAGTGGATTATCTTGGCTCTGCCCATGCACTTTTATCGCCTCAAGTTCATGTTAGTGGACAATGCTCTAACAACAAGACGCTTCCTGAGTCTCTCTAGGGCAGGCATCCCCAGGTGTCTGGCGTTTCAATGAACAGAATGTGACGCTGGCTGCCCTTTAATGGCTACGATAGTTTCACACCAGGTCTTGAATTGCTTCAATAAAATAACATACAGGACATAGCAGTGGATTTTTAGACCATACAAGAATCTACTTTATAGAATTAATCTAGAAGCAGGTCTAGATTGTTACGATATTTCTAAGTAAAATAAAATTATATCCTGATCTTCTATTCAATTTATTAACTTATTGTATTATTTAGGCCAGCAAAATAATTAATTTTCGATTGAGACATTTCGAAACCGTAAGTGCTATTATTTAAAAAAAACAAAAAAGGAACAAGTCAACAAAATATATAAAAACAAAACAAAACAAAAAAGCAAACAAACCATATATAAACGGTTTAAACAGGGCCGCAGCATTGGACCTCACACGGTAGAATTTTCAGCTTTTCTGGGAAGCTTTGTTTGATGTAAGCCAACAAGTCCAGATTGACTAAATTTCAATACAAAGGGAGGTGAGCCACGTTTCTGCTTGACATATATTTACCCCAGTTTTATCCCATTATGAAGAAAACGAAGAGCACAAATCATTGTACAAACTAGACGTAATGTTATAATGATCTATTTTTTTGTTCATTTCCACTCAGGCAACGTTTTGTTTAAGCCTAAATTTTTATCCTTTAAGTGTTTTTCTATTTATCTTTACATTTATCCGAATAGAATAGTTTATTGAGGCGTTTGCGTTCTGGATTTATTTAAAATTTGGATCTTCAAATCAGATACATTGGCCCATTTATTGAATTAAGGATGATAAGAAATATATGATTATATAAATGTATATATAAATGTATATATATATATATATATATATATATATATATATATATATATATATATATGTGTGTGTGTGTATGTGTGTGTGTCAAACAGATTTACCGGAGTTGTGAAAGCGCTATATATATATATATATATATATATATATATATATATATATATATATATATATATATATATATATATATATATATATATAAAATGACAGTTAAAAAAAAAACAAAACAAAACTGAAGACATATCCGAAACGAAATTATTTAGTTCAACAACGATCATGTAGAGAAGAGACCATCACATGCCTTACACAACAAAAAGTTTATATTTGAAAAAAAAAAAGGAGTGACTAATAGTTACTGAGATACTCTAGAGCAGCAAAAGTACATCCAAATCTAAAATCCCATTTATGTGGGTTTGAAAGTCGTGAACTTGGGACTCGCAGATGTTAAACACTAAAATCATCTCGCTATTTTTATTTCATCATTTCTACTCCCTGTTTTCAACCGCAAGCTCAGCTTTGTCTATCTTTGTCGCATTTCGTTTCACCAACATGTTTCAGAGCGAAACTGTGACGTTTTTGGTTTTTACTCTGAAACGTCCTGTAAGTCCAAAAAAGAAGTTCAGACTTCCATTTGGAATCGATCATTGTGTGGCCAGTTCGAAGGTTCTGATCGTTAACATAAAGCATTAGATGAGTGTCCACAACTAATTCTGATACTTCTACATCAAAACATATCCTGCATGATGCTGTCTGGACCGTCGCTTTTTGAATAACGTTTGGAGACAACGGACGCTCATTGATTTTCTTTTGCTTACAGATAGGACTTGAACAAGAGAGTGACAGTGATACAGTGAGACGCTGATGTTGCAGCATATGTGTTTGTGTGCATGAGAGAGAGAGAGAAAGAAAGAGAGGAATACCGAAGAGTAGGCAGAATAATACAGCTAGTGACTCACTGTGCAATTATGGTATACACTACATCAAATACCACCGATTTAAATATAAATATATATATATATATATATATATATATAGAATCGTTATGAGTGATCGCGCTCTCCAGGAAAAATCCCAGCAATAACCAAGAAAAAAAAAAGATAAAGATAAGAAATAAGAAAAGAAGCTTATTTTGCTCCTTAATTTTTAAATAGTTGATAGGAATACTCCACTGACATTGTAACGACTTCACAAAATTGTTTTGTTAAAGAACTGGATACGGTAAAACACGCCCTCATTGATAACTAATGAGTCCTAAATTGGTCGAAAGCTATCAATCAATTAGTTTACATTAAATTTTAGATACAGACGTAAAAAACCCAGGACAGTTTTAGTGCGAATACAAATCATGATAGATCTCGAAAAAAGAGTAGGCCTTCGGGTTTCTAAAAAAGATTATTTCCACAAAAAAAAAAACAAAAAAAAAAAAAGAAAAGAAAAAACTTGCTACCAACTGAAACTAGTCACTCTTTGAAAGCGCCACCATCCATGTCCTTGATTATGCTTCGCACTTTTTAGATTTACCTGAACCAACGCTGTTTCCACTAAGGAAACGTCGATTCGGTACAAGTTTTAGGCCTGTGATAATGCCGATCCATTTTCCCTGATTTTATGAAGCACTCTCTGAATGTCACTCATGTACAAGATCAAATCTGGTGCTGAGGAGAGCAAAAAGAACTGTATGGACCATTTGGCATTGTCAAGATTAAAAAAAAAAAAACATTGAGCAAACTCTAGCGCACTGTTAATGTTAGATTAAAAATATCACGCTCATGTAAGGAGGATGGTAACCATAGTTATACTTGAATGATAGACTAATTGATTGGATAACAAAATCTGGTTCATAACAGGATTGTATCAATCCTATCATTAAAAAAAAAAAAAAAATCAAGATTCTCACAAGGCAGGGAAGGGCTCATAGATTGATAGCTCAACCATTTTTATTTTTTGAACCGTCACGTAATGTTGCAGAGTATTTAATGGTTGATGACCTTCAAAGATAAGCCCTGAATCTCGGACATATATTTGAAAAAAACCGTCAGCATAAAC
>JAWDGP010000465.1:87500-137500 GCA_033675545.1 Elysia crispata
AAAAGAGACGCACTCTAGGGCACGATTAAAACTTATAATAGTGTCAATACAAATACGGGGACTGAGTTCGTTTACCTTTAATTTCTGATTCTCACATAGATGTGCATTTCTTCATATATATATATATATATATATATATATATATATATATATATATATGTAATCATATAACATTATGTTATGTTTTGGGCCTCAGAAATTATGAGTCCTCATAGAACTGACAAAGCACAAAAGTTTGTTTCACAAACAACATCGATCTGTGTGAATCCTTTGATTTATCTATAAACAAAGGAGCCATAAGTATGCTTTAAGTTTGCATTCAATTGAAAACTCATTTAACTTCAAGTTTCAACTGTTCAGAGGCTAAAACTTCTTTTTTTTTTCAGTCGCTATTAACGTGTTAATAGCAGAGAAGACGTAGTACCGTGGTATTAGATAAGAACTGATTCTCCTTCCTGTAAACATAATCATCATTCAACGATTTTTTTTTGTAATTTCATGTTTTTCTTTTAGATTATCTTCTAGAACAAAGTAGCACCTTCTGGTGACACCCACGAAAAAAAAGTAAACCGCATACAATGACCGATTTTTCTAATAAAATAACTGAGTTTAAAATATGCCATATGATTAAAACCTCTCAGAAAACCTCTGTTTTCTGTGTAAATTGCTTGCTTTATTATGACCAGTTAAATCGTTTTTAAACGCCTTCTTTCTTTTTGAGTAGAATTTTATTGCTTAATAACCCCCACACACCAAACTCTCATCGTGGATGGATGGTTATTATCAAACATTTGACATTATATCTAATCATACAGAATTAGCACAGTTGGAGAAAAATTCTCGTCTTTTAAACTTTAATGATATTGTTTATATGATTACAAGAAATACAAAAAGTATGTTAATTAGCCCTCACATAAACATCGCCCACTGGCTAAAATTCCCCATAGGTTTTGAATTTTTTATTTTGTTTTAGAGCAGCAATTACAGCTGATAATGATGATTAAAATTGTGAGTTTCAGCATGGCGTCTCTTTGAATGGAAACAAACATTTCATTCAAACACATACTAATCTGTGAAAGTTTTGTTTTCAATCCATTCATCATATGACTAGGCACTCAGATCGAGACTTGAGACTTGAAACATTTTCTCGCCCACTCCCAAGATTCCTTGCAAGAGTTTATTTAAAGGGTATTATATTATATTATCTCATTTTACCTTGTTCTGGAGGTAATGCACCAAAAAAGTCAATTAAATCACGAATAAAGAGCTAATCAACATTCATTTTCCATTTAATCAGCCTTGCATGAATTTGAGCCTCACAGGTGGGTGGCTGCCTCTGGTAATTGCGGATTATATTATTGGAGATTCGTAATTTGATATAATTATACTGGTTTTTAGTCTTACAACAGTTACCTTAGAAATCGATTAGTGAGCAGCACACAAACGCTAATTCCAACCATCAAGAACTCGCTTCAACAGCCCTTTGATGCTCTAACATGCCTGTAAAAACGTCAGCTTTTGTTTTGTATGTTTGTACCAACCTTTGCTATAAAGGTTAAAATTTAGCCGAACAAAAAGGGCTTGAACCAGCTAGCAGATTTCTTCATCGCAAGCATTCATGCAAAAAAAAAAATGAAGGAAAAAATCATTAAACTTACTGACAGTTCTGTTGACTAAAAAAATGACACAAAAGACAAAAATTAAAAACTTGTAAAATGTGGAATGGCTGCTTTCTGTTTTGATAATAACTGAATTGAGCGGGGTCGATCGTAATTGAGAAAACGTGTCACTAGGCAGAGCAAAAATCACTCCTTTCACAAAATAACATCTAAGCGAAAAGAAAGTGAGCAAAATTATGTATGGAGGTGTTCAAGCCCCAATGCTCACAGCGGAACAATCAGGATCCATCGGGATTTGTCCACGGGGCACTGAGTTTACACTGAGGAGATTTGTGAGGCGGTTTCCTGCCTTGTAGAATGCTGCTGGCCCAGATCTTCAATTCTTTTTTTACATAATTTCGAATCAGTGGATTGTAATGATTATTTAAAGTGTTTTCCACATTCCTTGTATCAATAGTTATGCTTTTTAAAATTCAGTTTTGTTTCTATAATGCGTTGGAGCCAAGTGGTAAACCGCCTGACCTAAGATCTCCCAGTTCGAATCTATCTCTGTAGTTGGAAAGTTTGCGAAGTATCCTCTTTCTAGGACTGATTTAATCGATGTGATCGTTGTTTTTTTTTGTTTTTTTTTTAATTATTGGGATCAGTTATGAAATCTCTCTCTTTCAATGATTAATCAATTGTAAACCATTGAAAAGATGTTCTGTAGTTCGCGTAATGCCCACACAACATAAGCTAATCACTTAATCACTCATGAGAATATTATTAAAATACTTATTTTTTTAAAACAAAAGGTCTAGAATCTGTTGAAAACACTCAAATCAACCTTAGCCTCAACTGATGCAATCACTATTCTTTGTTTTTCCACAGCAACAAAAATATCTAATGCAAAAGCACATTTTATGTCCGCAAAATTTTGTTTCAAAGAATCTCTCCTCATTTGAAGGCGCAAATAACGAGGAGAAAGTAATTTTCTCTCGTTTATCTTTCAAATGAATCTCTGGCAAATCTCATATCCGTGAAATATGGGCAGACTATATCAGCGCCAAAGCGGCCATGGTAGTTTTTGCTTTAGAAGTATAAGTTGTCCTTGTTGTGATCTCTAAAAGCTTTTCAGCGGAAATATCATATCAGGATATTAATATGTGATTAACGGAAGAGGGCAGTAAATTTAACGAAATTTTCATTACCGCATCAAGATTTTAATGTTTCGTGCTAGTTAAAGTATGGATTTATTGTAAGAAATACGGCGAGTATATGAGGTGCAGGGTTCTCTTCTCTATCAAGATTTGAGGCTCAGTTTGTAGTTGATCTTGAGTCTCCGAGTGTCTTTCTTCCTCTTTGCTGTACTCAGTTTGAAGTACAGTTGGCATAGACTATCATGTCAGTGGTTTCCCTGTTTCATGTGAAGCGTGCGTTGTGAAGCATTGTGAAGCGTTCAGAGGCGTAGTGAAGCTTTGCGAAGCGTCATGAACCTATGTGAGGCGTAGTTAGGCGTTGTGAAGCCTTGTGAAGCGTTGCGAAACATTATGGAGCTTTTTGAAGCATTGCGGGGCGTTGTAAAATGTTTTAAAGCGTTGTGAAGCGTTGTGAAGCGTTGTGAAGCCATGTAAAACCTTGTGAAGCGTTGCGAAGCATTATTGAGCTTTTTGAAGCGTCGTAAAGCGTTGTGAAGCGTCGTAAAGCGTTGTGAAGCGTTGTGAAGCGTTGCGAGGCGTTGTAAAATGTTGTAAAGCGTTGTGAAGCGTCGTGAAGCGTTGTGAGGCGTTTTAAATCGTTGCAAAGCGCTGTGAAGCATTGTAAAGCGTCGTGAAGTCTCTGACGACATCAAGTCCTCTCCAATCCACTCTAATTTATTTAAGCGCAGCAAGATGTGCGATTGGTAGAAAATAAAAATTGGGCCTCTTGTTAGGACATTTACAAAAACCATACTAGAATTGGTATATATTAGAGAAAAAGAATTTTGCTGAGGCTTGACAACTTTTTGTTTTTCCTTAACTTGTCACGCAATGCCGCCAGCCTAGAGGAATGTAAAGCGATCAAAAGTACTAGCACTTATACAAATGCTCGGTGCTATGCAAATCCTAGGAAGGAACGTTTCTAGGAAGCATCGAAATCGTTTACAATCTTATAAATGACTTTCTGAAAACTAAATATAGCTTCTCTCAGAACGTACACACCTGTATACACACTTTAATTTTGTGCTTTTCTAAAAAGTTTTTTATTTAAATTTTAATTTAAAAAATCCATTCAGCAAATCCACATTCCTCTGATTATTATTTCGATGAGCGGGAGCATTGGGCATCATAAATATTATATCTATCTATATATATATATATTTACATATATGATGTAGAAGTTAAGAAAAGTCTAGATTACTCACTATTATTCGCTAAAAAAGTGATTCGATTTTCATCTCTTCTCTGCAAGAAACATCTACTGAAAATAAAACTATTCGCCTAAAGAGAGGAAAATCGAAACACTTGTGTAGAAAATAATAGTAAGTGATCTAGACTTTTCTTAATTTTATTTGAGCTCCTTTAATATTGAACTTGAGTACTTTTCTGATTTTTCACGTCCTAAACAAGGTTTGTGTTTGTGTGTATATATATAGTATAAAAACATTATCTGCCCAAAAGATAACAAAAGCAATCATAGGCCTCCATCAGACAGATGCGAGTTTAACAAATAAGTTCAAACTTTTGTTCTTGGAAGACCTGCGGCCTGTGACCGGACGGACTTGTAGATTTGAAGCTCCATACATCAGGCTAAGGACCTAATTGTCCTGATTCGATTAGCAATTCAAGCCAGCGTTGCCAGTAGCCCGTTTCCTCTGCTACCCCCGCTCAATAAATCTAATTAGTGCTGCTTACTGGCCATACCTCAGGCCTTGTTGATGCAGTCGGGCTGGTTTTCAAAATCCATATTTCATGATAGTCTCTCAAACCAGACAATATACGTCTGTTTTCGACAAAATTTATACCCAGATTTAAGTCTGATAGACGATTCTAAGCACGTATCTTGATAGACCAGGCGAGACAAGAATGTAAACTGAGCTGACGAAAAGACAAATTTGCAACGCCGTATGCAGTTTGAAGCTTACCATGTAAAAACATACAAGCATTTGCATAACATAAAATTCATGACAGATTGCTGCAGCCCACAGTTAGTGCACCGAGCAATTTCAAACAGGGTTTTAATTTTTTCTTTTCAAGTACGGAAAGGACACGAAAATATTACACGTAGTAATTCCCGGAAATACATTCAAAACATATTTGACTTTGCAATTTCATTCTCGGGAGTTAATATGATCAAATTTACAAAACAAATTCTGCAAAGATTGAAACAATGTTATGAAACATTGAATTCGTTTTTATTGTCATGAAAATGTCATCGATTTAAAGCAAAACATACTTGAACAAGGTTTGAATTTGATGCAACAATTTACTTCTCCATACATATTCCAATGAATCCAAAGGCGGGAGTTGGAAGTTGAAAACAAAAGCTATTTGATACGAAACCAGTTCCTGTTTCCTGACAATTTCTTAAAAGCAAAAACTTTAACATATCCTCTGGTGATTCTGATACTTTTATGAAATTTTCAGCACGGAGGAGCTTAAGGAAATACGTTACTCTAAATAATGTAAAAAAAATATTTCAGTGTGTTTTGGGTGACAGGCGACTTGCATGTGACGGTAGAGGGTTCTGGTCTAGGCTCGATTCCCAGCAGTATGTTTGTATTTTGAATCTCCCATAGTCCTAGCGTAGTCAGACTCCAGTAGCCCCAGTGAGTGCAGTGGACTTTCTTTCGTTGCCATGACTGAGTATTCTGAGAAGTTTTGTATGCAATGCGAAGGTTACCCTACTTATGCTTTGTCTCTGAAGATCCACAATAACTGGTTTATCTATGCAATACGAAGGTTACCCTACTTATGCTTTGTCTCTGAAGATCCACAATAACTGGTTTATCTATGCAATGCGAAGGTTACCCTACTTATGCTTTGTCTCTGAAGATCCACAATAACTGGTTTATCTATTCCAACTCATGCAAACTGTTTCAGCCAAACATGATCATTACATTTAGTTGTAGACTCCTCAAATGTTTGAATTATAATTTTGAAAGATGAATGGAATCTACTATGTCTTGAACTTATCTCACAACTGCTGACAACTCTTAAAAGTCAAGGACAAGAATTATTCTAAAAAGTTTATTTCTGGTACAAATTCGCTATTTTTCTGTATTTTCGGCATTTTGAGGTTATTTCTTTGATGATAGATATAATTTTGAGGTTATTTCTTTGATGATAGATATAATTTTGAGGTTATTTCTTTGATGATAAATAGAATTGTGAAGAGGAGTTATTGGATCCGAGTATCTCTAGCCACGAACCAAACACTGCAAAAAGAAAAAAAAAACAAAAAAAAACAACGGTCATTTTTTTTCTGTTTTCTGCTTTTGTGAAATATTTAATCTTTTAAGGCTGAAATGTTACGAGCATATAATAATTTCTTTCGAACGAATCAGATCCTCACCATAGGCCCTGGTGTGGTAAGATACTATGCAGTCGACCGTATCAGTTTTATTGACGCTCTCTCTCTCTCTCTCTCGTGTGTTTTGTGAAGATTTTGATAGATCTTACAATTAGAGCTTTGTCTATCATGGAGACCGTAACCAAGAAAGTTAAGAACATTATCAAGACAAACTTATATATTCCTGGATTATTTCAATGCAATACACTTATGAAACATCCTAAAAGCAAACGTAAGCAAAAACTATAAGCTTCTAAATGAGATCGTTTCAAAGATGCAAGTGATTGTATTTTTTGGTAATCAATCTGATGAGAAAAAAGAGGAATTTAAGACGGTTGGGGCATATTTTGCTGTTTATTTTATCATGGATACATGTCTTGGACTCGAGAAATATAAAGGATGAATTAAATGGAACTTAATGTTTAAATTGTAAAAACTGATTTAAGCTTTCTTAAGAATAAACGGTCTCTTTTCTAAGGTTAATATGAAGATATCATCAACACGCAACATTAAACGTCAGGGTTTGAATATTTTTAGACTGAAACGGATTATGAGAATTTAGTTAGTCAATAAAAAATAAATGTATTAACCACCATCTATTCAATCAAGCAACCAATCAATCAATCAGTCAATCAATAATTCGATCAATTGAAAATGGAATGAACTCATGGATTCAGTCAATCGATTAATCATTCAATCAATCAATAAACCATTCAATCAATCAGGCGAGAAATGGAACAAGAGCAATCAATCAATTAACTATACAATATATAAATAAGATAAATAAATAAAATAACGAATGATTAAATAACCAATGAATGATTTAATTCATTAATTGTTTCAGTTTAATATATTCATCGTGTCCCAATGTAGTCTATTTCTAGTGCCACTGGCAACAGAGAAACAGAACAAATCCGCTTGAGGCATGAAATGTACAAGAAATACAAGTTTTTTGAGACAAGATTGAAAAGTTGAATGTTTAAAGTTGCTGCTGGTACAAGATTTCATAAAGAAATAATACATGTAGATAACTATATTGATGAATGAGGGACGATTTAAACTAGACTTTACAATGTTTCAAAGGATACCATCGCGTGTAGTAAGATTGTAATACATATAGTTTTAATCAATAAAGAGATTAAAACTTGTAAGTTCAGTTCTAGCCTACCTAGCATGGGCTGCTTGGAAACAAAATAGATTATGTGGCCATCTTGTAGTGGACAAACCATGTCTGGCATTCCATCAAACCAACCCTTTTCCTATAAAAGTGCTTGGACACCGGTGTTGACTCGCTGGTTGCTGCCAAGTTGTCGCTCTACGCGAGGTTGTCGGAACTTCCCCTGTCGCTGGTTTGCTTTGATCTTCCTTTGATAGAGGCCGCCCATAACATTGATTGATTGATTCAATTTATGATTGATTAATTTGTATGTCAAAATATGAGAGGAACTCAACCAGAATGGAACAGACGGGACTCTGAACAGAACTCTCAAGTGTGTGGGGTCCGAGCCCGCGAGAAGGTCCCAGCGTTTATCAGGGCTGACGCTCTAACTCCACAGCCACGGGAATGGCCCTACTGGGCAGGTGCGGAGTCACATTATGTCCACCATGTCCCGACTACAAGCAGCTTGGTTTTTTTTGCCACAGTTAGAAAAGACCCTAGAAATCTTTCTGGAACATTTTCTACATCAATTAATAACTTTATCAGTACGCTAGTAATTCAACCCAGAAATGTTTAATTAAAGCCAAGTCAAAATGAGTTAAAAATAATGCTTATTTCTTTCTATTAGTTTTAGAGAAACCATAAGTTTCGAGCTATCCTTGAATTTTATATTATTATACAAACCTGTTAAAAAGTGTTATCTCAAAGTTATAGTGAACTATAGTTATATTCCCGAACTATTATCAAATATTTACAAGCGTTTATGACCCCCCAAAAAAAAAAAAAAAAAAAAAAAAAAAAAAAAAAAAAACCCACACACACACACTTTTCCACACCCCTAATGATTTTTAAGTTGTTATTTCCAAAATCATTTGTGTTTGTATTCCTTCGATTTTCGTTTAATGAACAATGTGCAATATTAGCATAATTTACACTACAAATATTTAAATTGCCAAACAATTTTTTCTCTCCATCATACTTTTTTTATCTTTACTTCCCATACTTTTTTATCATGGCTTAGAAAATGCCAAAGGTAGATGAACTGGAAAAAATATCGTTAATGATGTAATCACAAAGATATTGTTGGTAAATTAGGAAAGACCTTAATTATTTAATTTCAAGAATATGTTACGCCGTCTACTTCAATGAAGACTTCTTTGTAACATGCAAGATTCTAGCTGTGAAATAAAGTTAAACAGTGGCTAGTGTTTGTAATTGAGCTCAGTTGATTCTTTCATTATTTTTAACATAGAAAGCGTATTGATAGCATCGATCTATATTTAAAAAAATTATTTTTTTTAGAACAATAAAAAAAAAAACATATTTAAAAAGGCAGAACGACATGTATGAAAATAAAAACCAACCGTTGAATTAAATAAAATGTTGCGGAAGTTTATTCTCCCCTACATTTTGCGCCCATTTCTTGAAAAGCATAAATGACAAAAAAACATATATGACATATTGTGTTTACGCAATATTGATTAAAAAATTATCCCTAATTTGAAGACATCATTATTCAATCTGAAGAGGAACTGCTCTAAGCTTGACTCAATCCTATTCTCAATCAAACAACAGGTAAGAGCGGAGCTCACTCTACCCCGTGAAACTCCCTACATCACCCTTGGGTTTCTCCATTTTATTTTTTATTTAGCAACGGACAAATCAGATTGAAGAGACAAATAAAAAAAAAAACAAATTAAAAAAAGATATTCAAGGAATTCAAGGATGTTTGAGAGATGGGATCAATCATTGAGGGAAGTCAGAGGTGAGTAACAAGGCGTGGAACGATAAGTTTGTTAGCTGCCACTTCATGTTGTGCTGGTATGTTCCACTGGTCCCACTCAATAAGGAACCTAATCACAGGTGAATTGGGAAATGCAAAGCTGCCTACGATTTTATTTTGCCTAACTTTTCTGCCTTTAACATTGCAAGTTATAACACAGAACTAAGAACGTAAGTTATATCTCTTTTTTTCCTTATATAAAGTTCGTGTTATGCACTTTTGAAATTCCCAGAAAATCGAATCTTCCTATAATTATCATGGTTTTTTTCATGCTAGACTCACATGTTGCTGTCTATCTCCGGGGCTAACCATTACGTGGTATATCGACGGCCTGGCTCGTTAACTTTTGCTTTCTCGGAGCAAAATTTTCTTCTTGAGACATTTCTAAGATAAAAGAAGCATGGTGAAAAAGTGCAGAATAATTAATCTCTCATCCGGTAGCAATGCTTTTTTTTAAGAAACTGTTTGTGGTGAATGTCAATCAGAATGAACATCGTCAGCAACAAATGACATGACCTGGTTTTTATGTTTCATGTCTCGATATTATTAGTTCAATTGTTGGTTGTTTTTTGTTTGTTCCGTAATTCTAAAGGTGTGCGCCTGATCCTTTTAGCCTGTGCTCGCTTGATAGTCGTGGGGCTGTCAGTGCCAAGTTAGGCGAGCAGGATAAGTTCCATGTTGGGTGCCTGTGATTGTACCTCGGTAGATCCGAAACGGTCAGTTCCCACAGAAACCGCTTCTCCCACTACCCATCTCAATCTGAGCGAAGTTTTCTTAATCATTAAAAATCTGAACTCTACAAATCTTAAGTAAATCTTAAGAACTGGATGAAATTCAAAACTGGAGTTGTATGAACTCAATTATGATGGCCGTATTTGAAGACAGTTGTTTCACAGATTGAACACCTAGAGGTCTTTAATTTTTTTTTTTAGCAATCGCAACATAAAGTTTTATAAATCAACTCGGAGGCTATTTACTTTCTCATTTTTTCTAGGACTGATATAACAAAATTTGTAAACTTGAGTCCATAAATATGAAACTGCAAAATATTTTATTCAAGAGGAACACAATATAGGGTTGCCTTGTATCGACCAAATTGTTGCGTGGACCAAACCCTCAGTCAGTTTGATGAAAGGCATAGTAGGCAAAACCAAACTGTTACGTGAACCAAACCCTCAGTCACTTTGATGAAAGGCATCGTAGGCAAAATCAATCTTATCCTAAATTTTGCTTCAATATCCAGATGAATGATACATTGCAATGAATTAACCTTAAAATTTACACTTTAATCAGTGGAAGATTTCTTGCTAGAAAAACTCATTCACCGAATGTTAAACCTCATAAGCATTCCGCTTCACCGTCAGGACTAGAGAGACGTACTTACAGTGCAAACTAAAGGCCGATGATCTTCCTGTTGTGGATAGGTTTTATCAAATAATCAAGCCATTCTCCAACATTTCATCGACGCTCAGCTCAAACCATTTCCAGTTGAACCTTTTAAACTATTTGCCTTCGTTAAAGTTAAATATTTTACTATGATTCGTAAGAGGTTTTTTTTTTTATCTCTATTTCTCCTCTTTCTTTTCATCTACAGAGAAGAACTCTGGAAAGGAAAATTAACAGCAAATCGCCCAAAGCCTCAGCCTGGTAAGAACCATCGGTAGCAACAAGACTCAGCAACAGCAGCGAAGGTAGACACACAACACCAACACCTACATCAACAGCAACACCAACATCAACAGCACAACTGTACTCTACAACCAGGGCTAACTACCACCGATTCCTCAAGAACCAGAGCTCCAGATCCAACCTGCCCGATACACCAGAACATGAGAAGAGAGACTGTGTGATCAGATCACACTACGACCATATCTCTGCATAGACAGACTTAAGAGACGGAGAAAGTATGCAGAGACTCGGCTCCTCCCACCTCAGGCCTGGGTCACATGGCCTGACTCTGCTGGCCCTGCTGCTGCTGTCTTCTGCTCAAGTCTTCTGCTTCAGCCAGCAGGTAAGTCAGTCGGGCTCGGATTACTAGGGAATCCTATTGAAGCTACTTGAGCTTCGCTCTATCACATACATGGTAAACATCAGGGATTAATAGGGAATCCTATTGAAGCTACTTGAGCTTCGTTCTGTAACATACATGGTAAACATCAGGGATTAATAGGGAATCCTATTGAAGCTACTTGAGCTTCGCTCTATCACATACATGGTAAACATCAGGGATTAATAGGGAATCCTATTGAAGCTACTTGAGCTTCGCTCTATCAGATACATGGTAAACATCAGGGATTAATAGGGAATCCTATTGAAGCTACTTGAGCTTCGTTCTGTAACATACATGGTAAACATCAGGGATTAATAGGGAATCCTATTGAAGCTACTTGAGCTTCGCTCTATCACATACATGGTAAACATCAGGGATTAATAGGGAATCCTATTGAAGCTACTTGAGCTTCGTTCTATAGCATACATGGTAAACATCAGGGATTAATAGGGAATCCTATTGAAGCTACTTGAGCTTCGTTCTGTAACATACATGGTAAACATCAGGGATTAATAGGGAATCCTATTGAAGCTACTTGAGCTTCGTTCTGTAACATACATGGTAAACATCAGGGATTAATAGGGAATCCTATTGAAGCTTCTTGAGCTTCGCTCTATCACATACATGGTAAACATCAGGGATTAATAGGGAATCCTATTGAAGCTACTTGAGCTTCGCTCTATCCCCTACATGGTAAACATCAGGGATTAATAGGGAATCCTATTGAAGCTACTTGAGCTTCGCTCTATCACATACATGGTAAACATCAGGGATTAATAGGGAATCCTATTGAAGCTACTTGAGCTTCGCTCTATCACATACATGGTAAACATCAGGGATTAATAGGGAATCCTATTGAAGCTACTTGAGCTTCGCTCTATCACATACATGGTAAACATCAGGGATTAATAGGGAATCCTATTGAAGCTACTTGAGCTTCGCTCTATCAGATACATGGTAAACATCAGGGATTAATAGGGAATCCTATTGAAGCTACTTGAGCTTCGTTCTGTAACATACATGGTAAACATCAGGGATTAATAGGGAATCCTATTGAAGCTACTTGAGCTTCGTTCTATAGCATACATGGTAAACATCAGGGATTAATAGGGAATCCTATTGAAGCTACTTGAGCTTCGCTCTATCCCCTACATGGTAAACATCAGGGATTAATAGGGAATCCTATTGAAGCTACTTGAGCTTCGTTCTGTAACATACATGGTAAACATCAGGGATTAATAGGGAATCCTATTGAAGCTACTTGAGCTTCGCTCTATCCCCTACATGGTAAACATCAGGGATTAATAGGGAATCCTATTGAAGCTACTTGAGCTTCGCTCTATCACATACATGGTAAACATCAGGGATTAATAGGGAATCCTATTGAAGCTACTTGAGCTTCGTTCTATAGCATACATGGTAAACATCAGGGATTAATAGGGAATCCTATTGAAGCTACTTGAGCTTCGCTCTATCCCCTACATGGTAAACATCAGGGATTAATAGGGAATCCTATTGAAGCTACTTGAGCTTCGTTCTGTAACATACATGGTAAACATCAGGGATTAATAGGGAATCCTATTGAAGCTACTTGAGCTTCGCTCTATCCCCTACATGGTAAACATCAGGGATTAATAGGGAATCCTATTGAAGCTTCTTGAGCTTCGCTCTATCACATACATGGTAAACATCAGGGATTAATAGGGAATCCTATTGAAGCTACTTGAGCTTCGCTCTATCCCCTACATGGTAAACATCAGGGATTAATAGGGAATCCTATTGAAGCTACTTGAGCTTCGCTCTATCACATACATGGTAAACATCAGGGATTAATAGGGAATCCTATTGAAGCTACTTGAGCTTCGTTCTGTAACATACATGGTAAACATCAGGGATTACTAGGGAATCCTATTGAAGCTACTTGAGCTTCGCTCTATGAGATAAGTGGTAAACATCAGGGATTACTAGGGAATCCTATTGAAGCTACTTGAGCTTCGCTCTATCAGATACATGGTAAACATCAGGGATTAATAGGGAATCCTATTGAAGCTACTTGAGCTTCGCTCTATCAGATACATGGTAAACATCAGGGATTAAAGGTCAGACATGAATCTTGACGAAACTGCCAAATGAGCTCTTTGTTTCTCTTGGCATATTGAATAAGTACAAAACCTTAAAACATATATCCAGAGGAAATATAACGGGGTTTTTACGCATTTGAATTTTGTATTTTTAACCTCCCTTCCCTTTTTCTTTTGCTGGGACAAAATCATTGCCTTTACTGTTTCATTTCATATTTGATGGTTTTAAGATCCAAATAAAAATTAAAACCAATTTAATCACTCAATTATACTCATATCTGTTTAAACAACTATTACTCTGAGAAACGTGCAGGCAAAATTTCTTTTCTTTGCTTCTTTGCCAGCAGCAGTCTTTAAAGCTTAAAATTTTTTTTTAACTGGAAGTGATAGTTGCTTCCATCCATTTTGGAAAATAATGGGACCAATTCGAGCAAGGCATGTCTCAAAACTTGTGCAATATTTACATTGTATCAAATTTATCACACTATCGCATCTACTGACCCAGCCACAGTTAGTAAACTTTGATAAATCAGACAATAAAACATGACAAAGGAGTGACTAGAGTCAGAAATTTCATAAATTAATATTTTGCTTTAAATACGGTACAGATAGATAAATTTTTACTACGGATTTTTGTAAAATTGCTGTTTCTTTTTTTTGTTCCACCCCAGTTTTGAAGTAAGCTGGTAAAAAGTTTATTTGACAAAATGTTTAGAACCGTTGGATGATGCGGATATAGACTTGCTACACAATACAACTTCGAACTGCGCACTCGGTTGTGTCATAACAAATGAAAATCATGCCAATGACCAATATTTCTAAAATCTGATTGGTCTGCGAGGCTATGTCGCACAATTTTGATCCATCCGTTGCTTTTTTTTTTCATGCACAGTTTCACGTGTTCGCCAGCAAACTGAATCTGCTTTTGAATTCTTTCCAACTTGAATGTTTCTAATTGTCAAACTAACCATACAACAAAAGAGTTCATTCATAGCTCCTTTTTTCACGCAGCGGCTTAAAAAAGTCTATATAATTATCTTCTTCATCATCATCATCACGATCATCATTATCATTATCATCAACATCGAAATGAATATCACTGCTATTACTACAACTACTACTACTACTACTACTACTACTACTACTACTACTACTACTACTACTACTACTACTACTACTACTACTACTACTACTACTACTACTACTACTACTACTACTACTACTACTACTACTACTACTACTACTTCTACTACTACTTAGATTACTACTGCTGCTACTACTTCTGTTATTATTAGTTTAACAAAAGCAGTGTCAACACTGTTAACAGTAGGAGTTTCAAAACAAACAACAAAGAAATCAACTGTACCAACTGTTCCCATCGAAAACGATGATGTGAGTCCCACAAGTCACAAAGTTTGGCTGCAAGAAAAGACTGAAACTTACAGCGGTTATTTCCCAAGTCTTTAATCGATCTAAAACACCTATTGTGTCTTCTAGCGGCAAGACATTATTTTCGCCTTCTGGGTGTTAAACTGCATCAAGAGTATACATGTAATTATATCAAAAGGTCGCCTGCCTTTATTCAAAGACAAAATTAAATTAATTGTCCTAAATACTAAATCTTATCCCCAACAAAAATTGATTTGTCAATGATCATGCTCTTTCTTCACTAACATCTTGAAAAGATAATAACGAACTTGTTGACTTGTGAAATCTAAGGATTTTTAAAGGATTGTTGGATCGCGATGACGTCAACCACAGACACTCAGGTAGCGCTTTCTGAGAGAATAATTGTTTTTAATAGTTTTTTGCGCAGTGCAGAGAATGTCTTCAGTTTCTTGTCCTATTATCTACTAATCAAGTGGTGAACACTTCTTTTTGCCACGATGTGTGATTTAAGAAGATGCTCTTGATTTCTGACGATCTTTTACTGGAAGCTATGGCCCAGATATATTCTTAACGATCACATAAATGTGAAAAAAGTCTTAACGACTTCATCAAAATGTTCTTTGCAGATAAACTAGATTAATAATGGTAAAAAAAAACATGAACAAGAGAGAAAAATTTACAAAAAAAAAAAAAAAACAACTTACATCTTTACACGACACGTTTTAAATTTTGGAAAGTAAAAAAAAACAACAAACAAACAAACAAAACTTTGAATAAACCAAGAAAGATTTTGTTGAAAACATTGGGACTCCGCCTACTCTGTGACATTCACATCACAGGATGAAAGAAAGAAAACTGAGATGTAACTATGTTGGCTAGTGCTCTATTTCTATGCGATGTTAAATTATGTGACCTGTCATTCATAATGATATGATTAGTCATAATTTGATGTGGTTTTGCTGTAAATAATGCTCGACGTCCTCTTCCACTTTGAATCTCGCGGCTTCCGTAATCCACAAGACAAGAAATAGAACTGAATTATAATTAGATTAAGAAATAGATTTCGAAACAGATGATGAGCTAAACCCAGAACCTAGAAGCTAGAACGAGAAGAACTGTTCAAAACGTGATGTCAATAGAGGATTCTACTGCCTGAACCGACCTCTGACCTTCATCCAATAATATCTCTCCGTCCCATTCTCTGCACACCTGTCGGTAACTAGACGCTTCGCCATGATGACAGTGAAGATTCGTTCCTAGAATTCAAAGTTAAATCTATATCTAGATTCTGATCCTTACTGCTGAAAAGATATAACATTCAAAAAGTGAACTTAACTATGGTGGCGCATACAAAAATTTACCAAAATAGAGTCAGATTTTCAGGTCTTTTTTGTCATTCATCTTGAATTGCGAATGTGGCAGTGCTGGGTCCTACAGTTAGATTATTTTCATTTTGGATGCCTAGCTGCGACATCTTACGCTACGTTGGTTCAATATATAGACTCAACCCTATGGCATTCTTAATTTGTTTCTATCCAAACATTATCCAGTGCAATAAAATGTAGTTCATAACACAGACCGTTTGCTTTAAATACCAGTTGTAGAAATCAACCAAAACATGTGAATGTTTCTAAAAACAAGTAAGACACAGTCGTAGGAAAAGACGAGGAAACATCTTAAAAGCTCAATGGTTTCTAACCGAACGTGTACGATGACTGTTTCACATTATATTTATATTCCCAACGATTCCTACGTTAAAGCCAATTAAGATTTTAAAAAATATTCTGTTCTCTTTGAACTGACCTTGTTAACACTATAAGGATCTTATAGAAAATGGAATTAGAAGTCTCCCAACCCCCAAAACAGTTACCTCAGTCAACGTTTGTATGGGTCGCTTCAGGAATCCATTTTTTTACTTAAGATATTTTTCTCTTTCTTTATCAAAACCATTACGATCGCTAAAACATTCTAGCATTCGAACAATCCAACTCCGCCCTATCAACATTTTGCTCTTCCTCAACCGATAACTGGAAATTGCTTGTGGAGTCTTTGTTGACGTCAGCATTGTTCTCTCGCCTCCCTATTATATTTTTGCGCCATTTCTGTTATTGAGTTTTGAAGCACCCCTGTGTCCAGTGACAAGGAAAATAAATCACCCCGCAGTGTCAAAAGTCAGGCTCGGCCTATAGCACAGATCTCGATTGGGGGGGCAAACATTGTCTGGCCCACCTGGGGGTACAGAATCAATCTCGTCTGCCGAGCACTAATTCTAAACAGGCTGGGGAAGGCCACACAGAGATCGAAAAAAATAGGCACAGGGAATTGGTCAACTAATAGCAACAGATCTAACACTAGATTTTTGTGGTCCTTTTTATTTTCCACTGTGTTCAGTTTGAAACTCTTGATGGGGATGATGGAAGGATGAATAGTATCGATTGTCTCTGTTGTTTTCATCGATTTCAGTATTTGTTAATATTTTTTTCGTAATTTACTTCATTTTTTTTATCTTTTTCGGAATTAGGAGGGCAGGGGTTGGTGAGCAGATTCGCATTCAATATTCCAAAAAGTAAAATGTGTGTGTGTGTGGGTTTTAGGTTCTTTAAGAGTGACTCATTTTCATCATGGATGTCTAATCATTGACGAATTATATTTGCGCGTCAATACATTTTTCTTCCTCTTTGCTGGGTTTTGATCTTTTATTCCCACTAGTCTGTGAGTTTATCGGCGTATCTCTCTGAATCGTATCGATACAAATAGAAGATACACATGTACGTCTACCAGGAAGGTTTTACACACGACACCTTAATCTGTTATGAACGAATCCGTAGAGTAGAGAATAATGCACGATATCTGTATTCTAAAAACAAAAAAAATAGACAAAATTACAAAAAAATGCAATAAATGCTTGTGTTAAAATACATAAAAACAAATATTTTTTCAAAGAAACAGCATATTGTTGTTACTTATAAGAAAATAATTCGTTTCTAAATCTGGGTACATTTAAGACGATTTAATCGTAAAAACTTTTGTGCCTGCAATTCAGTCTTATTTTATAACATGTGAAGAGTGAAAAGAGTCGAGAGGGGAGAATCAAGGCGCTCAGAAGGCAGCTGCTCGGAAATCAAACGGTTCTAGAATATGAAAAATAAGATGATTTTTGAATGATTTCCGATAAAATAATGCACAAGACTAGGAAGTTATTCGTCCCCATTTCTAAGAAAACATTCAAAAATATCTCATATTTTTGCTCAATCAAATGAAATTTATGTTGAAACGAGGAGGCAAAGTAATAAAATTAAAATGTTCAACACCGTCACAGAAAATTTCTTTCTGATTTTAAGAACTCCTCAAGATTCCCAACTGGTCCTTTGTTAATTTTTCTTAAATGTGTTCTTCAACAATATCACTCTATTTTCTTGCGATGATATCTTAAACACTAAGGGGGAAAAATGCAGTAAAGCATTTAAAGAAAAGAAATTAAAGCTGAAGATTCTTTTTGTCAGGTAATTTTCTGAAATAAATTGCTTTTTCTGATCCAGGATTCAAATACCCCTAGCAGCATGAGACTTTCCAGGCCGTGCAAGGCCCTGTCGCCATACATCTAATGACAACCATCATTGATTTTTTTTATATTATTTCGGGCGCTCATCACGAAGAAAGAAAAACGCTGACTGAAAAAGGCTTAAGCACACGTACGCCCGATTACGCATCTTCTTTCGCTGTTTACATTCATTCTCCTCGTACATATGTGTGAGTGCAGCATCAAGGAAACTACATCTATCAAAGTATTATTTCAATGCCAAGATAACTGCCGAATAGCAGGTCAGCGCTGAAAAATATTGCAAGTCATTAGATTTTCTGATTCAGAGACTTATAGAAAAAGAAAGTTATCCCAACATCCCCCCCCCCTCCTAAAGTTTCCCTCTACTTTGTACCATAAAATATTCCAAGTGCGGAATTATTTAAAAAAATTTTAATTAATAGACAAACTTGAATTATCCTTTTTATGAAAAAAAAATAAAAACTTCCGAACACAGAGCTTACCTGACATCCAATCGTGTTCAGGATGTTTCTAATGTCTGAATAACGCAAAGATCTTCCAGTTACTTTGACGCTAAATGCGCAAAGTTGGACCGAAAAACTGTATTTAGCGGTCTTTGGGCAATTAAAAATATACAAAAAATATGAGGTGCCAAAGAAAACAAAGAAACAAAAAAAAAAAATCAAAATTTAATCATTGCAGAAAAATGATTATTAAGTCTATGTAATGATGAAACAGCCTTTATTCTCGTATAATTATTAAGTGAGTTGAGAAGACGATCAGGCGTTACATAGCAATGTGGTAAATACTGAGTAAGGCGGAAAGATTTTACTCCTAAGTGGTATTGATGTTTTAAGGTATGGAACACAAGCGGTGGAGTATATCTTCACTTAATACCAATTAGGTCTATTGATTTCCTTGACACATCAGGCCTGTATTTTCAACACGACTTGCTGAAGGTCACAAAGCCCAACAAGCGAAGAAGATGTCCCAAATAAATGACACTATAAAATCGAAGATGAAAACAAAGCACACCCCAGACCCCAATTTTTTTTAAAACCCAAAGGATTTATTATTTTGTGCGAGTAAATGATACAGAAACATAATCACCCTTCTCTTAAAATATTGAGCTGATATAGTAAAATCCCAATCTGTCTATAAATTAATCATTCTCAACACATAGGTTCAAAAATGGACGACTAGGAACGACCGCAGGGCAGTGAGGGTGTAAGCACATTACGCCGAGATACTTCCTAATGAGCGTTTAGAAAGATCTTGCAGTAAATTGCGAAAGTCCAGAATAAGCAGTTTTCAATCATCGAAAAAAAATTGTCTGACAACTATTTTTCTCATTTTTTTCCACGCAACTATTGCTCTCGCAAACTAGGATAAAATGCGAAGCCATTTTCATGATTGCTGCTCGTTTGTTGTTACTGCGTTTAATCTCCCTTGAGACCCGCTTAGATTTTTGATAAAGTTTAGGCTTAGACTGGTTGCTGTCAGACTGGCAAGGTCTGCCGTAGCGAGGAGGGAGAGGAAGGCAAAATAGAAAAGATTGAGAGAGAGACAGAGACAAAGATAGAGAGAGAGAAAGAGAAAGAGAGAGAGGGAGAGCAGACAGACAGACAGACAGAGAGACAGACAGAGAGACAGACAGACAAATACAGATAGGGACAGGAACAGGTAAAGAGAGTCAGACAGAGGGAGAGAGAGACTGAGAGAGAGAGAGACAGAGAAAGAGACAGACAGAGAGAGAGACAGAGAGAGAGACGGGCAGAGAGAGAAAGAGAGAGAGAAAGAGAGAGAGAGAGAGAGAGAGAGAGAGAGAGAGAGAGAGAGAGAGAGAGAGAGAGAGAGAGAGAGAGAGAGAGAGAGAGAGAGAGAGAGAGAGAGAGAATAGAAAAAGTTGTGAGATGCTCAGAGAAATTAAGATCCCTGTTAGTTATTGGATGAAAAAAAAAGAGATAAAAGGAATGAGAAAGGAAAACGAGACATAGAAAAAGAAAGGAAGAGAGCTGGGTGTTGAAACTCTTTTAGCAGCAGGTCATTTTATCTTAAGTTAATGTAGACACACTTTGCTCATTATAACAATGTAGAGTTTCCTCAAAAATAAAGTCAGCGCTAACTGCACGAAACTCCATACTCACTTCATCATGTCCCCAACTAATAGTTATAGCAGATTAACTTCGAGCGGTATAGATCTAGATCTAGCTGTTGCGTTCACAATTTTCCGGTAGTTCATTTGAGAAACCCTTACCTAGTATAGAACAGTAAAACAATAAAGGAAATCCCTATCAGTGTGTCCCAGTAATGGGAAAATCTATATCGATCGGGAGTTGTATGTCTGTGAAAAACCTGAAACTAAACTTTGGAAAATTAGCATAGGATCACACGGTTTTGCACTCAGTCAAGATTTTCTTGCTGATCAACATGAAGTAAGGCCGCGTTTCCATTGAAACATAATTATTGATCCAAATAAACACTAGCTTTTTGGAGTCGTGTGATTTCTGTATTTCCACCAATCATCCGACCACATTTATATGCATTGGAAGATAGAAATAGTGAAGTCCTGACGAAGCTATGCTAGGCCCCTCTTGCCCTCAGTGCGGTGATAACTTCCTTGATTTTGGTCTTACACTCCAACAATATACAACATGAAACTATTCTCCATTAAATAAACTTTTAAACTGCTCACATGACTATTGAAAATTTTGCCGAAATAAAATTAAAATGTTAGCTTTGAAACGCATACTCATCAATTAGCTTTCAGGACACTTATAATCATCCATGCTTTTCATATCTAGTTATGAGTCTCAAAAAAAATTTAAAATATCACAAAGACAGGACGAGCGAACACTGTTGACGATTGTTTGCAGAATGTATCACCTTTTAATTCAGTTTTGCCACATACCAGAGTTTTCCCCCCTTTAAAAGGACTGGTCATAACTTGAAGAGAGATCAATGAATTTTTTTTTAAATGTAAAAAAATCGGTGCTCGACAATTGGGCTCTCTTAGTCTGTCCAAAGTTTGACAATATATAATAGCATTAAAAGTTGCACCATGGAACAGAAATTTCCCAGGCAAAAATATCGAAATACAGTGGTCAGGAGTTTCGTTGAGGACTATTAAACAATACATTTCTTGCTTTTCTTGACTGAAAAAAAAATATTTCATTAACAGAAAATCTTGCTTCGAGCCTGATTTTGTGAAATGCACACATGTTACTTCCATCTCCTGTTTTTTAAAGAATCTAGAAATACTCCCCTTAGAACGCAGTTGACCATAAACGGCTTCCCATTGTCTCCATCAGGCCTCATTTGGTATTTAATGACAACCTTCTCACGGGTCAGAGAAAGTCTGATAAGTTTCTGCTCTCACAGCTTTGCCATCATCTATCGGTTGTTAGAACACCCAGCGTGAAGACTTTCCGGTAGTTAATAGCTTTTGTCGTAAGTTCAAGACCATTCACTGAATTCTGAATTCTGTATCGCCTGGCTTAGCAAATTAGATGATCAAGGTGAGGATTGCTGTCGTGTGTCAAAGATGACCCAATAATATATATATATATATATATATATATATATATATATATATAATATATAAAGAGAGAGAGACAGAGAGAGGGAAAGAGAGAGAGAGGGAGGGAGAGGGATAGAGAGATTAGATAGATAGATTTGTATGTATACATTAACCTCTACAAGATTAAAAAAAAAATCCGTTCAACACAGCAGTGAGAGATAATTTGCAGCCAACAAAGTGAAATCAACTCTCTGTAACAAGCGCATTATTGACCGCAACTGATTATTTTCTTCTTCCGCAGTTTGCATGGTAAAGTTGCAGCCTATATACGACGCTGGTAGAAACAATAGAAAATGTTAACAAGTTAAAACTATTACGAAAAAAGAAACGAAATTGTCCTACAAGGTTCTAGGATCTAATCCTGTCGTACTTTGACTTTTGAAAGTGTCAAAAGTGAAGAGATACCAGCAAATTGCTAGCTGTGGGCCGCTCCCTGTCAGGATTGGCTTCTACCTCCTCACGGATTGCATCATTCGTGTCGCTGAGAGCGAACTAGTTATCGGGAATATTCTAAACTCTGAAGCCATTCGTGTCGCTGAGAGCGAACTAGTTATCGGGAATATTCTAAACTCTGAAGCCATTCGTGTCGCTGAGAGCGAACTAGTTATCGGGAATATTCTAAACTCTGAAGCCATTCGTGTCGCTGAGAGCGAACTAGTTATCGGGAATATTCTAAACACTGAAGCCATCCGCACTCGCAGCGAGACTGGAGTTTCTCTGACCTTCTAACCTCCCCCCCCCCGCCCCCCCAAACCCCACACCCCCCCTCCTCCGGCCACAAAAAGAATAATAATATAAAACATAACAAATTAATAATAAAAAATTTGTGATTTTTATTTCGAATTCGAAGGTATAGTTACATATTCTTTTTTTTTCTGATCTTTAAAAAATGAACTATTAAGTACATCCTAATCGATTGGGATTAATTAAGTGCCAAAATGTCATACTGGCACCCTACAGTGAGGAAGAGCAAAATAATTATGACATGCTGGAATTTGAACTCTTCTCTCTATCTCTTTTTCTCTCTCTTTCCCTCTCTTTCTCTCTCTCACCCTCTCTCTGTCTCTTCCTCTCTGGTCTTCTCTCTCTCTCTCTCTCTCTCTTTCTAACTCTCCACCTCTCTCTCTCTCTCTCTCTCTCTCTCTCTCTCTCTCTCTCTCTCTGCATTGCTATTTGTCTGGCTCCTGCAATGCCCCTTTAGCTCTTTTATTCTTAAAGAAAGTAAAAAACGGCAGGCTGAAGGACGAACAGTAAACAAAGTGTGCATATAAGAGTGGTATGGCAGATCTACCAGTCTGTTTCAACTCACATAAGTGTCTGTTCAGAGCAATTGAATCTTTTCAGTTGCTTCTTTCAATTCTAAAATGGGACTTTGGAATATTTTTATGATACAGGAGATCTCAGTGAATCTACACAAATATTATTTTAACAAAAATATTCGACATGCACGAGTAAATTCCCTTGAATTCCCATGTTATCTGGCTGGATTATGAGCTTGCTTTACCTTTTCGCTATGTTGTAAGATCCCATCCAGTGAACATCATCTTAGTGGAGACATCACCCTCCGACCCTTGATCACCGTAGCTATGTTGTAAGATCGCAGCTAGTGAACATCATCTTAGTGGAGACATCACCCTCCGACCCTTGATCACCGTAGCTATGTTGTAAGATCGCAGCTAGTGAACATCATCTTAGTGGAGACATCACCCTCCGACCCTTGATCACCGTAGCTATGTTGTAAAATCGCAGCCGGTGAACATCATCTTAGTGGAGACATCACCCTCCGACCCTTGATCACCGTAGCTATGTTGTAAAATCGCAGCCGGTGAACATCATCTCAGTGGAGACATCACCCTCGGACCCTTGATCACCGTAGCTATGTTGTAAAATCGCAGCCGGTGAACATCATCTTAGTGAAGACATCACCCTCAGACCCTTGAACACCGTATCTATGTTGTAAAATCGCAGCCGGTGAACATCATCTTAGTGGAGACATCACCCTCCGACCCTTGAACACCGTATCTAAGTTGTAAAATCGCAGCCGGTGAACATCATCTTAGTGGAGACATCACCCTCGGACCCTTGAACACCGTATCTATGTTGTAAAATCGCAGCCGGTGAACATCATCTTAGTGAAGACATCACCCTCAGACCCTTGATCACCGTAGCTATGTTGTAAAATCGCAGCCGGTGAACATCATCTTAGTGGAGACATCACACTTTAACTCTTGTTCACCGTAGCTAAGTTGTAAAATCGCAGCCGGTGAACAGTATCTTAGTGGAGACATCACACTTTAACTCTTGTTCACCGTAGCTAAGTTGTAAAATCGCAGCCGGTGAACATCATCTTAGTGGAGACATCACCCTCCGACCCTTGAACACCGTATCTATGTTGTAAAATCGCAGCCGGTGAACATCATCTTAGTGGAGACATCACCCTCGGACCCTTGAACACCGTATCTATGTTGTAAAATCGCAGCCGGTGAACATCATCTTAGCACAGATATTATTCTCCGATTGTTGCTCGCTTTAGTCGCACAGAGTGTGATTCAAACCAGGGTTACACCTATAGATCAGGGGCAGGAAAAAATATGTAAGAAGGAAGAAAGGTAGGTGATTAAGAGGAAGGAGGAGGAGGAGGATTAGGAGAAGAAGAAGAAGAAGAAGAAGAAGAAGAAGAAGAAGAAGAAGAAGAAGAAGAAGAAGAAGAAGAAGAAGAAGAAGAAGAAGAAGAAGAAGAAGAAGAAGAAGAAGAAGAAGAAGAAGAAATAGAAGAAGAAGAGGAAGATAAAGAAGAGAAGAAGAAGAAGAAGAAGAAGAAGAAGAAGAAGAAGAAGAAGAAGAAGAAGAAGAAGAAGAAGAAGAAGAAGATTTTAATTTCGGTGACTAAGAAATGCAACAAGAATAAGAACAAAAACGCAGCTGTATGTGAATTAAAGTTAGCAGCACATTTTTGCTACAATCACCTATCTCCTTCTGCAGAAATCAGCGTAGATTTTAAAGAATGACAGCTTCGACTAGGTTGTTAAAAAGAATTAGCCCAAACTTTTATGTTTTTTTTTCCTAATAAATCAGCTTGAAGTGTAGAACAAAAGACACATTCTGTTGTCGGAATGGAGCCCGAGAGAGAAAACTTTTTTGAAGAACCTGGAAGTAATTTTCTGACCAGACTTCCTTTCTTGTCCACTGTGGCCTGTCGTTGCTGTAGAAGGTCCTGTCAACACAGGGTCATCGATCCAAACTGTTCACATGTTTTCATTTTATCGTCGGGAGGTTGAAGAGAAACAAGCGATTGTAAACATTCATCACATGACCGGCTGGGCTAAAGGTGTTTGGACCAGCTAATCCCAATATTAAAACTGGAACGTGTGTGTGAAGAACAAAAGCTTGGCCTATAATAACGATGAGCTTCTGGGTTGGTCATTACGCTACGAAGTGCTGGCTCTTGATGTGGCCAGTGAGTTGAATGATGGGGAGTATGCAGCAAGTGCAGAAGATCGACAGCCCTGAGATGTCTGAAGTTTTCAAGTTTGATGCGAGTTCTGGATCTGTTTAGATCGTCATGCCACTTGAAAATGTCAGGTTATTTCCTGCGGGTTATTTTTAAAATAATAAAAAAAAGCCTTAGAACTGCAGTCTCTATGGTCTGAGTATTTTGTTCAATGAATTAAAGGATAACATATCAGTTTTAATCGATAAATGATTCAGTCAGTTGATAAATCAATATATGAATGAACAAACCATTCAATGGATAAATCGGTTGATGAACCAATCAGTGAACTAATCACTGAATCAATATATCGATCAGTTAATTATTCAATGAATGAAAGAATCAAACAGCCAATAAATCAATGAATGAACATATAAGTAAGACATAGAATCAATTCATCAAAATAAAAATTACCGAACTAGCTGTAAAGCTATCATTTCATACACCCAACCATCCCTCAATGAACTTTTTAATCACTCCATAAATCGAATAATCTCGTATCAATGAATCCATCAATCAATCCATCAATCAATACAATCACAGATTAATTCATTGTATGTCATTTCACAAATAGCCCGAACCATTCCAAAGCCGTAGTTATTTTTTCGATAACCTTGTGGCAGAATATTTTAAAAAATTATCTCTCGACAAACAACTTTGCAGAAAAACTTTCTGCATCTCACGAAGCATTCGTGTCAAAAAAGGAATGAAAGGACATAGGTAGGATCATCATGGTATGGGAATGGAAGACAACAAATTTCATTTTTTTTTTTCACGCTGAGCAACTGGTAGGATTTCACAAGTGCTTTAAAATCGAATTAACGGGTTATGCCTGTCTCTGTCTCTGTCTCTGTCTTTCTCTTCCTCTCCCTCTCTCTCTCTCTTTCTCTCCCTCTCTCTCTTTCTCTTCCTCTCCCTCTCTCTCTTTCTCTTTCTCTCCCTCTCCCTCTCTTTCTGTCTCTCTCTTTCTTTCTGTCTCTCTCCCTCTCTCTGTCTCTCTTTGTCTTTCTCTCTGTCCATCTCTCTCTCCCTCTCTCTCTCCCTCTCTCTCTTTCTCTCCCTATCCCTCTCTCTTTCTCTCTCTCTTTCTCTCTCTCTCCCTCTCTCTTTCTCTCTGTCTTTCTCTCCCTATCCCTCTCTCTTTCTCTCTCTCTTTCTCTCCCTATCCCTCTCTCTTTCTCTCTCTCTTTCTCTCTCTCTTTCTCTCTCTCTCCCTCCCTCTCTCTCTTTCTCTCTCTCTTTCTCTCTCTCTTTCTCTCTCTCTTTCTCTCTCTCTTTCTCTCTCTCTCCCTATCCCTCTCTCTCTTTCTCTCCCTATCCCTCTCTCTTTCTCTCTCTCTTTCTCTCCCTATCCCTCTCTCTTTCTCTCTCTCTTTCTCTCTCTCTCTCCCTCTCTCTTTCTCTCTCTCTTTCTCTCTCTCTTTCTCTCACTCTCCCTATCCCTCTC
The DNA here is from genome assembly GCA_033675545.1 of Elysia crispata. NCBI lineage: Eukaryota > Metazoa > Mollusca > Gastropoda > Plakobranchidae > Elysia > Elysia crispata. Next base: position 114,170 of record JAWDGP010000465.1, read on the forward strand.
TCTCTTTCTCTCCCTATCCCTCTCTCTTTCTCTCTCTCTTTCTCTCCCTATCCCCCTCTCTTTCTCTCCCTCTCTCCCTCCCTCTCTCTCTCTCTTCCTTTCGTTGGCCATTCCGTGCTATGAGCTAAACTCTTTATCTGACATGGTACCTGCAGCGGGGAAGAGATGAGCCAGAGATCTAGTGACATCACATTTTTCTCTCTATTCGAAACTTCCATGCTCTACGGATGCACTCTCAATAGAAAAAAAAATATTCTACTATTGTGGTAATTTTTCGTTCATTATCTCCATCAATAAGTTAAACTTTATAGAGTTCTTTTTATTTTGTAACAAGATCCAGCAATTTGTAGATGTGTGAAAAATGCTCTTAAAAATATTGCCATTACTTGTGCTGAGTGTTGTCTCGTCTATATTTCATCTAGTCTACAGCTATTTTACTTTTTCTGATTTATTTCATCGTTTATTCCGCAATCAGCCTATCCCACTTTTTCTTCCTACAACGACCATGAACCTCAAACAGAGCGGCTCCATGGCTCCTTGGTGAAAAAACGTAGTCTTGTCTAGCTCGGAAGGAAAAAAATAGCAAAATTCAATATTACGTAATCTTCAAAGAGACTCTTAGACAATGGCAGGAAGAAAACCTTCATCTTTGTCAAACTTATTGATGTGCTAATCACTGAGGCGGAGGTATTTTCACGTTTCTCATTCAATGCGAATCATATAGGGCCCGTCACGATGAATAATTCTCTAAGCAAAATACATTTTACGATGCCACTATTTATAAGCTGAGAGACAAAGGTCAAACGCTAGAAGGATCATGAAAAAAGCAAAGAAAAAAAGGACAGGTTTTGTTCAGATGAAGCTTAAAAATAGAGATTATATTAGCCTGGCGGAGAATAATGTTAAAAAGTATTTTTGTTCTAATTACTTGTAGAGGGCGGAAGGAAACAGTGTGCAGAGTTTGCATCAAGTACTGCACGAGAAAATGGATGCGTGAAAGTTTCATTAAGATACAATCGATAAATTTAATGGCACTTACTTCTGCTCTTATTTAGATGAAAAATGTGAAAAAAAAAATTAAAAAAATGTTGATTTTTTTGTAATGTTTTGCACCAACCATTTTCGTTCGGTTTTTTTTTTATTTAGGATTTGGTTTATAATTAATGTCATCACATTTCAAATAAAATCTACACAAATTTTGAACATTTCAGCGGCAAACAATTTCTGAGCATTAAATAAAACAAGCATGAGGAGAAATACATGTTTTTATTTCCTCACTTTTTAAAATATTTTTTAGAAAAAGACTAAAAAGTATCTTGTATTTAGTGATTTATTCAAATTGTAATAACTTATATATAATCTACCCTTTTGGTTAGAATTATGGCTCGTTGGATTTTTTATTTTTGTTTTGAATCCCCCATCTTCTCTAAACGATTCAACTTTCAGAACCGCAACTGGTGTGTTCATTAAGAGAATGTGGTTGCTTCTTTTTAGCCCGAGAGGCAACCACTAAGTGTAGTATGGTTGTAACTTGTACTGTCACAGAGACTATCAAAGCCCCCGTCAATCCGATAGGGCTGGTTAGATGATCAAACTACTTACAGGATGCAGCAGGCCAGGAATGGAACAGCCAACCTGCCTCCAGACATCTAACCAATCTAGCGCCTGAGGCCACTGACAGAGGGCGTGAGTTCACTACCATCATAAACCACTGGGAAAAAGGTACTGTAGAGTCAGGGCTTCGGAGAAATGCAAAACAAAGGAAAGATGAGTGAAAGAAGAAAGTTCAAATTTAGACCGTACCTAAAAGAGTGGAAAAATTTTTAATGTTCAGACAACTGAAAAGCTGTACACCAATATGATGAAAATTTTAGCCAACAAATTAAAAAAAATGTAGACAAATACATACATCATAATTCATTAATAGATGTATGAGACAATATAGATCACCGCCAATCGATCTTTAGTTTAGATTAGTTAAAGGTTATAATTACTATATCTCCGTTTTACAAAGAACTCAGGGTTTAAGCGACAACACTATTAAGTAAAGTTTGACCTACCAGCTCCACCAGTCAGATCACATACCGTAATGAGCCGCAGCTAGTATCGTGCTGCTCAAAGGTTTTCTTTACTCTTAAGACTGAAAAAAAGCAAAAAAAAAAAAAAAAAACCACAGAAGAGAAACAGAACAAAACAAAACGAAAACCAGAATAAAAAAAAGAAACGCAAATGAAAATCTGAGGCAAAAAAGATGATTCAAACTGTCGTGCAAACGGAATATAAAATCAAATAACAGAGCACTGTGAGGTTAAATAATAAAATTTAATACTCTACTGACAAAAAAAGTGCAAATTCAAAGCATTTCAAAAGTTATTAGCATTTTTCTGGATATGGCAACGTTTGAAGAATTGGCAAAGAAAATTCCAAAATTTCAGGATGGATGCAGCGGGATCATGAAAGAATTTAACAAAAATAAAAATAAAGAAAGGCCCCTCAGATTTATTCCCTTCAGTTTAGTGTTGAACTTTCGAAGCGCTAAAAAATCTATTACCAACAAAGAAATTTGAAACGTCAAATCGAATAGATTTTTGTTCCTTTCCAGGCAACTCAGCTTTTCAGTTATGTCAGTCTGGCCGTGAAGTAAAACAAAATATTCAAAGGAAAATGCATGATTTGTAAAGGTCCAAGCCGTCTAGCAGTATAAGAACCATTAGTGTGTTCAGTTGTCATATTTCGTGCACTGAATTTCAAATTTTTTACTGAACGAGCGATCGGGTTACGTAGAGAGGAAAATCATGGCAAAAGATTCCGGCGCTAAGGTATGTGGTTTTAATGTATAAAAAGAATTTAGCTATGGAGAAATGTGAATTTGGCGGATTAGGAAAAGCAGTTACATACATGCACACACAGCACTGGAAAATAGATACAAGTTACACCTGATGAATTTGTTTATTTTTTTTCCTTGTAATACTTTTCACCCATTACATGGTTTGCTAAGAGACGCAATGTAGCTACAATTTTCTCTATCATCACTTAAGCGTTTTGAAGGACATGATAATTGAATCTGTAGAAGAGTTTTTTTACTTTACGTTTGGCTGTCTACCTACATCATTGTCTGTCTGTTTGTGAGTCAGTTTCAGCAACTGCTTTCTACGAGCAGTTTTGGTTTACTCTTGGATTTTGATTTCGATTTTCAGTTAGCTATGGTGATTATTATCATAAATATCGGCCTGTCCCTCTGTGTCTTTGTTTTTCTAACTGTCTACCTGTTTACCTGTGTGTTGTTTTTTTTCTCATTTGATTTTCTTCTTGCTCTGTTACTGTTTCTCCGAGTCCTCTCACACTTCACCATTTTTTACTTTTTCCATATGTTGTGACACACACGCTATTAACATAAATCATTTATTTTATCTTTCTTCCTACCTATGTATCTATTTATCTATCTATCTATCTATCTATCTATCTATATATATATATATATATATATATATATATATCGATCCTCTTGTCTTTTAATCTGTCTTTCCCCTACTCAATCACTCCCTGCACTGTCTGTCTCTCTGTCTCTCAACATACCCAATAACCAAGGTGATTTTCAAGCAACTTCAGTCATCCGTACAGATATTCGTGTCCATAAAAGACTCTTCATACTTTTTGCTTGCATTGGGGATAAAACTTCTGGAAGTTTTGTAATTTTCAAAAAGAAAAGAATAGTGACGGCATGATCCAAAGATAACTATAGCCGTAGGCTCTCTAAGTGAGTTAGAAACGAAAATGTTATGTTAGAATTATTCTGTTTCAAAACATCCAAATAATGTTAGAACATGACAGTATACCTGCCCTTTTACTTCTGATATTGAATGAGTTAAGATAAAGCACTGATAGTAACAAACACATTTTTAAGAGAAAAAAAATTTTATGATAATGAGAACTGAATGTACTGAATCAGCACTTTGTAGCCCACAAAGTTACATAATTCGAAATAAATTCATTTTTAAGGGAACTTTCCAATTCCAGGAAATACAAACATCATAACAATTTATGCATCACACTTTAACCTGGCTTTCTCGTAAGATCAGCGAAGTTTTCAAATTAGGTTTAAAAAATTATTGAAATTATTTATACACTTTGATAGTGCTAGTTTATATATATATATATATATGTTTCATATCTAAGCGCTTATTAAGTATAAAAAACTAGAGGTGAGTATGAGAGTCTTTTTTGCCAATTTCGTTAATTTAGAAAGTAATAGAATTACAGTAGTCAATAAAATACCTGAGCTTTATAGATTCTCTCCAATAAGGGTTTAAGAAAAACGAAAACAAAAAACAAAAAAAAAAAAAACGCCAATCGAATGAAAATATATTGGATTACATCTATAAAATCATTCCAATATTTGATGTTTTGAAGATGTTTCAAATTCAATGTCGACCGTAAAATACAATGCAATATCCGGAATTCTTTCTTTTCCGTGAAACTGAACCGTAGCAATCATTGTTTCCCTTGTCCACCTTTCTTTGGAAAGCTCAGTTGATCTGATAGTAAAAGTGCACTTTTCTGCGATGCTAACTTGTCAAAGGTCTAGAGGAAGCAATAACATGCCCTTCTGAATAACTTAGTAGAACAAATTAGATAACATCGCAAAATAGCAACATCGATTCGAGATTGGTTGCTGACCCAAGTGACATCATTGTTCGACTACTGACCCGTAGCAAGCCAAGAAGACAGGGACGAGACAAACCTCCAGTACCTGTAGTGAGGCGTTGTACTCACTCGGTCACTCCACTTTGAAATTCATCCTAGTCAAAAGAGGAAAGACGGGGAGGAGAAGGATATGGTGGAAGATGGGGAGAAGGAGGAAGTAAAGGAGGAGGAGGAAGTAGAAGAAGAAGAAGAAGAAGAAGAAGAAGAAGAAGAAGAAGAAGAAGAAGAAGAAGAAGAAGAAGAAGAAGAAGAAGAAGAAGAAGAAGAAGAAGAAGAAGAAGAAGAAGAAGAAGAAGAAGAAGAAGAGGAAGAAGAAGAAGAAAGAAAGAAAGATAATACTTAATTTAAGTACAATTAATAAAACTCTTATAACATCATGCGTGTGAACGGTCAGACACTGAGGAAAGCATAAGTCCTCAAAGTCTGGTATTCGTACTGCACTTTGTCTTCTTGAGTGTTATGCTTTATAAGGGAGTCGTCAGACAATTGTCTTATGTTGACGTTTTGACCAAAAGTACACCATAGACTCTCAGAGATGGAGATGACTGTAAGGAATTAAAACCTACCACCAGTAGCGCGGAATTTGGCCTGGTTTCTAACTCTCAACATTCTCATCTGGAGGACTAGAAAGACGCAGACTGAAACTGTCTAAACTGGGCGTGAAACAATGTCCGAACTGAAACTCTGTCCGTCAGTTGAGATCTTCCTCACTACCTTATACCTCTGTCCGTCAGTTGAGATCTTCCTCACTACCTTATACCTCTGTCCGTCAGTTGAGATCTTCCTCACTACCTTATACCTCTGTCCGTCAGTTGAGATCTTCCTCACTACCTTATACCTCTGTCCGTCAGTTTAGATCTTCCTCACTACCTTATACCTCTGTCCGTCAATTGAGATCTTCCTCACTACTTTATACCTCTGTCCGTCAATTGAGATCTTCCTCACTACTTTATACCTCTGTCCGTCAATTGAGATCTTCCTCACTACTTTATACCTTTTCCCTCTGTCCAATCATGTTTGTGCATCTTGTATATTTCGCTTGATATCTGTTTGCTGTCTGTAATTTTGTCTTTCTGTTTATCTAGTTCTTTCTCATTATATTACACCTATTTCGATGTGTACCTCTTCCTCTATGTCTTCACATATTTTGTCTGTATGCCTGTTTGTCTGTCTATAAGTATGCCTTCTCCTACCTTTATCTGTCTATATCTGTCTATTTCCCTCTCTACTGTCTCTCTATCTGTTTCACTCTCAGTCTCTCTCTGTCTGTCTCTCTGCCTCTCCCCGTCTCTCTCTCTCTCTCTCTCTCTCTCTCTCTCTCTCTCTCTCTCTCTCTCCCAATCCCTCTGTCTCTGTCTCTGCCTCTGTCTCTGTCTCTCTCTCTCTCTCCCCATCTCTCTCTTCCCTACCCGTCAATGTCAATTATTTCTGTATCAGTTACGGTGGACTGGAAAGTGACCCCAGTGGCTAAGCTTCTCGATGTATAATTCAATAGGACCGATTCGGTCCAAGGCTAGCCCTATTTTGTCTTGACCAGCGCCAGCTCGTGACGTTGACATAACCCGTATTACGTAGAGTTATTGAATTTGGTAGAGAGAAATCTTAATTATATAGTGCTAGCGTCCTTCAGTCATTGTTGTTTATATCAGTCACGCCCAACAGAAGCGGACTGTGAAATCCTTGAAGAAGTTCAATTCAAAATTATCTTATAAAGATTTCCTAAACCGCTTTAACTTCAAAATCTATAGGGGAAAAAAGAAGTAGATATCAAATTATATTTTGCAGTTTAGAAATTTAGTTATATAGAACGCTTTCAACGTGAAAAGTGTATACAAAATTGATAAATAACTGACTCGAAATTTTATTGGCTCGTCAGGTTGTTTTCAAGGCACCCCCACCCCCTTTTCACCTCTTCCTCTTTTTTCCCCTCTTTTCCTGTCATGAATACAGCCACCATTCCTTTCCGAGTGGGAAGACAAACTGTTAAACTTTCCCTGAAACGCTAGTGGTTGTGGAGTAATGCCTCTGCGAGTTGTACGCACCTTAATGTAAGGAACGGGGTGGTACGCACCTCAATGTAAGGAACGGGGTGGTACGCACCTTAATATAAGGAACGGGGTGGTACGCACCTTAATGTAAGGAACGGGGTGGTACGCACCTTAATGTAAGGAACGGGGTGGTACGCACCTTAATGTAAGGAACGGGGTGGTACGCACCTTAATGTAAGGAACGGGGTGGTACGCACCTTAATGTAAGGAACGGGGTGGTACGCACCTTAATGTAAGGAACGGGGTGGTACGCACCAATGTAACAGGTGGTACGCACCTTAATGTAAGGAACGGGGTGGTACGCACCTTAATGTAAGGAACGGGGTGGTACGCACCTTAATGTAAGGAACGGGGTGGTACGCACCTTAATGTAAGGAACGGGGTGGTACGCACCTTCCCTTAGACGGTTCGAAACTTGAACCATTTAGCCGATAAGTTCAGAGTTTTCTGTTTTCACCCGTACCTTACCTGACGGGGTGGTCGTTTGTCGCAACCTCCTGACGCTACCTTTGTGGATACAGACGATCTGAAGCAGTTAGTGAAGATATCAAGCCTCTATCAAGCCCGTGAAAGAATCCAGTTGGGCAGACTTCCGGAAGATGTAAAGACTAACTCAAGCAGACATCGTCAACGTTACTACTTCTCTCATCTTTCGGTTAAAAATAATGTTTATATATTCATACGATTTAAGTGACTTCTCGAAAAAAATGTTACTATGTCAATAACATTCATGAGTGTCAAATTCACTTTTTTTGAATCTTTCTAGGGAAACTTAAATACCAACACATTATCTATTAGAGAAGAATATCTATAGTATGGAACGTTTTGGAAATGTTCCCTCAATTAGCTCCTATTGCCGAGCCCACAAATCAATTATCAAGAGATTTTAGCTCTGTTTCTCTCCTAATTAGTTGGCTCTGCTGGGAATTTCTCTGTGAATGCTCGGCTAATGACGTAACTGGCAGATATTGCGAGCACGTGAAAAGTGCGACACGACAGTTACTGTGTGCTTCACAGAGCAAGTTTCCTCAGCACTGAGCCATGGCAGATGTGAGCCTCCTATCATCTAATCTACTCTCAAAGCAGCGGGTGTTGTCAAGCAAGAAAAAAAAAAAAACCTTAAACCAATTAAGTGTTATTTTACAGGGCGAAACTAAGAAAATACATACAAAAAAATAACACTTTTTCGCTATATAACCTTTTAAAAAGTAACATGTTTATAGACTCAGTAATAAGATTCTCCTCTTCCAGTGGTCGATTCTCTGACAGCCATATTCACATTCAAGGAAATACCAAGTGGCTCGGCAATTAGCAGCTTGAAGACATTACACAGTAACAGGATTCTGCTCTTCTATAGTGGTGGTAATGCCATACATTCAGCAATGATACAGCAGGAAGTAGAGAGCTAGAGAAAAGTGGTTCCTTAGAAAGATTGTAATAGCATCCTTATATGCTGGAGAAAATAGATGCATGATCTAGATCCCTCATTATGAATGCTATTATCCTCTATAAAACTGTGCCATCCATTTCACGATGAACAAAGTGTATTTTGTAATTAATTGTTATGATGTTTGGTTTTCCCACCAGTCTCAGCGTAACCATAATCATTACATTTGTTAGTTCGTTGTTTTGTTTCATTTTGTTTTGTTTAAAGCGTTATCTCAAGCGTGCGCTATTTCCAATTGCCATCAAGTGTTTTTTACGCTCTCCGTCCATCTCATTTTCACCCTCTCTCTCTTTCTCTCTCACTCTCTTTCTTTAACTCTAAGACACCACACATAGTTTACTGTCAGCACAAACACGATCAATGTTATCGGAGTGTATCTTTCACTTAGGTCTACAGCTCATGAGAGGTCAACAGGTCATTATTCTCTCAGCCACCATAAAACATCACCCATCAACGTTACTTTACACCCTCCATTCAAACCTCTCAACGCGTCTAACCAGCAGCTTTATACATCTCCTCCTCCAGTTCGCGGCATTTAAATTGCAAATATTATGACGTTAGCAGCGCCGCAAACAATGCCACAGCTCTCACCAACATCTATTTATTAGCCTTGAGAAGAGTACAAAGACTCAGTACTGCTAGCCCTGGGGAACAATCTTTACAAGCTGCCTAACCGCCTGCCCCACCTCCATCCATGAGGAAACTCTCATGTCAATTGATATACTACCCCCTCCCCCCCTGCCGGCTCCACCTCCCTCCCGGTGACCCTCCTAGATCCTCCCACACCATCCCCGCCCTGTTTCCGAGCCTCTGACGAAACCCCCAGATCTTCCAGCAGAAGGTGCGTACGTCATCGATGGCTCCAGACCCGTTAGATCTCGTGATCGATCAACCGTAGCGAGGTATCCCAGTAAGGGGGGGCTGAGGTAAACCGTCTCTGCCTGAACTGCTCTTCACACACCTTTAGGATGGAAACTCGTTTGTTTCTGGTGATGTTAATGTGGCTGCTGGGATCTTGCCAGAGCTTTCACCCCATGAAGTGTCTGTTGTTTTAAAAGCACTGTGATGTCAGTTACAGGGAAAATACCTTTAAGAGGGAAAAAATCATTGATTGCTTAGAAGAAAGACTCTTTTAAATAATTATTATGATCAATGTCGGTTAGCGAATTTGCACCTAAATGTCTAAAGATTTTATAAAGTGTCGCAAATGCATTTGAAATGAATCGAAGAAAACTTTAAATGTGTTGATAACTCAAACAATACATCTTAAAACTTGTTTTTGAGGTGATTAATGACATAAATCTAATGTCTTAATGTAGTTATAAACAAAGCCAAAGAGGCATTTAAAGCAACTGTGAACTCAAGAACTCTAGAACATTCTATTGTCGCCTTCAGAATAAAGACGAGTGGTGAAGATATTTGCACTGCGCTCTCTCCAATATAAAAAAATTAACTTTTTAACATTGCAACTGTCGCTATAGAGATGGCAGTATCAGTCATAAATCTTCAGAAAGTTCATTCCTTTGGACAATGCTAGCTTACAATGAAGGAATTATACTCTGAAATTTGGATCATTTACATTATCACACCAGGTTAACAAAAAAAAAAAAAAATAGAAAGATTGTTTTCAATATTAAGATACCAGTTAAAGGTAGTAAAACATTGTTTGCTTTTAGAGGAATTACACTTTTGCTCTGGCCGTCCGTTTTGCGATGCATTCAGTCTATCAGCTAAAATAGGAGTGATGAACATATTAGCTTGTCTAATAGAAACACCAGTTTAAAAAAATTCAAAATCAATGTAGCAGTTCAAATGATGTGAACTCTAGAGTCTTTAGGCCCAAGTTATATTTGATTCGGTTAGTCTCTCTAATCTCTTGCTGGAACGAGAGCGGTTATTGACGTGTTCAACAGTTTACCGTGGGATGAGATTCTCAGTGTTTGACAGTCAAACGCCGCCGCCTGCAGTAGAAGATAACTGTCCTCAGATAAAGCCAGATTGAGAAGTGTACCGCTTCCTCCAAGCTCAATAATAAGTAATGGAGATTTTTACTCGCTAGTTCACCACAAGTCTAAGCGAGATATAATGTTGCGCCAAGTCTTCTTTCATTACAAACTGATATAAAAAAGATAGCATGATATAGTTTGAAACTACTCAATAAGGCGAAAGTAGGGATAACAAAGACGTCAGTGGAGGACGCAAAGGGGTTCACTATGACTGATTATTATCAGGGGTGAGTTAGGCATGCATGGACCCAGCACCAGTGTTATCACAGGCCAAAAAGATTAAAACAGGAGTGGTATGGAAACCGCCTTACAAGAATCATTATTATTATAGAAATCCTTTAAGACAAAAAACAAGCAACTTATCCAATGCTTTTTTAAAAGTTTCCCTTTCGATCCTAACATTTGCACTTAGCACCTGAAGACTCCACTCTCACACACCGCCAGCCAGTCACTGGTCGAGCGATGCATGCATGTGAGCGCCCCACTGTAACAGCAGAACAACAACCCATGATCTATCGACTCGTCCTGTCCATCAGAACTGATCTGGGTACTGCCCGCTTCGCTCAAACAGGATTTTTCTAGAAACTTGAAGGTTTACCGGAGCTGTGGGTGAGGGAGTTTTGATGTGAACTCCAACAAAAAGGTTGATTTTGTCAATAAACCAATTCTGATACGAAAATCCGATAATTGGGAACTGTGCAACCGTAAACAGGTTAATAAAGAAAACTGAACAATAATATGCAACAAAAAAAAAAAAAAATAAGAGAAGAGAGAACATATTTCCCGCTAGGTATGAGAGAGCCCCAGTTTCTGTAAATGTTAAGAAGCGTTCTTTTGTTCTTGTGACAAGCCTATTGGGTAAGATCAATAAGGCACATGTATTGACGTATCGAGAAAATCCAGTTCGCCTATGATTTTATCACTTTCGTTTTGGGTACGTCGTGCGACTGTTCTGCAAGAATATTGTTTTGCAAAGACTTCACATAAATGTAATTGGAAAAACTTTATTTTTCAATGAACAAAGGCTACTGCGTTTGGAATTGCTTTTCAATAAAGCAAACACACTACAAGCTAATATCGACCTTGTATCAGAAAGCAAAAGAAAAACAGAGGGTCGGACATGCAGATAGCGGCTGTGAAAATGACAATCCCCGCTGATCGACTGAAGCCAGTATGATTTTAACTAAGGACAGAGTTACAGCCTATGAGGGTCTCTGGGCGGAACCATCCCCGCCACAATGCCCGAGTCCTACAGCGCCATCTATCAGAGAGATGCTGCTCCCAGTCAGCCAAGCGATACCATCAAATCGCTGGTCCGAAATAAGAAGAATGAACTTTTCAGAATTAAATCATCACCAACCCCGCGAAGCTATAATAGATCTGAATCGTATTTTCAACTCTACCTATTGAATGTTTTGACAGTAACCAACAATAAAAGTGTCTTGACCACTTCTCGCCATCCCACTCCGTCCTCGATACTCTTTGAAAAGGATATGGTTCACTGGTCACTCTAGTAATCAACATTAAAAATTGATAGACTTCCCGACGCTTTATGACTCCGATTTTGTTTTTACTCATTTGCTCTAATTTAACCTGCACCTGAATCATGGCTATCATGAAACAGCATGTTTTATTTATAACAGTAGGTCCTAGCTATCTGCAGCATGTTTCATTTATAACAGTAGGTCCTAGCTATCTGCAGCATGTTTCATTTATAACAGTAGGTCCTAGCTATCTGCAGCATGTTTCATTTATAACAGTAGGTCCTAGCTATCTGCAGCATGTTTCATTTATAACAGTAGGTCCTAGCTATCTGCAGCATGTTTCATTTATAACAGTAGGTCCTAGCTATCTGCAGCATGTTTCATTTATAACAGTAGGTCATAGCTATCTGCAGCATGTTTTATTTATTACAGAAGGTCCTAGCTATCTGAACATGAGCTTTGGATTGGTTTGCACGAGGTACATTCAGTGTCTAAAACATTTCTATTTCTCTCTCTATCGATGTAACTTATATATTGTCGGAAAAAAATACCTATTTCTGAGGCGTTCAGTCTACTTTTGTAATTTCCAATTTTTTTTTCTGGTCCAATGCAAGCTTTCAGAGAATCGGAAGCGATTTTACTAATCTGCGATCATACAATAATGCTCTTCAGTTGGATATTTTGTTTTAACTTTGTCATGGCATTTTTTTTCCATTTATTTCGTGCACTTTGAATAGCATGTTTAAGAATTCATAATAGTAGATTTTGTGCGATATTGTCAGATTTATTGTTCTAAATGAGACTTTAAGATCACTGTTTATTCCTACTGCCCTAATATTTATATTTTTCCCTTATCAATATGCCGGAAAAAATATTTTTTGCATTAAAGGAGTGAAACAATCTAGATTTTACACGCTCTGAAAAGCAACTTTTTTCATAACTCTGAGAAGTCTTTTAGACTTATTATAGAGCGGTTGTTTTGTAGTATTTTATCGGAAAGAATTTTTATTTTGTTCATAATAATTCAAACAAGTTTGTTAAATGACAACCACCATTTTATTCTCAAGCATATGATTTAATTCCTACCACGAGACAGGTTTTAGTTCTGTAAAAGTGACAAGTGCTCCTTCATCATGAGATCAAGAGATAATCAAATTAGGAAGTTTATGTGACTGCATAAAAACATATGGTTAAGCTAATCCTTAACAAATATAAATGAACGGATACTTTTCCCTGCTTGGCCGTAAAGTAATACGCGAAAGAGTTTTTGCAAAAAAAATTAATAAATTATAAAACATATGTCTTAGAAAAAAAACCATCTTGCCCTAAACTGTGTTAAACAACTTTGCTTATGGTACGTTGGGGACACAAGGCTGGTTTTCAATCTCGAACAATCTCGAACAAGATCTGTAATTTCACTGACAAGAATTTACAATTCTAAAATATTGACACCGGGAGAAAAAGGTAAGACTAAGGAATATAGCTTTAGAAAATTAACCAAAAACAAAGCGAAAAAAAAAACAAAAAAAGGTTCTGTAAGAAATCTATGACATTTAAGCAGCTTATGTGTAATTAATCTGCTTTATTTTTTTTATAATTTGAGATATTTGTTGAAACACGATTAAGAACATAAACTATTAATAGAAACAATTGACGATAAAATTGGAACTGCACCAATCATGTAGCTGTATATAGAGCTGTCATAGCTCGCGGTACACTGTGTGTCTGGTTAGCAAAATACCATGACACTCCGATAATCGAATATTGCAGTCGTACTGCTTATCTCTGAGATCATTAATGACATTAATGAAGTTCTTTAAAATTCTTCCTTAGTTTAATGACTAGGAGGCAAATTGTATTTCCAGAAATTGTGAATGGTTAACGTATTCAACAAGAGTTAGGACGTTCGTCTCTGTTTCTGGGTTCTTATTCTTTGGTGGTAGAGAATGGTCTAGAAACTAAACAGACACCTAGTTATGTATTTCTTTATAACAATAGTGTAAACTAGTTATGACTTGTTGTAGCGAGTTTATTGTCTTATATTAAATATTAAGAAAATGTTTGTAGGAAGGCATTCAAAGAAATTAGTTTACGTAAAGCAAAACTAGATAAAACGAAGTGTTACATTCCATTTTAAAAAAAATAAAACAAACCAAAAAAAAAAAAAAATTGTAAACTTTGCAAGCACTTTTTTGAAAAGTTGAGCATCATTGTATATATTATATTTTGGACTCTCCTCACTGACCTGGTAAGGCTGTTTCTGGAACTGCACCCTCCCTATAAGACTAGCGTCCAGGAACCGCCGATAGATCGCTCATGTCATGCTAACTATCATGAGTCAGGTTTGCGGTGAGAATTATTTTAAGAACCGTGAAGTAGATTATATTTGTGAGGCTCATTGTGCCAAGTAGACAGTATTTTCCCGTGAATAACGACAGGTCGTCACAATGGATACTTGTATAGAAATTAACATTCGACTGCAAATCTGTCTTAAGTCATATTTCAGTTAGATGTGTACACACATTCTAGAAGTCACATATCGTATGATTTAATTTAAATACTTGTACGTGAAATGTTTTAATGGTTATAACATCTACCGGCTAAAGTCACAAAATTGAGTTGCGCTATTTGTGCGATGTAAATGATTAATATTTAAACTTCGCGGAATCTTGGAAAGGCGAAAACTGCAGTATCTAGTCAAAGCTGAACTCTTTCTTTAGACATGGAAAGTGACTTGGAATTGTCCACCTAACTGGGATTATAGGCTCATATACATGGACATAACATTAAAACGTTGTTTTAAATAAAACTACAATTTTTAGCCTTATTGCTTGAATGTCTTTGATTCTTTCAACATAATATGTCGTCCTTAGCAGTAAACCATGGTAAGATAAAATGCTAACTAATTTGCTGAAAATATGGAAAGGTCGACTAAGAACAGTGCAGATATGAAGTAATTTCGTGGCCATTTGATCTAATTTCTTGCAAATACTGATATACCTCGTTCGACCATCGGAAGCAAAATATTCAAGCTGAAGATAATAAAACGAAATTTTTGTTTCCGGAAGGTCTATACGCATTGAACCATAGCTTTTGATAGGTATGCTTCATATGCCATCGCATGTAATATGCTTCTTAATCCATGGCATTTAATATGCTTTATATGCCATCGCATGTAATATGCTTCTTAATCCATGGCATGTAATATGCTTTATATGCCATCGCATGTAATATGCTCCTTAATCCATGGCATGTAATATGCTTCTTAATCCATGGCATGTAATATGCTTCTTAATCCATCGCATGTAATATGCTTCATAATCCATGGTTTGTAATACGCTTCACTGATGTTCTAATTGGGTGTTAAGTTTGTCTTCTAGATCAAAGACAACTATTGGATACGGTGAATGTTTCTTTGCCAACTATTTGTCTTTCTCTTTTCTTAAAAATAATTTTGCGTTTACTCTCTCCGAACTTATATAGTTTACTTATACATATTACTTCACCTGGTGATTTCAAGTTTCATACTCAGCGCATACATCATGTTAATCTTTGTTTTAGGAAATAATGAACCCTACTCGGTGGAAATAATTTCATGATAAATTCTAAAAGAAACTAGTTTCTCCCCTTTTCTTCTCTTTTACTTTTACATGTATATGCACTGAGCATTTTAGTATATCTACAAGGCAATAATTTCGAGTCTTTTACCTTCAAAAATGGTTTGAACTCTTTAGAAAGAGTTTTTGTATTGTCTGATAGCTTCTTTGTGTTTAGAGACCTCGTCTGATCTTTGAGCATATCTTCTGCTAATCTCCACATTTTCCGCAAAGGTATTATGTAAAAACATCTTTTGCTTACTTCTTTCATTCCAAACAAAAGATATAATATGTATGTAAATTATCTTCGTTCTGGTTTTGGCCCAGGTCTCTGGACATTTTATCCTTTTCCTTTCTGATTTTTGACACAACAAAATCCTTTAGTTTGACATGCAATATTTCCTAAATCCCTAACTTCAAAAAATAATTCTTTGCAAAATCTCTCTCGTGAAATTTTAATCTGCACTCATGTTTTCAGCCTTTTTATCGTTTTCCTGCCGTTGCTGAGCTTTTTCTTATTGTACATTTTTCCGTAAGGTTTTTTTTTTATTTATATTTTTTTTACTATGAACTATTAGCCTGTGTATACTCTGATTCTTCCAAGTTTCCATATAGCTATGATGGATCTAAAATTTTTTTCCAATTTGTGGAAGAGTTCTAGCCTTGGCTAATGTCGATTAGAGAGGCTCATCACTCGATCTGTTGTCACGATTCAATTAATGGCTGAGTGGAATATCTTCATCTGAGTCAGTGATACCGACAAAGAAGGGTGGATGGAAAACTACCTCCTTCATATTGACTATCAGTTGAATCAAAGTTCTGTTTCCTAATTGCAAACTAATTTTTTGAATGGAAGAAAATCCAATGTTTGAGGTCAAGCTTGTATTAGAAAATTCGTAGCAGCTATTTATAAATGATAGGCTTACATGGTTGTATCTACATTTCACGTCATGCATTTTCAGCTGGCAAGATCGCAAACCATTTTACACATTAACATTTTGTGCAAAACATTTACAAAATCTTCGGATACATAACTATCTCTATTTCAGTAAATTAAAATACTTTGTGAATATTCAAGATGAATCGTACAATAGTCGTTGTTTAAATAGACGGACACGATATTCTAGCCCTGAACATGTCTGTGCAAAACTATCGTCTGTAATGCCGGACTCTACAACATTACTCGCCATCAGTCTCGATTTCTGCATAAAAGAGCAATGGAGGACACAGGAGAAACCAAGCATAACGCCGTGTGTATGATCTAGAAAAATATAATATTAAGCCCGAGACGCCCTATCGTGGGTACTTTAGAAGAAAATTAGTTTAAAGGTATCCTGTAATAGTTGAAGAATAGAATTTGCAATCCTTGGAAACAAAATTATACGAGATGACAGGTGAGACTGGATGTCAGTGCTTGAAGGCGGGACCTGAAGTGATTCGAGTTCAATGATCCCATGCTAGGATTCAAGCCTCGAAATCTCGTCTATCGGTCCGATTTAATTTGGCTGACGATATTTGTTACGAACTGTAGCACATCAAGGAAAAGAAAATTTTAAGCATGGTCAAATTTTGAGTTTCCTCCATGGTGATGATGATGATTATGACAACGATAGTTATAGTGTACTGATGACATTGATTGTTTTGATGAGATGACGATAATGATTAAGGTGGTGGTTAAATGAGGATGCTGATTATGACGATGATATTGATAATGATGGTATTGAAGAAGATAGCCGTGGTGATGATAATGACGATGTATATGATAATGATGATGATGATGGTTTTATTGATGATGATGACGACGGTGATGGAAAAGATGGCAATGACGATGATAAACATGATGCATATGATAATGATGATGATGATGTTGGGGATAACAATGTTTAAGCCACCAATGTAGCTGTTTATTTCGCCAATATTTAGTTGTCGCAACTTCCCTATCACAGACAATTCATGCTCTATGCCTGGACAAGACCCCCTTTTTCCAGCCGCTAAAACGCTCATCTATAAAAATGATTAAATAATCTAAAATCAATCAAAAGTATTCCTCAGGGTCAAAGAATTGGTATGAAACACATTTTATACCCCGTCAAGATTCCATATACTCGCGTTTATGCTTTTCATACTGACCATATAAAAGGCATCAATAATTCACTGCCAGTGAGTGTCCAGAGGGTTGTCTACAAGAGATAAAATGTTTGAGGCAGGCTACAAGACCACTTTGATCGACATGCACTCATGAGGAAACTCACCCGCAAAGGAAGACTCCTACAGTCATGACCAGCCTCTGCATTATTGAAGTTTTCAAGAGGCAGATTATGTAGAGAACTAGCTGTTTTTAGACGGAATATATCCACACAGTGAGAATAGAAATATTAGTATTTTGCATATAAATCTCTTGACATATCTGTGTATCTCTCTTTCCTGTATTCCAGTAAACCTATCGTTGATTCTATGACGATGATAGTTATCTTTATGCCTGTGGATAGTCCGTAGTTTTGTGTACTATTTCTTATCAGATCTTGTTCCACCTATATTGATCTATTTAACTGCTACTTTATCTATCTATCTATCTATCTATCTATCTATCTATCTATCTATCTATCTATCTATCTATCTATCTATCCACCTACCTTGCTATATATCCATCTATCTGTCTATTCATCAATATTTACAATTTCCTTCTTATTATTCACAGTAATAAATACACATTCAGTCTATTTCCAATTTTACATGTCATTAGCCTATTTTTTTTCAGCACTTCAGCGTAACCTTTCATACACACTAGCTAGCATCACATAGAGGTCTCCAGTCCTTCTGGGTCCAAGACAATATAGAGAAGTCGATAATGGCCAGCTAAGACCAAGCGAACCGTTTCCCAACTGCTGTGCCGTCCTTCGGGAAATAAGTTTTTGTGTAAGGCTGGTCCGCTAACACGATCTTCTTGAGTATTAGGGATCCTAGTGTTGAGTTCGATCAAGGTGGATGAAAAGATCAAAATACTTGATAAAGATAGAATCGATTGCCGGGTAGTCGATACCGTGATCAAGACTTTCGGACATTTAATTTCGAAAATTTAAAACTCATTTAGTTATTTTTTTTATTATTTAATAGCTGGAGCTATAAAGCTCAGAGTTTTGAGCTGTAGATCACTCTGCCCAAAAGTTACACGTATTCAAACCGTGTTGTGAGGTTTTAAGTGTGAACTGCTACCTAGAACTAACAGTCCGTGGCACTACGTAGATTACAAGACTGTCTCACAAGTCCGTAAACCTGTCCATCTCTCCTCGCCATGCGCTGCAGCTGAAACCTTTGGGTGATGGTTCCCTGATCCTCACTCTGATGGTTCCCTGATCCTCACTCTGATGGTTCCCTGATCCTCACTCTGATGGTTCCCTGATCCTCACTCTGATGGTTCCCTGATCCTCACTCTGATGGTTCCCTGATCCTCACTCTGATGGTTCCCTGATCCTCACTCTGATAAACCCCGAGAGGAACAGCAGCCAAGGGGACAAAACCGACCACAAACACAGTCAGGAGTGGCAGCATAAAAAAAATAGAACGCACAAAAAACCGCAATAGAAACAAGTTAGTCCGCTCTCATTACCTTCTCTTATTCATATCTTGTAAAAGTTCATAGTTACAAATAACACAGACGGGAAAAGCTAGTTTTCCAACGAGCCAAGCTGTTTAATGCACCATTTATTTCCTAAAGTTCTCAAAATGTTTAAACTCTCAGTTATGCCATTACTTGTTTTATTTCATTCTTAATCTCCTACGTTTAATGGTGGGACTATGGAAAACTTGCTGAGTCTATCCTTTTTCAAAAACTAATTTCAGAACTGCTGAAATGTTTATTAGAAACCTATTAACTGCCACAGATACATTGGACAAAGCCTAAAGATGAAGAGTTTTGTAGGAATTCCTACCTGTACATTTAGTTTAACCTACATGACAATGAAGTTGAAAAGAATTTACAAATAGATTTAGATTTCAAAATATGAATTACTTTCTTAACATACAGAAAGAAGAGTTGTTTCCTAAGCATGTTAATCTGGCTTTCCTAAAACTCTACACTTCCTATTTGTAGCAATTCTCATAGCGAAAGTAGTTCAAGTACTTGAACAAATAACCGAATTTCGGAATTCTCGCCATGGAAGAATCGCAACACGAACTATTACTAGAATAAAAGCGTCTGCTGTGATATTTGGTATTGTTTCAACGTTCTCTATCATACAGATCTTTGTTTTAAAACGCTTACTAATTCTGAATCACGCCGTTCACATTTAGGAATGAATGAGTCTACTACAAATCTGCAGGTTGAGTTTGAGAGCATTAAGTGTTTAGATGCTGTAAAATGTGATCTTTCGCCTAAAGTCTTGTGAAAAGCTAACCATGGTAAAATGTTTATTTCTGCAATTGCGATTATGTGTGTATGGCTCAAACCATCAACATGAAACATTAGATTGTATAGAGATGAGTTTTTGAAACAAATCTGTGAACAACAGGCACTCATCTAAAGCGCGCTATAAATAAATGATCACAGGAAGATTAGAATGTATTACTAATGCGTGCCCTTGGGCTCTGACGCTGAGAGTCATGTGACCATTGGTATCACCCAGTGACCCGTATGGTCATCAACCGTATGGAATCAATAGAGCATTGGGATCAAAGGATGGCTGGTAATCAGGAGGACGAAAATCTCGGAGCTCGGAGGTATTACATTTAATATCATTTAACCTTTTGAGTAGCGTTTTGGACTTAGTTAGATCTGATAACTTCCGTAATAATAATAAAAAAGATTAAACCGTATGGGCTTTTACTAACCTATGCTTATATCCGTGGTGCCTGTGTTTTTATCCTTTTCTTACGGTGTCGCAATGTGTATAAAGGTAGCAGAACAACTTGAAGAAAAGGGGCAACAACTCTGATAAAATTTAATGTTAAATCCAAAATGAAAGGTTTTTAAAATTGCACCGTCCAAATGATATGTCACATATATGTAAGAAAATTTTACAAATACATGTAAGAAAATTTCGAATCAAATCTTGCAATACATATTCAATACTGACATTTTCACCTTGAAAACTTATACGTATTTGTGATGATTTTTTAACCATATTCTTATTGCCGGGCAATACTTTGATTTCAAGTTAAAATTTGCAAACACATATTTAACTCGTTTCATAATAGTGAATCAATTGTTGTAATTGTTGCTGACCTGTGCCTTCTCTCTCTCTCTCTCTCTCTCTCTCTCTCTCTCTCTCTCTCTCTCTCTCTCTCTCTCTCTCTCTCTCTCTCTCTCTCTCTCTCTAGCTTTTTATTTCTTTCATTCTACCACCTTTTTCTTTCTCTTTTTTTCGTTGCCTTTTCCTTGCTTCTTTACAACTCTCTTTCTCTCTCTCTCTCTCTCTCTCTCTCTCTCTCTCTCTCTCTCTCTCTCTCTCTCTCTCTCCCTCTCTCTCTTTTCTTTCTCGCTCTCTACACGGCTCTTTCTTTTACTTTTAATGTGATTGTAATTCTTTTTTCTACTTCAACCTTTTTATTTCTTACTTCATGCTTTATCCAGTTCAGTGCAGTCTCCGTTTTTTTTTTTCCAGAACTAAAGAATAATAAATGTGACTAGTTAAAACACACACAAAAACAGTCCTCATTACTAATGGGAATATAAAGTGAAAGAAAAAAAATCCTATTGTAAAAGAGTTTTAAAACTCTTTAGTTCAGAAATAAATTAATTTAGTCTCTACTACCCTAGGGAAATTTGAGTTGTCGCCTTAATTTTACTACATGTTTTTTTCGAACCTCTTTGAAAATACGATTCCATTTTGTTGTATAAAATAGTAAAAAAAAAAAAAAAGAGTTTACAACGCACAAACCGAAATACATTTTTACATGCTGCCACACATAGACATTGAGAAATAACCTTCAATAAGGAGAGACAGAGAGAGAGAGAGAGAGAGAGAGAGAGAGAGAGAGAGAGAGAGAGAGAGAGAGAGAGGGGGAGAGAGAGAGAGTGAGGGAGGGAGGGACAGAGAGACAGAGAGAGAGAGAGGGTAGAGAGAGTGAGGGAGGGAGGGACAGAGAGAAAGAGAGAGGGGAGGTAGAGAGAGTGAGGGAGGGAGGGACAGAGAGAAAGAGAGAGAGGGGGTAGAGAGAGTGAGGGAGGGAGGGACAGAGAGAAAGAGAGAGAGGGGGTAGAGAGAGTGAGGGAGGGAGGGACAGAGAGAAAGAGAGAGAGGGGGTAGAGAGAGTGAGGGAGGGAGGGACAGAGAGAGAGAGAGAGAGAGAGAGTGAGGGAGGGAGGGACAGAGAGAAAGAGAGAGAGTAGAGAGAGTGAGGGAGGGAGGGACAGAGAGAAAGAGAGAGAGGGGGTAGAGAGAGTGAGGGAGGGAGGGACAGAGAGAAAGAGAGAGAGGGGGTAGAGAGAGTGAGGGAGGGAGGGACAGAGAGAAAGAGAGAGAGGGGGTAGAGAGAGTGAGGGAGGGAGGGACAGAGAGAAAGAGAGAGAGGGGGTAGAGAGAGTGAGGGAGGGAGGGACAGAGAGAGAGAGAGGAGGGGGTAGAGAGAGTGAGGGAGGGAGGGACAGAGAGAAAGAGAGAGGGGGGGGGGGTAGAGAGAGTGAGGGAGGGAGGGACAGAGAGAAAGAGAGAGAGGGGGTAGAGAGAGTGAGGGAGGGAGGGACAGAGAGAAAGAGAGAGATCGGTGAGCGGTGAGTAGAGGAGGCAAAGAGTTTATAAACGTTCGAATCATCGATTTAAAGAAGAGAAACAGAAAACCAAATATATTTAGTGAACTATTGTTCTAATAGTAAAAATAAAATAAAAATAGTTCACTAATATAATTATTATAATTTCAAATAAATTTATAAATTCTTACAATCATCCTTCGTTATCCTGTAGGTTGAAATAAGTGGGTATTCATCAATTCCCACAAGGCAGCATATTTCTAAGATTATTGTGACAATGCTTTGCCTCCTATTGATGGAAAGGATGTGAAACAGATAAGCAAAGTGCACATTTGGCTGATGCTAATGTCCCGGTTTAGAGAGACATAAATAGTGAGTCTCTTGTCCGTCTGCCAGGAGAGGGAACTCTCCAGAGAGCTGTTCGAAAATCACATGACTCTACATTGTAATGTATTGCGGACCTTATAGCTATGGGAGTAGGTGCAAATTTCACCAGACGTTTTTTCCTAAAGCTTTACTCCCAGCCTTCATAGCAATTAAGAGTAAATCCCAGACTTGACATCCATGTAGATTGAGATAGTTTTAGATACTATAGATATTTAACTACCTGCAGAATTGTCCACCAATGAATGACTTGGCCAGGCGACAATGAAAGCTGGTGAACTAGCACCAATGATCCAATGATTGCTG
This sequence comes from Elysia crispata, assembly GCA_033675545.1. Classification (NCBI taxonomy): domain Eukaryota; kingdom Metazoa; phylum Mollusca; class Gastropoda; family Plakobranchidae; genus Elysia; species Elysia crispata. The sequence goes on from JAWDGP010000465.1 coordinate 136,830, forward strand.
CCGAGGGTTAACGGTACTTAACCGTGCCGGGACGGGCCAGCTCGCCAGAAGATGGTGATTCCTTGACCCTGACCTCATTCTTCTATCACAGAAGCAGCTCAACACTACACGCAATAAATACAACTGAAGCTAATAAAAACAGATCCGTTTTAAATATTGTGTGCTCACTCTCCGGCTTTTCAATGTTTACATCTGGTAAACAGAAAACATAATCAGGATATTATGACAATTTGAAAACCGTGAAGTGTTCTTTGCATTTTTTGAAAATCATTGCATATAATGTCATAATTATTTACCTCAAATGTAACAAAACATGACTTCAGTAGATTATAATTACCATACCTGTAATAAATCAGTCTTAGCAGATGCAACTTAATTATAATCATAGGCGTCTAATTTTTTTTGCATTTTCTCGAGATATCGGTGGTAGAATTTTGCCCGTGTACGATAGAGAAATGGTTTTCGTGTTGAATACACTCAGGTAGTTGCTGTGACAGAGATAAACTTTTGTTTTAAGAGAATCGGAAGGACCTAAAGATTATATTGGGTTTATGTAGTTAGCAGTCTTCCTTTTTTTAACCAATGTTTTATTCTCTTCAATCGGTTCCATTTAAACCATAAACTGGTTTTCCATCAAATGGAACATACACTTTGCCTGATTCCGAACTAGT
>JAWDGP010000465.1:140000-142500 GCA_033675545.1 Elysia crispata
GGGAAAAATTATTCATATAATTTTTTTCTCGACCCATATTTAATCCCTATGGGCAAAGAACGGTGTGGACAAAAATAGGTCATGAATATACAAATAAATACAGTATAGTTTAAAGTCGGTAACTTTTGTCACACAACAATCTGGAATTCTAACCTTCACCCGTTTTGTCCCACCGCGGCAAGATTGGGAATCTAATTCTTATGATATTATAGCGAAAAAATTAATCCTATTAAAATCTCTAAAATTTTACTTCTTCTGAACAACGTATTTTCAGTTTTCTTTGTTTTTCCTTTTATATGAGTCTCACTTCACTTTTGTTCTCCAAAGAAGCTCAGAGTGAGACAACGGATATTTCTAAAAGGTTGAGATCTGACTCCACAACCACATGACGTGGAGATCGAATCTCGACCCCCTTCTTATCGAGCCACTAACCTATCTGGCGTTCGATCCATATGTTGCTGTATGCTATAGTTTGTGAATGTAAAAAGAAGCGGCGGGCTTTCTCTATTATTATACTTCGCTTCTCCTTAATATGTTGCTATATGCTATGGTTTGTGAATATAACGAGAAAAATAACATATATAACATTAAACTACTCATATACTTCGCTCCTCCTTAATATGTTGCTGTATGCTATATGTTGTGAATATAGCGAGAAATGGCAGGCTATTCAAGTAATAATGGACTGAGCTCCTCCTTATGTTGCTGTCCTCTATATTTTGTGGATATGACCAGAAATGGCGGGCTGAAACTATTAAAAACTGCGCCGGAAGTATAGTTAAGAGAAGTGCTGTGTCGTTACAGGGGCTGTGTTTGTGTTCCGGAGATTCTCGTTGATCGAGCGTGATTTGAAAACCATGGAGGATAACTCTGGTTGTAGAGACAAGTGGAAAACATTGATGGAAAGAGCATTAAGAAATCAAGGCGCTCTGAATCATTTTTGTCTCGGGAGTGGAGAGACGAGGCTTCCTTGATCAAGGACTTTTTTTTTTGCCATCCTAAAGCAGTTGATCGAGTAGAGTTCAAAGGGGAACCGAGGATGATATAGGATATCTTTTATTGTTGCGTTTTTGTTTTTTTTCTTGTTGGTCCTTGTAGTATCTAATATAATTCTCTTCCGCTGTGTCCCCCCCCCCCCCACTCTATCTCGATTCAGATTACTCTGGTATTTTTTTTCTTTTTTCTGTGTCTCTGTTATGTGTATTATTGTCTGTTTGCTTAACTGATACTTTGTTTTTTTTCTCTCTATCTCTATCTCTCTCTCTCTGTGAATTGTTTATGTCCACGTGTGTCTTCTTTGTCTGTCTGTTTACATCTCTCTTTCTTAGAAATATATATATATCTTTCCTCAGAGAGTTTCTTGAATTCTTTTTAACACTGTTTCTGCATTTTTATACCCTAAGTCTTTCTTTGATACCACGAACTAGTTATCATCTGAAAACTTCTTCAACTGGTATCTTTTTAGTTCCTCAATTTTTCCTTCTCAAGAAATCTTTCCCGCAGTAAACGTTAGGATGGTTTTCCATTTTGTCTCTATCTTTCACTCATTCTTCATACCACTAATTTTTCCACCTTTATTCTTGGATTTTTTTTCTCTTAAAATCCTCTATTTTCTTGGCACTCAAACTACTAAAGAGGTTATCAGTTCTCAACTTCCTCGTTACATCTTCTCAAGACCAAAATTGAGCTCAAAGCCATCATACAACGAACTAACAATGATTTTCAGAGGTACAAAAAGTAGTTAGCAGTACTACGCTTGAATCTGGGCCGGGCTTATTCCAATACCGGCGCTATCAAGTGACACAATGATGCTGCGAATTGATTTCTTTCTGGACCATTTCCAGCTTGACTCCTGACTGAGAGAACTGATGCCAACATCAAGTCGGCCGCACCATCTAGCCTCACGCCCCACAAACAAAATACGCCTGGTTTTACAAACTTGGGCTTTGACCGTTTTTAGAACTGACAAGGTAAAACCAATTCGAAGCGAGCCCAGATTTTTCACCCAAATTAATGTCAATGTAAGGGTCGTTGAGAGGTTCTTTTGTTCACTGATCTTTTCCACGGTGAGCTATAACTCGCTACTTAGAAATGCTGGGTTGGAAAACATTCTGTCCACTAGGATTGAAAGATAAGTGTGCAATGTTCCATTCCCGATTTGAGGATAGAAAAATCACATCGTTGAGATAGAAAATTTCAATTTGAAATATTTGATCGATAGAAAGGAATTCAAAACTTTCTATTAAAAACATAGCTGAAATCGGACTATCTTTTTTAAAATAAGATTTTTAAAGACGATCTGGAGATTTGCCTTGTTTCTATTTACTTTTCACGCTTCCTTTCTCTTCCGACTGCTATAATTTACATATCTCTTTGAAATGCCCATTAGACGTAATGTTTTTCGCCGTTTTTTCAAGCATTCTCTGCATAATTTCCATGAATTTAATTCTTTCCTTGTTTTGTTTTATTTCACCATTTTTCAACTCTTTTCTTTTATCGT
>JAWDGP010000465.1:147500-150000 GCA_033675545.1 Elysia crispata
ATTCAGCTCATTACTTTACTTCAGTTATACTACCTGAGGGACTTGCCTAAGCTGTACGCTCAGGATGTTACCTGTTTCTTAGATTACCCCACTACTGAAATTGCTAAAATCCGTATTTTCATGCGACAATTGAGGGCTTGGTTAATGTTCTGAAGTTTGAAAAATCAATATCTGTGAAATTAATTTTTACCAACTTGAACACGAACTTTTCAAAGCACAAATCGGATTGGAATCTTTTTTCATGCAGGTAATTCCATGTTGAGGTGTGTAACCTACTTGAATTCAAAGTCAAAAATATCAAGAAGGCAGAATAGCAAATTAGCAATGTATTTTTAATCCGTCTCAAGTAAAAAAGATTTAAAAGCAGCACAAAAATTACATTTGAACAGCTTTAAGAAATCTTTCGGTTTCGATTACTCTCCTAAATATATTAAATAGAAATAAGCACATTAATACATTTTGATGAATTAACGATTATTTAAGTAAGTCGCCATCCAAAGTTCGCACGAGAAGTGAAAAAAAAAATCTAATCTCGGTTTAAAGCAAATATCAAAGAAAAACGTTTTTTTGTTTTGTTTTGTTTTGTTTTTTTGCCTGGAAGCAAAAGTTGATTAAGAGTCCATGACTCGTGCCATCGTGAAAATCTAAAGAAGTTTCTTATTTCCGGTGAAATATGAAACCTTGTGAGGGAGTTCAGTTCAACCTATGTGGAAAAGATTTTACCAATTAAAATGTAATAAAATTCCACTCTGTCTGCCTGTCTGTGGGTCTCTGAAAAAAATTTTTGCTGCAAAACCTTTTTAGCTAAACCACCCAGCGGTTTAACTAATAAGGTAACAAGTACTAGGATTTAGAAGCTCAAACTTACTTAGTACGTGATCTGCCTTCTGATTATCTTTATATAAAATACATTAAGTAAGAAAAGATTTAAAAGTTAGATTAGAGAGTGTAGATATACATCTTCTCTGGTAAGATAAGATTAGATTTCCAAAATAACTACGTTTATTTTAGTGGTTTCATACCCATTCATCAACACGTGACTAGCGTAGGGGTCCAAAAGTTTCTTCTATTCTGTACTCCTAGAACAAGGAAAAGAAGCATTTCTTAAACATTTCAAGGCATTTCATAACAAGATACTTTGTGTTAAGGTTAACCGTTCTCTGTCTAACATACACACACACACACACACACACAAGATTAGTTACATTTTTTTAAGCCCCTCCGTTTTTTGCCTGTTCTTCAAGTCGCTAGTTCAGCACAGCCAGAAACGGTCTTTGTCGTGGAGGTGAGAGAGAATGACCTTAGACCAGACAATCTACTTGGGCCGGAGTTAATCCGCTCTAGGAGGAGAGTTAGCGTCACTTCAACTCCCATTAGGAGAACATTCGGATCACTCATTGTGTGACCTATTTGCTTTTGTTTTTTATCTTGTCTACGCATAAGTTAGAACAAGATTTTTCGGTGGAGCAGAAAACAAAACATAACTATAAACAAGGGCAAAAAAAAAATAAAAAAAGAATCGCTGTTAGTGTAGTAAGATAGTTTGGGTAAGAACGAAAGAAAATAAAGCAAAAACGTACCTTGAAAGATAGATTAGCGAATAAGGAATGGCCAAAGGTAAAAGAGTAACTGGAAAATAATACTGAAAAGAATGATAGAGAAATGAATTAATCAACCAAAGATAAAAAACAAATATAACCACCGATATAAAAAATAAGCTAGATAATAATCTATTATGAAGACATTAAAACGAAGTGATTTAAAGATACGATGATCGGAAGATAGGCACACAGCTCGATTAGATATTAAGAAAGATATTTAGTATATCGAAAGATTGGTAGACAAAAAATGTAAAGTCAGATAGGTGTGTTTCTTCACTAAAGAAGCTAGATACTAAAGCGAATTCACATACATAAATTAAAAGGTAAATACATAGCTATGCAGAATAGAAGATTTCCTATTAAAAATCTTCTCATGTACTTTAAGTCCAGCCCTATAGGCATACTGGATATAACTATTATAACATTGCGATGCAAATCTCTTTTCATTCATAGAAAATTGCCATAAGGGGGATTAATAATTTACAATTGGGCTCAATCAACTTCAGGTCGTCCGTCATTGATCCTCTAAAACCAGGATTAGAACATGTTAGCCTAAAAATCAGAAACAAAAAAAAAGGAATTAAAAATGCTTTTTGCCACCCTCCCAATTTCAAACTAAACGTATTTTTTTCATAAACATACACTTTGCACCATAAGCCTGTTATATCACTTTCTTCTCCAGAAAAACAACCATAATGGTCCATACTAAATGAATGTAGTGCTGTCAGAGTACAGATTCTGTGGACCTGGGCCAAGAGCTTTCTAGAGAGCAGAATGCAATCACAGTTGTCAACCCCAGGAGAAATGACCGGGGCTCATTATATTATAACCTGTGCGATGGAGGCAGTAAAATGAATCACTCCAACTTGGTTCTACACTGGACTCGTTTATATTTCCTG
>JAWDGP010000465.1:152500-164242 GCA_033675545.1 Elysia crispata
TTTACTTTAACTTTAAGAATTCTAGGATGTTAAGCTTTCAGTGTTGGCCCATGATCTTCAGCATGTTTAACTTTTACTTTGATTTGCAAGAATACTAGAACTTTAGGATTGCTATTTAGACATTATGTCTTAGCAAAGTGAACTTTTAATTCATTTTTTTCATTCAAATATGCTAGAATAACAAGATTCCTATTAACACCATAATATCTTCAGCAAAGTTAACTTTTACTTTACTTTCTTTTTCAAGAATGCTACAATGTTAAGATTTCTGATAACACTTTAAACCTCTATCAGGCTTAAGCTTTCGGACTTCGTGTACATGTCTTCAATAAAACAAAGTGAAAAAATTGAGCTGCAGTTTAGCAAATGCTTTAAAACTAAAACTTTTATTTAAATTAATGAATCGGTGAATGGATTTACCAACTCACTTGCCGTCTTGAAACTATCTGATCCGCTTGTTCAATAAAGAGTGAATACCTGAATGTTACGGAGATTCCACTCAGGGAAAAAATCTGAAAATTTGGAAAACTTCTTCAAAGAGATTTCCTATAATTCACCGTTCATTTCTCAAGGCTTTGAAGGCGCCGCTGATACAGTGAAGTGGGAATCTATCAAGGCTTCACGGACGATTACAATGTCGGAGACAGCTTTTCAATAACAATTTGAAAACTTCAAGATTTAAGGAAACTTGTTTGCAATCTTCAAAGACAACAACTGAACTGTTTTTTTTTTAATTATTAAGTTCATCAGCGTTCGTCCGTGTAACAAACCAGACCACGGCGTAGACATTTTATTGAAAGATTGATTTAAGGACATTTCATCAAGGTAAAGAGCAACAATAGCTCTTTGTATCACAACTGCAATTTTGATGCTTTTTTGCTGCAGAAGATTTACGCTTGACTCCTTTCCGAGAAATCATAAGATCCACGGGCAAAATAATACTAACCAAGTGAGAAAGTAACTTCTCTCTCTCTCTAAACTTTATAAATTATACCTTTATCTTATCAGAATAATAACGCTTTTGTCACTCATACAACGAGGACTTTTTCCCCTCGTAAATTCAGTTCAAAATGAAAAAAAAAAGATTAGCAGAATAATCCTAAACATTCGGACTGCAACACGCAAATGTCAGTGCAAGAAAGAAGGATCGTAGAGTCTAGTCTATCTCTCAAAAATGTGGCTTGTAGAGTATACTCGTTTAAAAAGAAAAAAAAAAGGAAAAGGAAAAAAAGTTAAACTGACAACTTATGCGACAAAACAGAAATTAATCTTATTACTTATTTGATGTTATCAGCTCTCGGCAGCACGCGACCAAAACAAGCTTCTCCCGTGGGGATAAAAGAAAATATCGAGATTAAGCTGACTTCACACTGTCACCTGGCTTACTCTCTCAAATCTGGGTCGGGCACGAAGCTTGTCAAAACCTACAATATAGATGTAAAATTTAAAAAATAATTATTGCCTGGTTAATAAGAATATGAACATAATCCAATATGCATCGCTGTTAATAAGGGTTATCAAGGTTTTCTCCCTAGATAAAAACCAACTTTTAGGTATCAAGTTACATGGGTGCTGGTAAATTTCTCAACTAAAAGATGAAAGATAAATAAAATAAATCTGGCAATCATACCTGTTATTCATTAAATAACTATGAAGCAAAAGCGAAGAATGTTTTGAAGCACCACTATTTGACGGCTGAAAAAGTCAATAATTTAAGTATTGTAGATTGTCTCAATGTTCTAGTGACAGTATCCTAGTATCAACAGACATCTGTTGTGCTATTGTAGAGTGTATCAATGTTCTAGTAACAGTATCCTAGTATCAACAGACGACACCGGTTGTGCTATTGTAGAATGTCTCAATGTTCTAGTAACAGTATCCTAGTATCAACAGACGACACCGGTTGTGCTATTGTAGAATGTCTCAATGTTCTAGTAACAGTATCCTAGTATCAACAGACGACATCGGTTGTTCCATCCTTGAATTAGTCACCAACTGTAGCTAGATTTCAATATCAGAAACGATGTGTATAAAACTGTCAGAGAAGTGACAGTACTGTGGGTCCGGTGTTGGAAAGAGCGTCTATCAAATCATCTCTTCATTAAGCCAAACCATATAAATTTCACAAATTACAGGACATGACAATATTGAAAACCTCAACTCTTTAAGATTTGCTTCTCTCCTTAAAAAACTTATGCAGCTTAATTATTGTAAAATCTTTCGTTTCTCACATATGTTTTTTTCCAAGTAATCCCATGATAAGTTGCCTTTTATGCTATTTTTTAACGCATCGCAATGATAACTAAACATGTTTTCCCTTGCAAACAACTTCATTTTTTTGACAGACGGTCACAGCTTTGATCTTGATAGCGAATACTCACAAGTCATTAAGACATCACCGCTATTTCGTCGAGCATCAACCTAGAAGATTAAAGATTTCTCTTACACAAATTTTTAAGGCATTATCAAGTGGAAGTAAAACCAATGAGAAAAAGAGAGGCAGAGAGAGAGAGAGAGAGGGAGAGAGAGAGAGAGAGAGGCGGAGACAGAAAGAGATATATAGAGAGAGATAGAGAGAAAGAGAGGCAGAGAGAGAGAGAGAGAGGCGGAGACAGAAAGAGATATATAGAGAGAGATAGAGAGAAAGAGAGTTAGAGACAGATATAAAGATAGAGATAGAGAGATAGAGACAGTGAGAGTGAGAGAGAGAGATTGAGAGAGATAGAGACAGAGGGAGAGACACAGAGAGAGAAAGATAGAGACAGAGAGAGAGATAGAGACACAGAGAGAGAGATAAAGACAGAAAGAGAGATAGAGACAGAGAGAGAGAGTGAGAGAGATATAGACACACACACACAGAAAGAGAGAGAGAGAGAGAGAGAGAGAGAGAGAGAGAGAGAGAGAGAGAGAGAGAGAGAGAGAGAGAGAGAGAGAGAGAGAGAGAGAGAGAGAGAGAGAGAGAGAGAGAGAGAGAGAGAGAGAGTTGATCTCCAGTTTAAATTATTTACTCATCGGTACATCACAGCCAACTGGATGAGAGATGTTAATCCTAGAAAATCCTCTAAAATCTCGTGGCCTCAAAGTCAGTCTCTGAGTCTTTGTGGGCCGTCTCTGATCTTGGTTGTATCTTTTACTTCAGACTTTACGAGAGAAGTTTTTAGGAGCTTAAATTTTCGTTTGTCTGAGGCACATGTATTGCTTCGAGGTTTGATGTAAACTTTATAGATATTTTCCCACTTTTTTATAATAAAGAGTACCTAGTTGTAAATGGATCTTAGGAGTAGAGTTTCAGATAATAAAAATGTGCATGTGGAATTTGATCTTAAATTTTATACGTGATATATTTGAAACATTTGATTAGTGAACAAATTATAAGCTAAGCATAGCAGGAATATATCCAATATTTGATATTTGATAGAACTACCCAGTTACACTGTGAATCGTTTCTAATAAATCGTTTCATTTAACTATCTAGTTATATACTCAAATCAGGAGTTCCTTATGTAATATCTACGATTACCTGTATATCTAAGCATTAAAAAAAGATACAAAAAAAAATGTCAAACAAAATCTCTCGATTAAAAGGAAATATGTGTGACAAAAGACTTTTCTTAATTTGCCATATCTAACAAGTTTTCCTTCTGATTTTTTAAAAACTTTTCCCACTGCAGCAAAGCGTATGGACCAAATGGAATTTAGTTTATTGTAATATCCTCCTCTTCTCAGTTTGATGAGACCATGGCCACTAATCAAAAAAGTCTAATTTGTTCATGTTGTATGCCCTCGTAAATATAAGCAAACTAATGTTTCAGTGTAAATATAACATTTTGCTGCTGATAATTTACAGATAATAACTTTTGCGGAAAATTGTGTCTGGATTCAATAAAATATTTCTGTAGTTTTCATGCTATGTTGTGAGCTACATGTGACTCCATTTTATATATCTATTCGATATTTCCTCCCAACATGTCACGGGGAGGGAGTCCCGCCTCACTCTATTTCCTTGACTTTTCTCTCACTTTATTTCTTTTTTTTTTACGTTGCCTTCTTTTTTTTTACTTCTTCTTCTTTTTCTTCTTCTTCTTTTTTTTAAAATCTGTGACTGTCTTAACCTTTTATATTTTTAATGAACAATTTTTTGCCTTTTTATACTCTTTTCCCCAAGGCCTCCCTCTCTCTCTCTCTCTCTCTCTCTCTCTCTCTCTCTCGCTCTCTCTTTCTCTCTCTCTCTCTCTCTCGCTCTCTCTTTCTCTTTCTCTTTCTCTCTCTCTCTCTCTCTCCGACTCTCTGTCTGTCTGTCTGTCTCTCTCTCACACACACATTCACTCTCGCTCTTTATTTCTTCAGTTCCTTCCAACGATGTGTCTTCTATTCCTCACCCCGCTCTATCTGTATCCCATCAAGCCTTTGATTCAAAGCTCTTTGTATCATCACACATCGTGCACGCCTTTGACCAGCCACATTAGCAGAAAAGCCAATATTTTACACGATAAAACACTTTTTACAAACTCGCAACAGAATCGGCCAAGTTCTCCTATGTTTGAGCCAAACGGTTTCCATCAGAGAGCCGCGACATATAAAAAAAAAAGATGGAGAGTATATTTTCCCACGACGCAGATTAAATGCGAAATATTTGAGGGGTTCGAACCTCTGTAAATACTTGCTATTTTATCAGCCCCAAAACTCCATTTCTCATGTTGACCACTTCCTGGCCAGGAACCTTCCTGGTTTTAATTCTCCCTTTTGTGAACGTCAGAGAATGTCTAAAATGAAAAAAAAAATTAAATAATTAAAAAGGAACGCACTTCACACAACAATGGTTGAGAGGTGTTTATAAACGCAAATTGAAATTTTAAAACGAACCGAAAATTCCCTCCTTTGACACAGACACTTGATCCACAAAATTTATCTGTCGCGGAATAAATGGAAAAAAAATATAAATGAGAAAAAGTGATGGAGAACATCAGATTCATCTACTTAACCAGGAATTTGGGATGGACTGAAGGAGACGTTATTATATAACCTTCTCGGCGTGACATATAAAGCATTTTAGAGAAATTAAAATGTTGACTTATCAGTCTACCCAAAAACAATTTACTGTATTACAATAAGTGCCTTAACTGCGCGAAAAATGCTTTACATATTACATATATATTGATATAAACTGGTCGTTCTTATAAAGGAGAAAGAAAATACCTTTTCTTAACATTTCAAAATAAGGTAACAGTTATGCACACCAATTCAAGATGGACCTATTATCAGGCAAATCATCATTTTCATATTTTTGTTTCATTAGTTCTTCGAAACTTAGCTTAAATCGAACATTAAAACACGTTTTCGGTGGATTCGAAAGGAGTAAATGTAATTGCAGCCAATAAATGTTGAACAGTGTCTTAATGCCTGATGCAGAACTATAATTATATTCATGTTACAAATGCTTTGACATTATGTTTTAACGTTTCTCTGTGGTCGTTCTTGGATTCATTTTGTCTTTTCCAATCTAATTGCGCGAGCCTTCAGAAACGTTTAACAATTTTGAATTTAATATCTGGGATTTAATTTGATAATGGGTCTCTCTCTCTTTGGATTTCCCTTTCCTTTCTCAAATACACTTCAATTGACTTGTTCTTTATCGTCAATTACAGGAAAATATTTTTTTTTGTTTTGCTTCTTTAGATAGTCGTGCTCTCTCTCTCTCTCTCTCTCTCTCTCTCTCTCTCTCTCTCTCTCTCTCTCTCTCTCTCTCTCTTTCTGTCTCTTTTTCTCTTTCGCTTTCTCTCTCTCTTTCTGTCTCTTTCTCGCTCTCCCTCTCTGGTTTTCATTTCTCTCACTCATCCGTTTCCTAAGTGCTCTTGCCCCCCCTCCCCCTCCAAATCTTTGTGACAATCTGTTTTTTCCAAAGAAAAGCTTTATCGTTTCTTTTCTTGATTTCTCTTTCATTCTCTGCCTCTGTCCAACTTAATTCATCTCCCCCTCTCATATACAGTCTTATGCGAGATTTTATTCAGAATGATGATCATAATATAACTTTTCTATTGCACCGGTCATTTTTAATTTCAGTAGATTATCCATTATTCTTACGTCAGCTGAACATTATTTAACATTTAATGCAGAGAAACGGTTCAATTCTATCGATGGTGTAGAGGCAAACATTTTACAAACGAGAAGGAACAACTATCTATATATAGGTTAGACGTTAACGACAAAAAAAAAGTATTTTGATTATTTTATATGCCTGTGCTTTTTTCATGTAAAGAGATCGAGACATAGAATAAATTCAGTCCCCTTAGAAATTAAATCAAATTCGATTTGAAAGTTATGGAGTTGCAGAGAATCATAATATTTTTTGCCCTTAATACTACAGTAAGCACACGTTTTTAAATTTCAGAAAATAAGAAAATCGTTTATAGTTATTTAGATAGAAAATTTAAACAAATACTGCTTCCTTAGCTGTGGTTGTATTGAGCACAACAAAAGCATTTTTATAGTTTTTCATAACAAAAATTATAGAAAAAAACATATCTCAGGAAATTAAACTATGTACTTCGATGTTTTATGATAATTTTAAGATATAAAAAAATTGTATTTTTATGAACTTAACTAAGAGACAATGCATTCCCCAACCACTTGAAAAGTATATATCACTGAAGTATAGTAATTGTCATTATTAATATTCTATTAAAATACATTATTTCTCTATTATTAAAGAAAATCCTCGATACCTAACACTGGTATGATGCCCCGAACATTGTTCAACATAGGTACTTCGACGTTCAGATCAATCCTCACAGATTGATTTGTTCAGGTCTTTGTCATGCCAGTGTAAATTTAGAGGTGCATGATGGAACTGCCTCACCCCATTGGCAAGGAGCGGCTGTATATTGAAGCATCCTTTACTTTTGTCCTACGAAATTTTGTCACTGATATATTTAAAGATAAATTGAAGAGCCTGACAAGTCTAGCAGACCACTCCATGTGTGTGTCGCATAAACAGAGCTTGTTTTCCTAATATCATAGTTACCTCCCTCACCTTACGGTAAATTCCTAATTCTCAAAATGATGGAAAAGGCTGATTCATTTCCTTCATTTTGTGCAATTTTTTTATTACAATTTTTCTTTTCTCACAGCAATCTTACTTTTCTTTGATTATCTTTTCATTTTAAACCAGGACGCCTCACAGCAATCTTACTTTTCTTTGATTATCTTTTCATTTTAAACCAGGACGCCTCACAGCAATCTTACTTTTCTTTGATTATCTTTTCATTTTAAACCAGGACGCCTCACAGCCAGTTTCCAAAGCAAAAGATAAGGATGATGTGTGCGGTGACATCGCACCAAGCTTTCCAGCGTACCCTGCGCCAGGATCATCAATATCAGAAAGCCGAAATTTGCCCTCCTACAACAAAGACATAATTGACTTCAATGGACAAGATTCAGGAGACATGGACGACAACAGCGGGGACACTTTATACGACAAACGCTTTATACAAGGTCTCGTAAACAAGCGCTTTATCAAAGGACTCGTTGGAGACAAACGCTTTATCAACGGACTCGTGAATAAACGTTTCCTCCGTGGTCTCACGGACAAGCGTTTCTTACGAGGCCTGACTGCCAAGCGTTCCTCTCTAGAGAGTGACGACAACATGGACTTTAGCGAAGAGTACGACAAACGCTTTATAAACGGATTGACAACGCGAAGTGATTCTGACTTGGATACTTGGTCTTCGGGCGGTTACGACGACGACTTTTCTGTAGCCGATGAGGAGGAGCAAGACATGAAACGGTCTGAGCTTGATTCTGGTTGGGCAGACAGTGTTGACACGGATAAACGGTTCATGCATGGCCTGGTCCCAACCAAACGTTTCTTGCGGGGTTTAGTTCAGGATAAACGGTTTATGCGTGGGTTAGTTCCAAATAAACGGTTTTTGAATGGCCTGGTACAGCAGAAAAGATTTATGCGTGGCTTGGTGTCTGATAAAAGATTTATGCGTGGCCTAGTACCAGATAAACGGTTCATGCGGGGCTTAGTACCTGATAAACGTTTCATGCGTGGTTTAGTACCTGACAAACGGTTCATGCGGGGCTTAGTACCTGATAAACGTTTCATGCGTGGTTTGGTGTCGGATAAACGGTTTTTACATGGCCTAGTCCCGAATAAAAGGTTTTTACATGGTTTGGTACCTGAAAAACGATTTATACATGGTCTTTTGCCTAATGATAAACGATTTATGCGTGGTCTAGTAGCAGACAAACGGTTTTTGCATGGTATTGCACAAAACGATAAACGATTTTTATATGGTCTTGTGCCGAATGAGAAACGCTTTATCAACGGCTTGGTCCCAAACAATAAACGCTTTATCAACGGCTTGATCCCGAGCAATAAACGCTTTATCAACGGGTTGGTACCTGGAGACAAGAGGTTCATGAAAGGTCTCGTGAAACGATCGGTCGACACCAACTTGGATGAAAACCTGCCAAAGCGCTTTTTGCATGGATTGGTAAGAAAGTCTAACAAACTGGTCGATGAAGACCTGGCATTAGACAAAAAATTCATGCGCGGTTTGGTACGCAAATCTGATATTCCTGTTGATAAGAAGTTCATGCGCGGTTTGGTACGCAAATCTGATATTCCTGTTGATAAGAAGTTCATGCGCGGTTTGGTACGCAAATCTGATATTCCTGTTGATAAGAAGTTCATGCGCGGTTTGGTACGCAAATCTGATACTCCTGTTGATAAGAAGTTCATGCGTGGTTTGGTACGCAAATCTGATATTCCTGTTGATAAGAAGTTCATGCGCGGTTTGGTACGCAAATCTGATATTCCTGTTGATAAGAAGTTCATGCGCGGTTTGGTGCGTAAATCTGATATTCCGTTTGAAAAGAAGTTCATGCGCGGTTTGGTACGCAAATCTGTTGACGAACAGGAGTCGGAAGGAACTAAAGATAAAAGGTTTCTTCAAGGTCTAGTCAGAAAGGACGATAATATTCCCAATGGATATTTCCGTTTCGATGACGGTCTCGATAATCTTGGCGGAGAAGGTTTTAGAAAGCGAGATGACATGGACTCACAAGAATATAGTGGTCAAAACAAACGATTTATTAACGGTTTAGTGAGAAAAGCAAGTGATGGGGAGGTTGATAGTGAAAACAATTCTCTGCTCGATTCTGAACAGAAAAATTCAATAAATAAGGCAGAAGACACTGGCGATGGCCATGTGCCAGGGCTGGAGAAAAAATTTATTAACGGGTTGGTTAAAAAGGAGGAAGACGCCGAAGAAGCTGAAACGGAAAAAAGCAAAAGATTTATGATGGGTGTTGTCAAGAAGGAGAGTGGCGCTGGAAATGCTATGGAACTCGATAAAAAATTCATTAACGGGTTAGTAGGACCAAGCAAGAAGAGGCAGGCAAGTGTCGACGCACCTGTTGATAAAAGATTTTTACAAGGTTTGGTTAAAAAAGAAGATAACAGTGAGGGCGATAAAAGATTTTTACAAGGTTTGGTTAAAAATGAAGATAACGGTGAGGGCTTAGTGGAAAATGAGAAACAATCTCTGAAAGGAATTACAAAGAAAAGCTACAATGAAGCTACCAGTAGCCAAACATGGAATAGAGGGTCTGATCAAAGCCAAACCATGGCCGGAAACGTTCAGTACCGGATGAAACGTTCCACGTCCTTTGATGACAGAGGCAGTGGCTATAGCGACGGGCCGGAAGGAACATGGTACAACTCCCCGGTGGTTCCGTCCCCCTCTTTAACCGTGCCGGACAAGAAATTTATTAGAGGTCTAATTCGGAGAGATGATTTGTTAAACTATTACAATGTCGATAGAGCCCGCCTGTCGGCGGAAAAGAGATTTATCAATGGCCTCGTGAGGCGCTTTGACAACGATTTTACACAGGCGGGCGATACCGATAGTGGCGCTGGTATCGATAAACGCTTTATTCGTGGACTTATACCGAGTGCAGGTCGCCTCCCCGAATACTATTCCAAAAGATGGAGATCTACATATAGGCCTAGCAGTAGACAGTACAAGCGGTTTATGATGGGCTTGACCAACCACAAGAGGAATCTGGCTTCCTATTCAGATGGTGGCGAGAGTTTGGACCAACCCAGCAAACGATTTGTCATAGGTCTTGTCAAACACAGTTACCCTTCTTGGTACAACCCTTCCCCGCGCCATGCCTCTCAAAACGACCAGAATGGGTACCAGACACGGAGCGGTCAGGCGTAGCCGCGTGCGAGACCTTGACGGGGTTAGATGGAGCAACCCTGAATTAAGTAGTGGCTTACAAAGGGAGGGAACCAAGGGGTTTTCAAGATTAAAGGGAGGGGTGCCATTGATGTCAGTTACTCCAAACTTAATTATCTGAATTTCTCTCACTCAAGGTGTTTTTGTGGGTTTTTGAAGTCAATATCAACAGAGACCGATGTTTTTAATTCAGTGGTTAAAACACACTTACTAGCAACACAAAAAATGCTACTACTGGAGTCTAGCCAGTATTGCTAAAAGCTCAAACGATAGCGTTGGATTCTATCAGTATGAATATTTTTAGGTGGAATCAATATTTTGATTCTTAAATGGCTTATGAACAGGGAACCTGTGTACTGCCTATATCGTCTGTTTCGATTATTTTCTTTTATTGATTTACTAAGACGCTATTTCACCTGTATGAAATTTAATAACAATTCTAAAACACAATATTGTTGCTCAGCAGATCATACTGTAAAATATAAGACCAGTCTGGTGCCTCTCAGAAGGCTTTAATGTTTTATTTTTAATTTTTATTTTAACTTCATTCCCTTGTAAAATTTAACCTCTTTTGTTAAAGAAAAAGAAAAAGAAAGGAGAAACAACCAAACGTGACTGTTTCATTTTTTCGTGTTCTTTATTTGACGTTTGCTTTCAAGCCTTGAAGATTTAGTAATTAATCTGCAAAATTATATGTACAGCGAAAGAGTGTCATATCAAAAGGAATGTCTATCAAGCACCTTAGTTGAATTTTACAATGCTTTTTCCATTCTTTATCAGTGCTTTGTTTGTCCACTATTATGTCGACTGAAAGCGAATATATAGTGTAATGCCCAATAAATTTTGGTCAGTTGTGATATTATGTTTGTGTATATTTGTAATGTACAAACAAAATAAGAAAAGCCCACGTAATAAGAGATTATAAGTATTTTTCTTGCCTATTAATTATTTTTTTTCTGAATTTACATGGATCAAGGCTTTGTCCAGAGTCGAAATAAAGGCGGCGTTATGTTACAGCCACTGTCATTGGTTTATTATATAACGGTTTGGTTTGTTTGGTCAAATGTTTAGGTTTGTGATGTGGAGATGTCCCTAAAATGTTACACACTCTCAAATTCTAAGTAAATATGCTTTCTCTCTCTCTCTCTCTCTCTCTCTCTCTCTCTCTCTCTCTCTCTCTCTCTCTCTCTCTCTCTCTCTCTCTCTCTCTCTCTCTCTCTCTGTTATCTCGTTTTTTTTTCTCTTTCCTTTTATCTTGCTGTCGCTCCATTTCTTTATCTCTCCCTATCTGTCTGTGACCGCGTTTGTCTGTTTTTCTGTCCTTCTTTTTGTCTTTGTATTCTATCTCTCTCTATTTCCAGGTAGAAACAGCCTGGAAACTGAGATTTTAAAATGAAAGCATAAAAAGAAGCTAGCACATACACTTGAAATCAAGTAGCACAGGAATGTGTGAAAACAATACATTCACATTCTCACACCACGCTAAGGCTAG
>JAWDGP010000466.1:0-12967 GCA_033675545.1 Elysia crispata
CTCTCTCTCTCTCTCTCTCTCTCTCTCTCTCTCTCTCTCTCTCTCTCTCTCTCTCTCTCTCTCTCTCTCTCTCTCTCTCTCTCTCTCTCTCTCTCTCTCTCTCTCTCTCTCTCTCTCTCTCTCTCTCTCTCTCTCTCTCTCTCTCTCTCTCTCTCTCTCTCTCTCTCTCTCTCTCTCTCTCTCTCTCTCTCTCTCTCTCTCTCTCTCTCTCTCTCTCTCTCTCTCTCTCTCTCTCTCTCTCTCTCTCTCTCTCTCTCTCTCTCTCTCTCTCTCTCTCTCTCTCTCTCTCTCTCTCTCTCTCTCTCTCTCTCTCTCTCTCTCTCTCTCTCTCTCTCTCTCTCTCTCTCTCTCTCTCTCTCTCTCTCTCTCTCTCTCTCTCTCTCTCTCTCTCTCTCTCTCTGTCTCTCTCTCTCTCTCTCTCTCTCTCTCTCTCTCTCTCTCTCTCTCTCTCTCTCTCTCTCTCTCTCTCTCTCTCTCTCTCTCTCTCTCTCTCTCTCTCTCTCTCTCTCTTCCTGTTAGATTATCATACACATACACACACACACATTTCTGCTAGTTCCAACCTACTGGGTTGTCTCATTTCCAAGCTAAGCTAGATCCACCTCAAGGACACTCAAGAACCCAACAATTAATGTCATAGACCAGATAACAGTGTCTGGACTGTCTCTGTACTTACACAGACAAACACATGTTCACACATACACACACAGGGTCGAGCTGGTTATTTCTTATCTTTCAGTCTAAAGCTATAGCAAACAGACAAATAGATAGACAGAAACTAGAAAGAGAGAGATAGTGGAATAAAGAAAAGAGTGAGAGAGACAAAGAGAATGGAAGAGAAATGACAGACCAAGACAAAGTGTCAGAGAGAAGAGGAAAAAGGAGCGAAAATAGACACATTGAGAACAAGAGATAGAGGCAAAAGGAGACAAGAATAGGCATACTAAGAAAGGAGATAGAGCCAGCTGGCCAGTGACACAGTAGTTGTAACTACAAGAAAAATTCAGACTGAAAGGAATGAAACAGGATAAAAGAAAGAGGGAGAGCAGGGAAAGACTGACAGACAAAGGGAGGGTGGGAAAAGAGAGAGCCAAATGAAGAGAGACATAGGGGAGTGAGAGACAAGCAAAAAGCAGAACAAAGAGAAAGAGGCAGGCAGGCAGAGAGATAGCAAGAAGAGTTACCTTTATCAGCAAGATCAAAGGGCGCAATCGACAAATCTGGACATTCAACAACCTTGACCTCAGCATTGGCAAAGTTCGATGCCAATCCCTTCTGGAGCACTGTTGGAGAAAAGTAAATGTAAATCAAAACTGAACATAACAACGCATCAGTAAAATGCACTGCATAGAATTAAGTTAATGGGTCCAATATTTTCAACATTATAAGCTTGGCATGTATAAAAGACGGAGGTATCAAACTGAAACAGGAAAAAAAATGTGCTTTAAATATGGGCAACAATTTAATACGAGGGCAGGCTGATAATTAAGTTCCGTTTGCTAATAACTAGGTCAATTTTCGTCACATCGACCTAAAATTTCATACATATACTCTCGAACCATTTTTCTAGACTTAACTATAACAACAAGTTTGTGTGACGTCATTCGTGCTCATAATGCAGTGACGCGCAACACATGATGTGGTAGCCATGTTTATGAGACAATGGCGACTTCCAATGACCTTCTCATCAAACAGCGCTCTGTTATCGAGTTTTTGGCAGCTGAGGGATGTTCTGCTGCAAACATTCATGCAAGAATGAAGACAGTTTATGGTGAAATGTGCATTTCAGACTGTGCAGTTTGCAAATGGGTGAGAATTTTTAAAGGGGAAGACCCCAGAGAGACAATTCTGCGTGATCGAAAGCGTTCGGGTAGGCCCCTTTCCGCATCGGACACGGCTCATCGAGAGAAAGTTGACTGCATGATTACAGCTAATCGAAGGGTCAAACAAAAGGAAATTGCAGATGAAGTAGGCATTTCGAAAGAACGAGTGCACCATATCGCCACAACTGTACTGGGTTACCGAAAAGTCTCTGCCCGTTGGGTCCCAAGACAGCTCACTGTAGAGATGAAAACGCAGAGAAAGGACATGTGTACTCAACTCTTAGAGCGTTACAATGCAGAAGGAGAAGCATTTCTGCAACGCATTGTGACTGGAGACGAATCCTGGGTCCACCACTACGATCCAGAATGTAAAGCCCAATCGATGGAGTATAGGCACAAAACTTCTCCAAGTCCAAGGAAGTTCAAGGTTGTTGCCTCTGCAAGAAAGGTCTTGTTCACCGTTTTCTGGGACATGGAGGGAGTGGTTCACATGGAATTTCTGGAGCAAGGGCAAACTGTGAACTCTGAGCGATATATTTCAACACTCCGAGCTCTCAAACTCCGACTCAGACGTATTCGGCGTGATAAGGACTCAATCCTGCAACACGACAATGCGCGCCCGCACACCAGTCGCCAAACTCAGGACGCCTTAAGGCAGCTGGAACTTACGACCCTACCTCACCCTGCATACAGCCCCGATCTTGCCCCCTCTGACTATTATTTGTTTCCCCAACTCAAGAAGTACCTGAAGGGCCATCACTATGACAATGATGAGGAAGTTATCGCAGATGTTCGCAGATGGTGCCGTGGACAGCCGTCTGAATTCTTCGCTGACGGCGTGAGCCAACTAGTGAAACGTTGGAGGCCGTGTGTTGATCGCGACGGTGACTACATCGAAAAATAGAGTGCTAAGTATGTAGCTGAGATATTAAGCTTTCGTTTGACGTATTGTTTATGTATATGCTGTGAAAAATTAAAAAGTTATGATTAAACGGAACTTAATTATCAGCCTGCCCTCGTACATGCATTAAAACCAACAGAAGCTCAGAATCCATGGAGTGTTAAATGAAGTTAAGGGGACAAGGACTGAGGATTGAACTGTAGTTGACGTTGTATAAATTATAGAATGTAATTCGAGTTGAGACTGCATGGAGTAAAGTTTGTATTGTGGGAGGGTCTCTATGGAATAAAAAGTACAGTGCTTCATGGAGTTAAGTGTGTATTGTACTTGGGGCTTCATGGAGTAAAGTGTGTATTGTACTTGGGGCCTCATGGAGTAAAGAATGTATTGTACTTGGGGCTTTGTGGAGTAAAGTGTGTGTTGTACTTGGGGCTTCATGGAGTAAAGTGTGTATTGTACTTGGGGCTTCATGGAGTAAAGTGTGTACAGTACACCTTGAATTCAACCAACTCGGATTCAAAGAACACCTTGCATTCAACAGAGTAAAATCCAGGTTTTTTCCCCTTCTTTGACTCTCTTAAAATACCTTGCATTAAACGAACGAATTTCAGACCCGTCCTCGCGTTCAACCAACTACAAGTATTTGCAAATCCACCATAGAATGCTTTTCTACTTAGAAACTATGTAGTTGAAATTCAAAACTATGTAGTTGAAATTCAATCAAAAGGTCCCCTGTCCCGTTGGGCACCCAGGATATAGGCTATGTTATGCCTTATTAATACTTGAGATAGGGGAGAGCAAAGTATTGACATGCAGGGAGAATATAATAAAAAGAGAGGGGGAAGGAGGCAGGGAGCAGCAGCCAATGCATAGAGTGATCATGATACAGGAACAAAGAGCCAAAAGCGGCGGTAACTTGGGCAAGGGTGGAAGAGTGGCTTTATAGACACGTGGCAAGTTGATAAAAACAAGGGAGATAATTATGTGGTAATTTCACTTTGGTTGGTTACTTCCCTTGTGGTGCCTTATGTCATGGCTCCAACCAACCTTGCATTCAACGAATTTTTCAAAATGACTTAACTAGTTCGTTGTGTCCCAGGTCTACTGTATTGTACATGGGCCTTCATGGAGTTTACAAAGTGTAAAGTTGTAGGAGCTCCATTGTAGTTAAAGATGCATGAATAAACAAGTTTGTGCTGTGGCTGGGACTGCATTAATAAAAGAGTGTATTGCTGTTGAGGCTTCAAAGTGTATATATATTTCACTGGGTTTCCATGGAGTAAAGTTTTCACTGTTTATGTTATCTACCTCAAAGTCTACCGTTAAAGATTTCTTTTTGAAGGTTACAAGCCTGGCTCTTGATTCTTTATGTAAAACAGAGAATCTCAAATTTGTGACTGGCTCAGATTTCTTTCCCTTGAGATGTTAACCAGAGGATAAATCTAGTATTCATCATGAAAATGGAAGACAAGAATGGACATACCTTCAGCTACTTCTTCCAAGGGTGGGAGGTGACAACACATTTTCATGACTGGTAGAGTTGACATTGTGATTTCTCTGTTTGAATCTGGCTGGATGTAAAATTTAGCTCAAATCTAAATACATTAGGTGTTAGGGGTTTTCTATCAATTTGCACATCAGATGGATCACGAACACATGTAACATTCAATAATCTAGATTTAAAGCAGATATCTATACTACAAACTGGTGCTTGGCCATAGTTTAAAGATTTCATTCTTTAAACAGTATAGTTAGATTTAGACCCAGATTTGATATTGAGCCTATCAATCTATCTCTGCAAACCATTTCATGGTTAAAATAAATGAGATTTAGATCCGAAATAGTTTGACTCTGACTTTCCTGCAACTGCTTAGAATATAAGGCAGCTTTGTGATCCATTGACAGTATAAATCAACAGAATGAACCTAACATCTAAATGAATAGTTCCAAGAGAAAAGTTACAGAAGGACTTCCGAATGGGTATGGAAGTGATCTTCACTAAGAGATGGAGGACTAATGAGATGAGAACACTGTTGATTCAAATTTTCAGCAAGCCAATATTTGTTTAATACCTCAGGTAAGCATTTATAAATCATTTTCTAACAATGAATTACCCATAAAAAAAACCTACAGCATCATCCTATATGCTATCTTGATGTGTAAAAACAAATGTACCCAATCGAAAGTCCTACTAAAGTTGCATCATTACAAATAATTTTATTGCAAATATTACACTTCTTTAAACCAGCCTGTAACTACTTAGACCTCTATATTTAATATAGATTCAACTTGAGTAGTCTAGCTCAACTCTATAACTGATTGTCTTCTATTTACTGATCCCTAAACACTAAACAGTTGAATGTTCTCTCAGAATATATATTTTCTAGAATGTGTTAAATTATTTCTAGAACAGTTTTAATCTAGATCTAGATCTAGACTATCTCGAAATTAACCTTGGATCCAGATTTTGAAGCCACCTCAATCGAGATCGCAATGGTAACTGCCTTTGCTCAGTGGAATTTAATCAAATCTATGATCACCCTGCCTATATCCTTATCCAGCTTTTGTCCTACATTTAGATTGTGCATGGTGAAGCTAACACTTCATCTAATCATAACCCATCATTTCATTCGCTATCAGCCTCTCAAGCATAAATAAAACGTCTCTTTCTTGGTCACGAATTCAGAGCAGCGTTTATGACTTTATCTATGCTCGAACATGAACCCTACTTTCGTTTTCTTGAAGAGAGAGAGAGAGAGAGAGAGAGAGAGAGAGAGAGAGAGAGAGAGAGAGAGAGAGAGAGAGAGAGAGAGAGAGAGAGAGAGAGAGAGAGAGAATAACGGTTTGGCTGTAACTATAGGACATCATGAGGCACTGCAAAGGATATGATGACTTGTAGAATTGAGATTTAAGAAAGATAGATAAACGGAGAGATTGAAACACAGAATGAGAGAGCAATTAACAACATAATCATCTAAGCTGCTGTATACATATACGCACAATCTCATCATGGTTGTTAGTTATATTTCTTTCAATTTATGTGAGAATTAGGATATGTACAAGATCTTTCAATCGCCATCCCCGTCTACATTACCACCTATTTATTAGAGACCCTTTACATCTCGCCTTCTCACGTATCATTTTTCTACCCACGCATCCCCATTCGAATCAGGTGTAAAACAAAAAAACCTTTCCCCAATTTCTGAATTTTTATTTCGCTACAGATGCTAACCAGCTCTAATATTTTATTCCAAACACGGGCTCCAGCCTTATCTTACCCTCATATCAACGAGGTCACGCCCTCTGCCCTCACCATCCCTAGCCATTGCACCGAACCTTGAAGCATTCTGCGCACTGCCCCTCCACCAACCAATCATTTGTCCCGTCTGAGCCCAGCTCTCCCAATGCTTTGTATAACTTGTTAACAGTCATTTTTTTTCTACACATAATCTGATGAAGCCACAATAAAGGCGATACGTTTATGTTAAATCTATAGTACTGTTGTTTCTATTTTTAGTCCCGTAATTATAATGTTGACTGTGTGCCTGTCTCTTTTTAGACCCAGCGAGAGAGAGAGAGAGAGAGAGAGAGAGAGAGAGAGAGAGAGAGAGAGAGAGAGAGAGAGAGAGAGAGAGAGAGAGAGAGAGAGAGAGAGAGAGAGAGAGAGAGAGAGAACTTTTACCGACGTCAGTCAAGAAATCTCAGCCAGCAGACGCTTAAACTTGAAAAGCATGGTTACCACGGAGCGCCATAGACGCGTTTCTTGTCTCTTGTTTGAACTGAGACAAATCGCACACCTGCTTTTTATTTCTTCTTCTTCTTGTTGTTGTTCTCGGATGCTTTGGGTATCAAACTGCAATCCCGGCCTTGGCAATGAAGGCTGCCGTTCTCTCCAACTCATGAGGGGGTCCATAAAGTTTGGTGGTCATGTCCACAGCCTCCTTCCATATGGACTGTCGGAGGGCGTCATATGTTTGGCAGTTCTGTAGCACATGTTCTGCCGTTTCTGCCGCCTCTCCACAAGAGCAGAGATTTGTCTCTCCAACTTTGAAAACTCTGTTCATGTGGTGCCTCAGTCGGTTATGTCCAGTCCTGAGTCTAAAAATAGTGGTTTGACCGCGTCTGTCTAGTTGGTGCACTCCATCTTGTCTGATAAATTCCGGGTGGCTCTCTTTCCACTTGTTTTTCATACTGTTTTTTATTATGGTCTTAACTTCACTGTACATGAGGTCTCTTTCTATCTGCTCCAGTTGTGATCCTTCTTTCGCCAGGCTGTCTGCTCTTTCATTGCCTTCTATTCCACAGTGAGCTGGGATCCATTGTAGGACCAAGGACTGGGTATTTTGTACCGCATTCTTGAAGCCCTTAGCCAGTTGTTGTCTTTCTGCTCCTCTTAAAACTTCCAGCTTTTCTAGGACGGACCTAGAGTCGCTCAGTATGACTGCTTTAGCTCGGGGTATGGATGGTGTAATCCTCCCTAGAATGGTGAGTGCTTCCATGATAGCTTCCAGCTCGGCTCTATAGTTGGAGCAATGTATCCCAGTCGGTATGGAGCTTTCAGTTGTTTTTCCATCTGGCATTTCTATGTATACTCCGCTACCCCCGTTTGTTACTGCATTCTCTGCTGATCCGTCTGTATAAACCCTTATCCATTCTTCTTTTGGGAAGTTTTCGTTTAGGTAGATGGATGTTAAATCTTTCAGTTCCAAATCTGAGTGCTTATGTTTACTTTCAATAGATCTTCTGTGGCTCCGTACTTCAATTTGGGGTTGTTTTTCCCATGGCGGTGTGGAGGCATGTGTTTATTTCAATAACTTTCTTTACTTGTTCAGGGCTTTACAATGGTTCGATTTAACCTTCATGTATTAATTATTCAAAGTCAAGATATGAAACTTATTATTTTCCGTCTCTGAACAATAGCCTCTGCATTAAAAACTAAGAAGTAAGCCTAGGCTTAGATTGTGTTTGTCAGGCTTTCAAAGAAGGTAACTCTAGCTGAAATGAATTAGGATATTTAGGGAATCGTTTATTCGAATGTGCAAGTAAAAATGATTGATATAGGCCTAGTGGAACGATAATAGGCGGAGAGTCTAAGGACTGAGACAAAAGGTGCAAATAATTAACATAGAGCCCTACATTAAACTGTCTTATGGGTGTTTGGTGAGGGTGTGTATCTATTTTCAAGAAAGAAACACTGAATTGGCGCCTTTATTCTCCTATGTGAGGAGCAGGCAACCTTTACCACTCAAAGGTCCATTTCGACACGTTACCCAGAGTAAAGAAGATACTCGGAGCCACAAAACCCTTTGGATATTAGGAAAGAAATAACACTGCAGATAATTAGGGGGTTTTGGGTTGTTTTTTTTTTTTTTTCTCTTTTTATGAAAACAGTGAATGACACTTTTTTTGAACACATTTTATTGAGATCTTACAAGATCATCCCAACCTTCAAATTTAGAATAACATTTGAAAAAAAAACCGAAAGAACTTAAGTAAAATACATTTTAATTAGATACACATTAATTAGTTTCAAAAGCCACAGGCAGCCGCACCAAAGAGAAGAAAGAGCCGCACCCGGAGCCGCGGGTTGCCGACCCCGTTTTATATCAAGGGCGCTGATTTAAAAGAATGTAACTAAAATATGTGTGATCGATTCTTTTAAAACTAACAAACCAAATTTTCATTCCCGGCCTCGAGGTAGGCCTACTTTGAAGTGTCAGATCCTATTTGTGCCTCCAGTGACGTCATAAAATTTTGATTCGCCCGCTCAGTCCATCGGTTTTTTATTCACACTATCGGCTTTTCATGGCAATATATGGATTACAAAGAAGCTGTCATGTAGAAATGAAGGTAATTCCTTTGCAGATAGAGCAGTTGTGAACAAATATCCTTCTCACCCAATCAATCAGGTGCCATTCTCTTTAGCGTAGGCGATCATGACCTTCCACGCATCTCTATCCCTCGTCGCTCTCCGTGCATCTAGTTGTCATAAGATGTTCTAGTTTCTCTCTTCTCATCACATGGCCAAAAAAAAAAAAAAAAAAAAAAGGATGCCTAACGTTTACGTATTCTATTTACGAGTGATATTGTTGTGTTGGCTTATGGTAACACTGTTTCGTTTGATTTCTTTACAATCCATGAGATTCGTAGCATTCTCTGTAAGAACCACACATCTGCTGCCTCCAATTTCTTTTGTAACTGTTTTGAAATTATCCATGCCTTGCATCCATACACCAGAATGGGTTCAATATAGCAGGACTCTTCTTCTTTTGTGAATGGAGATGTAATTATTTGTTATTATTGATTTCATTCTCAGAAAAAGCTTTGTTGCTTTCGCTATTCTTGGTGCAATTTCAGTCATTTCTTGCTAGATTGCATCATTAGTTATCAACTTTCTGGACTACGCGAGAGTATTTAATGTACCGTGGTATTGATAGAGATACGTTGTGGAAGATATTGAGGAATCATGAAACTCATGAGAAGCTTGTGGATCTTATCAAGAGCATGTATGAGGGAACAACTTGCAGGGTTGTGCATGAAGGCCAGATTACGGGAAGCTTTGATATCAAGAGTGGGTACAGCTAGAGGACCTGGGTTGATCTAGCTCCTCTTTCACGTAACCAAGAACACATGCAAGTGAAAACAGTAAAACTCAATAGAATATCAAAGACTATTGGATTAAGAATCCATCCTGGTAAGTCAAAAGTTCTTAGAAAGGGCAGGTCAAGATCGAAAAAAATATGATCTTGAAGATGTTGAGTGATTCTGCTGTCTGGAGAGTATCATCAACAAGGAGAGAGGATTTGCAGCTAAAGTGAAAGCAAGTATTGGAAAGGATCAGGCAGTTTTCAATACCAAATATGTTGTGGAGAGCAAAGGATATCTATCTTTGGACAAGTCTGTTTTGCTGTATGACTGTAAAATATGAAAGGCTCCCTTCAAATTTGTGAGGCGAGTTCAGGTTTTCATCAACAAGCATCTATACGCAAGCATAAGATACGCTGGTCAGGTCAAAAAGAGGAGGTTTGGAGAAGAACATAAGAACCGGTTGCGTATAAAATTAGAAGATTTGCAGTCTTCTACTCCTTTTTTTACTCAAACTATACATGAAAAATGTGAAAATAAATAACATCCTTGTCTGTTGGGGGGGGGGGGGGGGGAGGGGAACTACGCCTGAAATTGCATCGCGGATATTCGGTCGTTTCCGTTTTCTCTTATTGCCAGATTTCAAGTGAATACATTTCCTCACTTGTTTATGGGATGCAACAAAGTTTCTTAAAACGTTTGAAAACTAGATCTCAATTAAGTTTCTAGGTTTTTTCTTCGTGAAAATATTATAGAACAAGCATATCAATAACAGCGACAAAAAGAACATGCATATTTTCGGTGAAAATGTGGTTTTATGTTCTTCTTTTGTCAGTTGAACCTGGCTAATCTGCTTTGTAGATGTATATACGGGCACTTCAGCCCACAGGTCAAGGACGTTAAACGCCATTTTACCACGGCGATGCGATCGCTTGAATAGGCCTAGTAATTTTGCGTTCCACAGAACGCCAAAGGGTACCCAAGTGCCCTTTTCGAATTTCTTTGATTTAATTTAATTATTTACCTACGTATAAGTATCGTTCGCACTTTATAGTGTGTTATTTTTTCTCCACTTTTTGTTTATAAATATGGCAATCTGAAAGATGTCTCAACAAGCTGTAATAGTCGCTTCTGCTTTGCAGACCGGACTAGTGCTAAAAGGGTTTTGGGTAAGAGAGGTCGTTGATGTGCGACGAATTGAATTTCACTATGGACAAAAAAGTACCGGCTCGTCAGTCGCCATGCTTAACGAGGAATAACGGAGAGAAAAAAAGTGGTAAGTTCAGGGACAAAAAGTTCTATACAATTACAATATCTCTAGAATCTAGATTCTACTATTTCTAGAACTTAATCCCTAAACACTGATGCTTCACAACCAACATTCCTGATCCTGTTGATAGTATGGGTCAAGGTCACGTATGTTGTCAAGCATACAGATCTATCTATCATTGCAATGTTTCATGCAATGTTGATGAAAACTTTGGTAGGACTTCCAATTGGTTACGTTTACTTTATTTTAGGATAATAAATGATTACCTAAATGATGCCTACAGTTTCTTTTTTTTTTATTGGAAATTCACAGTATGAAAATGATTTACACTTTCTTGAGGCATTAATAGGGTCTAGATCTAAATGACAAATACTACCTTGTTGAAAAGTTGTATCGAGGTGTCCTCAGCTCATTAGTCCACCATTTGAAATAGAAGATCAGTCTTTTGTTCTCTGAGTTAAAACTAAAAGTGAAATTTAGAGTAAGAGGTCTATTCTCTTCTCTTGATTGAACATTTAAGGATTTGATCTTCCTTTTTCAGGGAAAAAAATTATGATCGTGTAATAGTATTACTCTTTAGCAAAAGTCAACTGTTGTAGCCTTTAAAAAAACTGTTTTAATCTTTTTCAGCTCAAGAAATGACTTACCACTAGATCAGTTTTCACCTAATTTTGGTTCAATATTTGCTGATAATTTTTTAAAAATTTGAACAGCTGCACTCTTTAAAACAATTTTAAAAAATCTTGATGACAAGAAGCTTACTAATACTATTTGTTTCACCAATGATTGTTCCAAGCATTTTTTTAGAATGTGGTCATCTTGTATTTGGGAAGGTAAAATAAATTATTTCAGTAATTGTAGATAAAACTAATTCTACTAAATTCATTTTCATACAATGTAAATCTGTTTTTGCATGTTACAAATAAGTTAATCTTTAGAAACTTTCAGAGGCAGGCAAGTACACAATTGGCTTTTGACAAATATTTTATTTGTTTCTTAATGTTAACACTGCTTTCATCTTTTATTTGCTATCATTTTACAAACCATTGACCTAGTCTAGTTTTGTCTGGGCCAACCCAAAATACCTATGCAAATTGTAATAAAATATCTAGGGCCTCAAAAGTATGTTATTTTTTTGTTTCTTGGCCACTAAAATTAGGCCTGTTATACCTCTTGGAAAAGCATTCATCAAATCGCCTTCCTCATTCTGTTATAGCGTGGAAGATTTCACTGTAAGCTTCTTACCTCTTTGAAATTGTGTAAAAGGCAGATCCAAAATTAGTTAATATTTTATATCCTTTCAATCATTATATATATATATATATATATATATATATATATATATACAGTAGTCTCCGGATAAACGCACGGTCCTCGGGAGGCTTCAATAGCGTGCGTTTAGGAGATGCGTGTCTTTATAAAAAGTAATGAAAAAATTTTGGTTACTTCCCTTATGGCACTGCAAAATACAGGGTTATTTCCCTTGATTATACACACATTTGGCGTGAAAGGGAGGTTATTAAACCTTTGAGTTCAGCTGCGTTTTGGGTTCTTTTATTTTTATTTTTTGGTTTTTGTTTTTTTTAATTCTTTGTTTTTATTAAAAACATTGACATAACGAAATTCGTAAGAGGGAACAACATTGACAATTGAAGTTTCATGAACAAAATGTCTAGAATCTTAAGTTGTGTTTCCAACGTTAATATCTTGTGAGTAGACATTAGGTATCCTATCGAGTATGTCGATGAAAAAAGAGACTATACTCTGAGAGTGAAGACTGCACAACGCTACTGACGGATGAAATTGCAATGAGTGAATCACCAATCTTGACTACGACTAGACTTGTTTTACACAGATGATGCCTGACAGGGATACCGATAGTGCAAACCTCAGACAACCGTGCAACGCAAAAAGCGAGGGAGGAGGCGAGAGGATACTAGCCGTAATGGATAGATCTGATCAGGCAGACACAAAGCAGCGAAAATTGCATCACCTTGCCTGTGCTCCACTCCAACCCTCCCCTCCCTACCCTTCCAAGCTTGCGGCCGATCCCATGGCCCAGGTAGAGGGCATTGTGTGTTTAGATCTATACGACGATACTGATGTACAGCCTTTGTCCTCCACCCATTACCATCTGTCTAGGACAGATGGTACTGGTTTTCAGGCTGCCATGTGCCGTAATAGCGCGGATATTTCGTCCACTTTACTACCGGGTACAGTAAGCAATGCCGATTTAATAATTTCAAAGCGTGCGTTTAGGCGATGTAGCGTGCGTTTAGAGTATACCGATTACATAGTAAAAAATCTGTCAGACCTCTTCAGCGTGTATTTAACCGAAGCGTGCTTTTAACTGGCGTGCTTTTATCCGGAGACTACTGTATATATATA
>JAWDGP010000468.1:17500-30000 GCA_033675545.1 Elysia crispata
TAAGGGGAGAGGGGGGGGGGGAAGGGGGTGACTAAAGAGAAATGTTGCATTGACACATATTTGTTTAAGTATAGAAATCAACATCACTGAAATCGGTATTGGATGATTGGTTCCTTGGTTGACATATTCCGTCCGCTATTGATCCTGGGTATATTTAGATGCTTCCTCCTAGACATGTAGTGTCTCTAACACTAGACTGACCACTTAAAGCAACATCTAGCCGGTTGAGATATGGCGCACATTAACCTCTACATCTACTTTAGAGTTTTTAAAGAAAAAATTCTTATCGCTTTAACTTAACTATATGTGATTCGAGAAAAAATAAACTTTGCAGAGAAGTTTGAATTTAAAAAATCGCATCGTTTTTAGCCAGAGTAACAATTATGATAATAAAGATGATTATAAGATGATGATGATGATGATAATAATAATAATAATAATAATAATAATAATAATAATAATAATAATAATAATAATAATAATAATAATAATAATAATAATAACAATAATAATAATAACAACAGCAACAACATTAACTACCACAACAACGAAAACAACAACAACAACAACAACGAAAACAACAACAACAACAACAACAACAACAACAACAACAACAACAACAACAACAACAACAACAACAACAACAACAACATTGAAGTGGATCAGTTTTCAAAGACATTTGAAAAAAAAAACTTTTTGCTTCATCCGTCTTATTCCTATCTTCTGCATTTTTTCCCGCTTTTTTTAAGCCGCTCTGAACTTATGGTTTTTGTCTTTACGAACCATAAAAACTACGTTTTTGATATAACCCCACCGCAAAGGGTTAATTCATCAGTTTATTTTTTGTCCCCCTCTGCTTTTGAGACTTTTAAAGCAATGCTGGCGATGACCCTATTATGGTATCTATACTTATCTTCAGAGAATCACCTCCAAAATATTCTACAATTGATATATCAAAGATTCTATACAATATGAATGACTTGTTAAGTATCTAATGTAACTCATGCTCTCACCCCTTCCTCTCACCTCTTTTCCCCCTCCCACACCCTCTTACATTTTTTCGTCATCAACCCGTATCCAACATTCTCCGTAAATTCTCCCTCCACACTCCTGCCCAATCTACGTGTGAAATAACGATGTAGACCAAGGTCTTGAGTTATGGCAATTTCAGAAGTTTCCAACAGGAAGCTAAAAATCTTCAACCTACACAAGATTTCCTATTCCTAGAAAAAAAAACAGACAATTCTATAGATCTTTTTTTTTCTCAATTGATTCCACGCCGCATTTTGAATAATTTTCCAAAACAAGACGTGTGTGGCGTTTCTTGTACAGCAAGAAATTGTAGGTGGGGAAATTTTGGTTCGAATTGCTGCAGAACTTCACAATTAAACTTGTATGTGTCACATTCTGGAATTCCTTGCTTGGGTTATACAAACTTATGGGAATGTCTTTCCTATATTCCTGGGGAGGACTGGGGTAGGTTCTAGGAATTTTAAGCCTCTAATCTACATTTCAGGAATGTTTTGTTTTTTTTTTAAAGGGGGGGGGGGGGGGGGGGCAATGAATATGTCTCATACTTAATCGCTGATAACGAGAATATAAAAAGTTTAGAATGAGAGTAAGTGGTCCCAGCAGTAAGGTCAGTTTTTAAAGAAAAAAAAATAATCGAATTTTTACCACCATAAATTAGTAATTATTTTTCGGGTAGCCATAAACGACTAAAGCCTTTGAGTCATTCTTTTGTCACGGAGGTGAGAGATCACGAAACCTCTTGTGTTCACGGGGGAGAACTCTGATCGAGCGCCCATAAAAGTATTAAGAGATCCGTAGAGTAAACAGGGGGATCTAGAGTACCTTCCCTTGGTCGGAGTGCCAACTACACTGTAGGCTTAGCCACAGTCTTGTCACAGTCCCAGCAGTTTAGTACCAATAACTGGACTGACGTAGAATCTCGCCCTGTACCACCATGCCTTCCCGAGACACGCTACTGTTTTGACAGCGGATTATCAGCGTTTGTCTGCGACTGTCTGC
The DNA here is from genome assembly GCA_033675545.1 of Elysia crispata. NCBI lineage: Eukaryota > Metazoa > Mollusca > Gastropoda > Plakobranchidae > Elysia > Elysia crispata. The sequence continues at coordinate 19,532 of JAWDGP010000468.1, forward strand.
TAAGTGTCTCGCTCGTCAATAACAAGGCTTGTTATTTCGCAGTATTTCATTGGACTTCGCTAAAAGCCGAGGGTTTCCCGGAGTCTTTGTTTTGTAACCCTCGGACATTTTCTGATCTCTTAAGTCATACCTTTTCTTGGGAAAGATATCCGGTGCTTGTCTTACGCTAAATCATTCCATAATATGAAGGCATTTTCTTTGGAAAGCGATTTAGTGCTAGCATTTAAAGAAGTATTACAGACTCCTTAATCTAAACATTAAAAAAAAAATAAAATAAAAAGTATTTAATTGAAAAGATGGAGTAACAACTTAAAAAGACAGAGAGGAAAGATGATTTTAAGACTCAAATCAAAAAAAGAGGCCAACAACAATGACAGTGTCAGGTATATAATTTTTAATGACAATTTTCTACCTCTATAAACCCGCATTTAGTTCGAGGTCACACGTATTGATAGAGCAATTTGACATGTCCAGCCCACCATACACGGTCATTCCAGTGCTTTAGCTTCCAGCCTTCCATGATTGGTTTTAACGAAGTAGCAAAAAATGGATGAGTGGCTTGTGCGCTCATCAGTTAACCGACAAGGACAGTCGACTGAACGGTTCAGATCGAGCTGTCGACTTGGATCAGTCATGCGCGGAAATCGTTCACTTCCGCCCGATCTGGTAGAGACTAACAAAAAAGAGGGGGAGTCACTTCCGGTCAATTGGACCCAACAAACGAGGAAAAAAATTCCCATTGAAAGGTCTTCAAAAGATCTTCATGACTTTGGGTGTTATCTCTATGGTGAATCAGTGGACCTATCTTTACGCTGTCTTACCTTTCTAATATCTACAACGATAATTCGGTAATCTTCGACTTTTTCAGGTTTATATAACAGGGAGAAACCTCCTTTGAGAGATATTCATCTGAGTTTTATAACTCTATCCGGTTCTTCAACGGTCAAAACTCCTGAGATCCGAATCGTCCAAAAGAAAGTGATTCCATACCCGAATCTTAAAGACCAGGGGCAAAGAAGATACTCGTGACACGGTGTACTCGCCTTGCTGTTTGAATGTGCTGGTTCGAACCACTGCCAGTTTGGGTACAAAAAGTTAATGAGATTGGAAATAGTTAACAAATTATAAGATAGTTAACAATTTATGGGATAGTTAACAAATTATCGGTGTGGGATTTTCCCAAGACTGATTGATGAAGTTTTCAGCTTTCTGTATTCTACATTGAATCTGTCTGTATTTCTGAACTTGAATTACAGTCTTATTTTTTGTCTGTCTGTCTGACAGTTCTCTGTCTCTTTCTCTCTTTCTATATTTACCTAAAGTAAAAACCGCTTATATTTCACCAGTTTATGAAACGCATAAATATCCAACCTATTGTCCTGACAATGACCCTCCGTGCCATGACCATTCCCCGAAGTCTGCTCCTCTCCAAGTAGTCCATTAGTTACTGTGAGGTCTCGCACAACTAAAGGTAATGACACAATACAATCTTGTGAGCTCCTCATGGATAACCAATCATCGCCATAGACAAAATTCTAAGAACGAGCGGTGACAATTTTCCCATAAGATAACTGCCATTATGAAAATTACTTTGTTGAGTTATGTAAACAATATATAATCGAGTGTGGCATTTTTCTAGAAACATCGGTGGTGGTCTGTGAATAGCTATAACTTCTACAACCATGATGTTGTCATAGAGCACGATTGTGAAGAGACTTGAGATCTGACATCGCCTGACGATGAAGGATTCTTTCATGAAATTCCTCGGAAAATCTCATACCCTCGTAACCACAACGTCCGCAGTGAATCAACAGAAGCGGTTATGTGTTCATCGACTGCCTGTCTCTAAATCATAGAAAACTCACATGATTATCGTTAACGCTGTCGGTGTATAATTCTCAGCTGGAGTTCAGCGGTCTATACACAACCATAATTATTGGAGCTTTACGAAAATTGTCCATAGAAACAGCTAATCACTCCTGCTTGCCAATTCTACGGCAAAGACTATTATGATTTCTAACTACCTGGCTGTGAAAGAGATGGACTCAGCGTGAGTTCATTCTCGTGAGTTTATTCTCGTGAGTGATAACACAACTCGATTGTCTTCACTGGTTTTGTCTGAAGACACTTATGCGACAAGTTGATGGTCAATTATGGCTGTAGAAAAAATGTTTACTCCTGTCTCTCTACAAGTCACGAGCTATTGTCTTCGTCTTTCTCGCCCGTCAAAAACGATCTGGACAATTATTTTAGTTTCTGTTCTAGTTCTTCTTCTCACGATCTGACAAATAATTGCCCTTTTGGGGGTGGAGGGAGAAAGGATCGGGAAGGAGGAGGGAATTTCCAATTTGAATGTCCGCTTCAATAGAGAGATGTGTGTCCCCTCTATAGCGGCTTGATAAGCTCTTGTCGCAACGGACGAGTTTGCAGAAAAAAAAAAGGAAACGCTGAATTTGAATACGAAACTAAGAACAATAACTCCTCAAACGCTGCCGACAAGGGAAGTTACTCTCTTTCTATACGGGTTTTTAGCGGTTTCAATTTTCAAGCGTATACTTATTATCAGAAACAGTTGTAAGGTACAAAACACTTGATTTTTCTCTTTTTCTGTTGTTGCTCTTTGGAGTTTTTTTTTTTTTTTTAACATTATTTCTTTCATATTATAACAGTGCCTTTTGCTTTCTACCTCTTCAATAGGAAAAAAAAACAACGCGTCAGTAATTTTTGGTCACAGGTTGACGCCCGTCAGTTCAAAATTCCAAAGAGGCGACCTATATAATTATAACAACATTCAAAGAAAAGGAAATTCCAAGAACTGAATTTTTAAGCTTGTGCACCAATTCAATCTTGAGGGTTTTTTTTTTCTTTTTTAGAGATGGTATATTATATGTGTGGGTTTAAGGCCTAATAACTCTTCCTCTAAAGAAGGCCATTATATTTTTATGGCAAGAAAATAAATGTTGCGAAATAATTATAAAGGTAATAATATTCTATAAATATTGCAAAGTCATAAGTTAATTCGTTTAAGAAAAGGTTTCGCTGTATCTTTCTTTTTAATCACTCGACTCAATATTTAAAAACGAAGAAAAAAAAAAGAAAGAAAAAAGTTAACATGGATGTTCAAGGTAATTACGAACCAATCAATAAACTCACCCAGCAATCAATCGGCCGGTCAATCAATCCACCAGTCATTCCACGAATCAATCAATCCACCAGTCAATCCACGAGTCAATTAATCCACCAGTCCTTCCACGAATCAATCAATCCATCAGTCTTTCCACGAATCAATCAATCCACCAGTCTTTCCACGAATCAATCAATCCACCAGTCATTCCACGAGTCAATCAATCCACCAATCAATCCACCAGTCAATCCACCACGCAATCAACAATTTACTCCGTGAAAACGTTATTGACCGCGGTCACATGGACCAGGAGAAAAACGCCATGAAAATTTAATGTCAGTCACCGACCCTCGAATCTGGCGAAGATCTGGTCAGCTCTCAGCAAATGACACGGGTGGTTGGGTGATTATCAGCCTCGCTTTGACCCCCTGGAGCGTACGCTGGTTTTCTGTGATTCGAACTGGAAGCATCGCCCACGAGGCCTGGAAATGGAAACTTTACGCCGCACGCAAGGCGTCATCATGGGCACAGACAACTACAGGAAGATGGACTTGAACCAGATCGGGTCTTTCCTTGATTAAAATGAAACAAGTATAGAAACACCATAATCGAAAATAGACAAAAAAAAAACGCCAACTACATTATTAACAATAGCAACAGCAATAACAAAAATTGACAGCAAGGCTAGCAACAACAACAACGACAACAACGACAACAACAACAACAACAACAACAACAACAACAACAACAACAGCAACTACTCCTCCATGGATCAAACCAGCCTTGCCCAACCCCAAGCACCTCTAACAGGGTGCAGACAGGCCACGCCTATTGAGGTCGCACATTTTGACCTCTACTACACACTTTGTAAAGGTCATACCGTCTGCTACTTCACACACTGCAAAGGTCAGATCGTGAGCGCTTTACACACGTCACTCGGCTCTCTCTCTCTCTCTCTCTCTCTCTCTCTCTCTCTCTCTCTCTCTCTCTCTCTCTCTCTCTCTCTCTCTCTCTCTCTCTCTCTCTCTCTCTCTCTCTCTCTCTCTCTCTCTCTCTCTCTCTCTCTCTCTCTCTCTCTCTCTCTCTCTCTGTGCAGACGGTATCACACTCTGATCCTGGGGAGCAGAATGGCCTGAACTCCTGGAAAAATGCAGCAATTTTTGTCGTCTACTTCATATCGCGACTGCTCCCAGCTCTGCCCTCTGCCCTTCTTGTCAAACCCAGCAGAGCAAGCTTTCAGATCCTGCTCACGGGAAAAAAATAAACTAAAATTATTGTTAGGGTTTTCCCTTTTTGTTGCTGTTATTATTATTATTATTATTATTATTATTATTATTATTATTATTATTATTATTATTATTATTATTATTATTATTATTATTATTATCATTTTGTTGATGTTTTTGCTGTTCTTGTTGGCGATGTTGCTTGCTCTACCAGTAGCAGAGAAATTAGTAGCCGTTTACGGTTGGACATGTCTTAAAGTGGCTCGGGTTAGATGAGTATCTTTAGAAGAGTTGGCAATCTTCGAATTTTTCCACAAAGAAACATCTGCTTAAGCTCTTAACAGTGAGAACCGGGTCGCTGCGCAACTAGCAGAGCTGTTAGTGCAGTTACAATTATTACGTTCAAATATCAGTCACGTGACTCTCTCTTCCGCTCCAGTCCTTTCTTCTCTCCTTCCTTCAATCTCTCTAATCCATCTATCTAATGATCTATCTATCTATCTATCTATCTATCTATCTATCTATCTATCTATCGATCTATCTATCTACCTACCTAAATGTCTATTTATCTATCTATCTACCTATCTAACTATTTATATATCTAACGATCAACCCACCCATCTATCTATCTCTCTCTCTCAATCTATCTATCTATATGTCTCTTTACCTATTTTTTATCTAACTATATATCTCTCTTTTAGACATAGTTTTTTTCTCATCTTCCTTCTTTGTCATCTTTTCCCGTCTAATTCTCTGTGCATGCTCTTTTTTTTTCCTGTTTATTTGTCGCTGAATCTTTTTCTTCCGCTCCCCTATCAAGCTCAGCTTTACAGGATGGTGTCAGTTAGCTGTAAATACAATAATTATCTCATAGAAAGATGATTTTGTCTGGTCGCATCATTAGAACCCACTTGATCTATGACCTCACCCATCAGATCTGAATGCGCGATTTTTTGACATGATGATGATGATGTATCATCAGCGTAGGAGCTGCCTAGATATTTTCAATAAAAAAAAAATAGTAGGATCCGAATTTTTTTTTAATTTAGATATAAAAAGTGCTAAATTATTTGAGTCATACATTTTTCGTTTTTAAAACGCACGTCATTACTTACGAATTTTTTTTAAAAGTTCAGTACGTTATTTTACAGTTTAAATGCGATTAAGTACGCGCCAAAGAACATGCAATCACAATGTTTTTCTCCGTTTTGATTAAAAAGAAAAAACAAAACAAAAAAAAGCTTAAAACAACCATTGAACAAAAAAAAAAAAGAAGAAGAAGAAAGAAAACAAAAAGTATGTGCATCAGGATGCCACATGCATCATTCTGATACATTGAAGGAAGCAGAAATAAAACTTTGAAGAAAGAGACGGAAATGTGTCTTTTCAAAAAGGAAAAACGGCCCAACAGCCATTTCCTGTCTTCTTCTTCTTTTTCTTTTTTTTTTTTTTTTTGATTATTTTTTTATTCTTCACTTCAAGGAAATTTCTGTAACTCATTTTCTGTCTCCTAAGTTTTCACGTGGTTTTATTGTTCGGAAATTAAATCCATTACCGGTAGAGAAAAACAAAGGGCCCTGTGGCCTAACTCTCTTCGAAATAATAATATAAGTGATGGTCGTACTTTGGCGCAACTTTTTACATGTAGTTTTAACGCCTGGAGCCTCACACATCCCGTCATGCTTCATTGACCATGCTCTGTCTATTCTATGTCTATGTCGTCAAGCCCTGGGAGGGACGACTTGAGCATGTCACGCATGCGCATTCTAAAGCATCTTGGTTTGGACCTGGAGGTGAAATTTCAATAGGCCTAGATTCAGCGTAACTTTAGATGAGGTCTGCGGTGGGAGGTCGAGAAGTGCGGCTTACCTGGGGCTTGGGGTGTGGTCAGGGAACCCCGCTGGCTTCAAGATATTTATAGACCGTGGAGTGATCCGGTTGTTTTTGACAGACTGATTGATTGGTTGCTTCATTGATTGGTTGGTTCATTGGTTGATTGATTGGTTGGTTCATTGGTTGATTGATTGATTGGTTCATTAGTTGATTGATTGATTGGTTCATTGTTTGATTCATTGATTGGTTCATTGTTTGATTGATTGATTGGTTCATTGTTTGATTGATTGATTGGTGATTGGTTAATAAATAATAGTAATAATAATAATAATAATAATAATAATAATAATAATAATAATAATAATAATAATAATAATAATAATAATGATAACGATAACGATAACGATAACGATAACGATAACGATAACGATAACGATAATAATAATGATAATGATAATGATAATGATAATGATAACGATAACGATAACGATAACGATAACGATAACGATAACGATAACGATAACGATAACGATAACGATAACGATAACGATAACGATAACGATAACGATAACGATAACGATAACGATAACGATAACGATAACGATAACGATAACGAGAAGAAGAAGAAGAAGAAGAAGAAGAAGAAGAAGAAGAAGAAGAAGAAGAAGAAGAAGAAGAAGAAGAAGAAGAAGAAGAAGAAGAAGAAGAAGAAGAAGAAGAGGAAGAAGAATGGTGATGATGATGATGATGATGATGATGATGATGATAATGATGATGATGATGATGATGTTGATAAATTATTAAAGTATACATTTTGAACTCCAGTTCGTGTATTATTCGAACACTCCCTTCTATACCGTTGACGCAAATCCGTCTGTTCTTCTCGTTTGCTAATCCTGGTTTTCAACACGTACACACAACCCCCCAAAAAATTGCAATAGCATGACACTGCAGTCTTAAATTTGCGGCTTCATTTTTATGTGAACATATTTTGGTTGCAGTGAACATGGTTCTAAAATCAGATCTTACAGAGTCGACGAATTATGAAACGCTAATATCATCTTTCGTAAAAAAAAAAAAAAAAATTTACCATATTTTCATATCATTAATACCGTGTTTTTCTATGGCCATTCGTGGGAGATAATTTTAGAAGGTTATTATTTCTAAAATCATCGACATTGCCTCGAATAGGCAAACCTTCGGTGAAGCGTCCACATTGCCGTACAGAAAACAGTTGAATGGAATCAGTCTAGCGTGTATAACTGAACTCTGTACACCATGCAGACGAATTGTGAAGCATTTAGCATCCGTCGTTGCAATCTCGAGCATGCATGGTTGTGCACAACCTGTTTATAAATAGAACCAAGGCTCAGTTCCCACCGTATTTGGCCTGCAACAAACGGATTTCTCCTTTTCTAGGGTGTGTGTAAACGTTTCTTTAGCTCTAGACGGTGTGTTGTGTCAGCGTTACTATAGCATCTGCAGGCGAAAGTGGTTAATACTTTGTCTTTTTTTTTTCTTTTTAATGCAACTGCACATATCTCAAGCTCTGTACAAGTTGGTAATTCCATCTTTCAACGTTCAGTGGCTTGTCGTCCTGAGTGTAAACGGCAATGAAAGCGGATGCTATGTAAGATATAATAGCTTTCACTTGCACTTCTCTTTTTTTGGAAGTTTTGCTTATATTTGTTGTCCTTCGCTTTTATTGCAGACTCCACCCAGGTTTCAGAGCAATAGGCAGGCCAGGGTCTGGAGAGTGAAGGCTACTAGATCTAGTGTCTGAGGAAACTGGGTTGGAAAACAGAGTGAAGATTGTTTCCATCACCATTCAAGTCTACTCGGAGTAGTAATTGGAGAAGCAAAAGATAGGTAAGTAGATAGTTACATATATATATATATATATATATATATATATATATATATATACTTACCTATCTTTTGATTATATATATATATATATATATATATATATACATACATTTTTTTAAATTTTTTCCCTCTTAGTGCAGCTTTGGTATCTTAAAGCTTAAGTTTTTTTTTGGGTATCGAATTGTGTTTGTGAATCTCTAAAATTATTATCATAGGCTTAATTTGCCTCCTTATCACTCTCTCTCTCTCTCTCTCTCTCTCTCTCTCTATCTATCTATCTATCTATCTATCTATCTATCTATCTATCTATCTATCTTTCCCTTTATCCCACTCTCTCTCCCTCTTTTGTCTTTCTTTCTCTGATTTTTCAAAGATCATATTAAACATTTTCTCAGTAAGAGCCAGATAAAACAAAAACAAATTGCGATCAGCAGCTAATCCCCCTTAGTCGCTGAAATGTAAAAGAATCACCATGCCAAGCTCTCTAGGTAACTGGATTAGCTGAAGAAAGTAGTTTCCCTTGATCAAGAATTATTCTGATTGCACCAAACATGGCAACTCAAAGCCTGAATAATAATGTTAGCCACGCTTGAACTTTAAGTGGTTTACACCATAGAGAGATCAAAGCCCTGACGCTAATAGAAAATTCTTATTGAGGCTCAAACAAAAGTCGGCGAAAAAAAAAAGGTCACGGCCAAAGAGAAGAGATTTACGGGACATCACATATCTGTACTTTATCTGTCTAAATATTTCAACTGTACTTTTTAGACGTTTATTACATGGTTAGGGATGCCCGCAAAAAGTGCCCATGGGTGCTCTGTCTTATGGGAATTCATAGCTGTTTTGTTATTTTAAGATACATCATAACGAATTATTGATGGATCTATAAAATTTAATAGATTTTGTATAGTAGAAATTAGTTTATTGTTTTTATCTCACACACACACACACACAAACTAGAGCTATGAAATTAGTCTCTTCTTAAATACTTCTGATTCTGAGTTCATCATGTCGGAATGCGTGAAAGAACCCTTTGGAAAACAGCATTCCTTTAAAAAAATACTGAAATAAAAAGTCAAGTTTTACAAACAACAGTAAGACCAAAAAAATTCGGTATGGCTTAAAGTAAAGAAACTGGGCGATTTTTTGTAATATCATCAGATATTTTCACAATCTCAAGACCAGGGTGAAGAGAAAGCCTTCAGTCTATTTTCTTTTTAAACCAAACGTTTATGTCCCTTTTCAGTTCTTTTCTTCTTTTTTTTATTTTGCTTTTTGTTTTGTTTGTTTGTTTTTTTTTCCTTAATGTTTTGATGAACATCCTATGCTTTGAGCTCGGCTTCCGGTTGAGAGAGTCCGCCACAATACACTTCCGGTAATTCAACATGGCTTCTTCCGTTTGTTTTCAGCTCTCTCTAAGATGACCATCTTATTTTTCCACTCCCATTTTTCTTTTTCTTGCTGTCCATCTCTTTTTAGCTTATCTTGTAGTTCACGGAACAAAATCTGTTGGAAAAAAAGACTATTTGTCTGAAGTGCAAAAAAGTTTTTGCGTCTTTGTCTTGACTTCGAAATACATTTAAATAATGTTCTTTTTAACGTTATTTCATATCCATACACGCATAAAAGATCAACTCTAATAGATTTTACATCTAAACAATGCGCTGGCCAACATTTTTTTATTTGTCTTAACGGCGCAGTTAGTGATAGTTTGTATACTTATCTCACGGCTTGGTGGCAAAAATATGGTTTAAAACAACATCGTCGGTTGCTCTTTACCTGGATGTAAATTCCTAATCTTACTTTTACTCAATTGTCATCGTTCTGTCAAGAGAACAATAACGACCTTCTCTGTTCCTTTTTACTTTTTGTGCCTGTTCTTCTATTCTATCTCAGGGAGGGGCAATCTTTAGGTCTGTCCATGTTAGCTCCACACTTCGCGTGGCTTACCTCTGCCAGATTTAAAATGATCTTTACCATCTCCTAGTATTTTTCCCATCAGAAGATACACCTGTAGGATAATACACAATATGTGGATTTCATCGGACTTTCCGTCACTCATTGAACTGTTGTCGTTCTCTCTATCTTCCCAGATTCCCAGAAAACAACAAGGCACCGCATCGTGGTTAACCGGCATCCAGTAGTCATGACGTCATGAAGTCTCGCAGATTTCCGAGAAACCTTACTTGCCATTTCACAGCTTCCTAGAATCGTCTGATCGCCCACCGTCTCGCCAAGTCTTATCCTCGTTGTCGGTGATAGCTTCTTCTCTACATCGTAAAGATATAAACCCTAAGGGCCGCGGTCTCAATTTGCGATACCGATATATCGGAAGTGCCTTATCCTCAAGAGATAAGACTGCCATCTGTTAACATCTCTGTCGTTGTCGTGGACGTTTGTTCGATGTATAGAGCGAG
>JAWDGP010000469.1:0-17753 GCA_033675545.1 Elysia crispata
TATCATCAGTCTCTATTTCTCTCTCTCTCTCTCTCTCTCTCTCTCTCTCTCTCTCTCTCTCTCTGCCAAAGATTCCTTGCTCCAATTTTCTAGATGAGGAAAAAATTTCAATGATACAGGATACAAATAAATCTTGACAGTAAGTGTGAAAGTGGGCCTTATCATTTTTAAAATAAAAAGTTAGGACAGTTAAATATTACTGTTTCTTGGGCTTTTGAGCTTAACAAAAATGCTTTCTGAGCACAATTCTGTTCTAACTGTCCATCACCGTATTAAAAAAAAACCCCAAAAAGCTAGTAAAAATATAATTATTCAACGGGTCAGTTTGGGTTAAGCGTGCCTAAACAGTCGCTGCTGTCGAACATGAGGTTAGGTGACTCGACAAACGGCGGCTCATAGTGACTTGAGTTCACAGTCAACCTCTTCATCGCATGAACAATTTTAGTCACGCCATTGATTCGGTACCTAGAAGGGTTATACATAGCAAAAGTAATTTTAGTGTTTTCTCTTTTTCAATAGGCAAACAAAGACCTTGAGACGTCAATAAGTATAAATTTACAATTATTCTATATCTCTACGTAACCTTGAGCTGAGATGGAAAAAGCTTCAATGGCTAGATTGCTAAAATTTATGGCAGGTTTTGATTGGACCGGAATGTTTTGGGTGAGCGAAAATCAACCTTGGGTCTTGCAAGTTATCCATAAGTCAGTCATAACGATTCGTTCATTTTAAGTGTAAAAGACATTCTAACTTGTTCTTGGAAAGAATATGGCCGTTTTTCTATTCTCAAAATACCGGACGCCAAGACCTAGCGGTGACTGAAGTGAAATACAAAAGAGGTGTGAGCGAGGCTACGTAGAATGTCCTTGAAGATTGACGTAAAAAAGTAGGTAACACATAACACACTCTTGGGCATTCGCACGTTTTCAAAATTTCCTCGCTCAGACGCTCACTTCTCCACTTTGGTCCGGCGAGAAAGACGCAGAGGACGCACACTCTTGGTCAAGATGAATTAAACTTGCTTTATGAGGCTTGAAAAGACTGCTCGTTTTAAAATATTCTTTCCGAAATTCTAATATACGGATCTAGTCAAGTAGATCTATAATGTGGATCTACAAATCACAACTTGATCTAGTCTAGATATTTTAATTTTTGCCATTTTGTTGTCGAGTGCAAATCAAGATTGGTGATCAAGCATGCCGATTGCAGAATCTCAGGTGAGATAAAGATACTAGAATATCTGGTAAATTTGCAGATATCGGCCCAACTCATATCGGGCTTCACAATTGAATGTTTCACGACGAATTCGAAATTTGTAGTTTAATAGGATTTAAGAGCAACACAAAAATGTTTTTATCTTGAAAAGTATCTGTTTGCGAGGAATAAAACCTTCATATTCGTGTTCTGCTTATCAAATTCAATAAGAAAAATACAATTTTAAAGGGTGAGTTGGGCCGATATCTGCAATACTAGCGTGGATTTTAATGGCATTGAGGTGCTACACTCTAGAAACGGTCTAAAGCCGCAACTTGACTCAGTATTCGGCTTGTACTTAGTGAGATCAAAATCTTTATTTTTTAAATCTATATTTTTAGTGCACACACAAATACATATGTCCTACACACACACACACACATATATATATGTATATATAATAATATTTATATATATAAATATATAGTATCCATAGAATTATTATCACTCTTATAAAACTACTACTACTACTACTACTACTACTACTACTACTACTACTACTACTACTACCACTACCACTACCACTACCACTACCACTACCACTACCACTACCACTACCACTACCACTACCACTACCACTACCACTACCACTACCACTACCACCACCACTACCACTACCACTACCACCACCACCACCACCACCACCACCGACCTGCAATTATCTGTCATTATTGCTACTGTTATTCCCACTGCTTCTGCAACAACTGCTGTTCCTTCTCGTACCGCTGTAATACAACTATTTCTGATCCACTCACCTTTAGTACAAAATTCGCACGTTCCTGGAGTACACATATTTCAGTAAATGATCTCACCTACTGAGATTACCTATTTGAAGAGCTGCTCTTCTATAAATCCTGATAGAGGACTTTTGCGAAGATTAAATACCTAAAACTTGCAATTGCAATTTGTGGATACAATTCATTAGCTTCTATGATGTTTCGATCTATTCAGATTCCATGCTAACACCCAAGGAGAGCTGTGTGATACCTTGTGCTTAGAATGAAATGGACAGACCTGAGAATGGCTCAAAGAGGCTTCTCAGCACGTTGATCCTGCAGCAGAAGCTAAGTTTGATTTTTTACTTCGTATTTGTTTAAAAAACCGCAGTGTTAAATTAAGTATGGTTACTCAAATTCAGTTTGAGCACTGCTTCCTGTCTTTCTGTGAATTGAAACGTTTTTTTTTTTTTTTTTAAATTTGTACATGTTTATGATTTTTGATATTTATCTTGAGAATGGTGGATCTTAATATATCGATTCCCTAGAAAGATTAACATTTTCGACTTAATAGGTTAAACGCTGTTTATGCGATTTTATATATGTTTTGAGTCACTACCTCTGCCACTGGCAACCTTTCTCTTCACTGATAACTAAAACACGATTTTTGAATTAGATCCAATCTATTGTTGTTGTTGTTGTTGTTGTTGTTATTGTTATTGTTGTTGTCGATACTGTTCGTTTTATTCTTTACTTAAAAATTTTCTAATTTAAATTCCCAAAATTCAGTTGCTTTTTTTAAATTCTCATTCAAAATTTTGCAATACCATATAAATTTACAGCAACCTCTGCAAACAAAAAGCTGATCTGGATTCAAAGATTTTGGGTTTGAATCGGTATTAAAAAGTATTTTTGAATGTGATCTAGAAAAAAAATAGGATGTAGGTAGGTAAACTCATTGGAAAATTACTCAATCATTTTTTGAGAAGCCTGTCTAATGAAGTTCCCCACAACACGGGTTACTTTGTCCCTTACCAGTCTTAATGGTTTCAAACTCCCATGTTTCTCCCCAAAAATGGAAATATTTGTCTTTGCATTAAACAGGTTTTAAGATAAAAGATTGGATTATTCTAAAGCAACAATGGCATAACTGTGTCACTCTCTGTCGTCGTGTTTAATATTGTTTTACCGAAAAAGTCCCAAATTCGGGTCTCAAATTCCGAGGTCAAATTCATTTTCCGCTTGCCTGAACTTTACTGGAAACTAGAGATTCTTCGAGTATTTTGGTTTGGTCAGTGCTAGGCTTTAATAATCAGATCTTGCTTTTTAAAAAGGAATCTTTAAAACTATTTAAACTTGAAAGAAATTCAGTTCCTCTAAATATTTCTTTAGTGGCATTGTTAGCTCAAAACGTCCTCTATTACTGTTTTCTGCAACTTTTCTATTCCATAAAAATGCTTAAATGATGGTACCTGTTTTTTCTATCGTGTGCTTGGCTTCAGCCACTCAAGCCAACTTCTCAATGTTAACCACCACGTAAAACTACACGGCATGGCGATGTTCAAGGGTTTAAAACTGTTCCAGTATCCACTGCTTTTCAGCTACTCTCTCCCGCTTTGTTCTTTCCACTTTTTTAGCTTTCAGCTTGACTTCCCTCAATCTTTTCAACTACAACTGCTACCTTCTCATTTTCTACCTCTCCTGTTTAGTCCTTTCCCTGTCTTATATGGTGACTATAAGCCCTTCTCGTCATCTCTTCTCCTATCCAGTCTTTCTTTTCTTCTCTGTCTATCCTGTGGCTTTTATCTTTTCTCCTCATCTCTTCTCCTATCCAGTCTTTCTTTTCTTCTCTGTCTATCCTGTGGCTTTATTCTTTTCTCCTATCCAGCCTTTCTTTTCTTCTCTATCCTGTGGCTTTAATCTTTTCTACTCATCTTTTCTTTCCAGTCTTTCTTTTCCTGTCTATCTTTCCTGTGACTTTTCCTTCCCTACTTATCTTTTCTCCTATCCAGTCTTTCTTTTCTTGTCTGTCTCTCCGCTGGCTTTCAAATCTTCTTTTTCCCTTTCCCTCCTATCAGTCGCACCAGATGGTCATGGCCGCAGAGCGTCACGCTGACAGAACGGAGGTGCGACGTTCGAGTCCCGACCTGACCTATCTGGCATAATGGAGCCTAACAGTCTGTGACTGTAGAGGTTGCAATGACATTGCACTTAGCCATTGCCTCTAGGTTATATGAATTGTCAGAGGTTCCAATGACATAGCACTTAGTCATTGCCTCTGGGTTTTTGAATCATTGCAGGTTGCATTGACATTGCATTTGTCCATTGCAACTGCGATTGCGGAAAAAGCAGAGGTTGCAATGGCATTGCACTTAGCCATTGCCTCTGGCTCTGCAAACAAGCGGAGGTTGCAATGACATTGCACTTAGTCATTGCCTCTGAGTTTGCAGCTGACGCACAATTTGCGTCCCTGAAAGGCATGTAGCCTCAAGAGGGTGCAGGATCAGAAACCAAAAACCACTTTATGGCTCTCAGCTCTTTCCTTTACTTTTGTCCATTTCTGTTTCTCCCAGCTTTTTTCTTCCTTTTTTTCTCCTACCAGCTAGCCTCTAATCAGTCTCCTTCTTTTCTTCCTATCCGCTTTCCTCTGAGCCTCTCCATTTTCTCCCAACCACTTTCTTCTAACAAATCCCTTTTTCTTCCTACCCGCTTTCCTCAACCAATTTATTTCTTCTCTTCCTACCTGCTTTCCTCAACCAATTTATTTCTTCTCTTCCTACCCGCTTTCCTCAACCAATTTATTTCTTCTCTTCCTACCTGCTTTCCTCTGACCCTCCTCTTTTCCTCCTACCCGCTTTCTTCTAATCTTCTTTCCCACCTACTCGCTTTCCTCCGACCCCTTTTCTTTTCTTCCTAACCGCTTGTCTTCAAACCCTTCTTTTCCTTTCCTCTATCCGATGGATTCCGGTTGTTTTTTCCTCCTGCTGTCTTCACATCGATGGCATCAATTCCTTCATTTTTTCCTCCTATCCGTGATCTATATGTTTTCCCTTTCTTTCAATTATCTGGTGGCTTCAATTAGTTCTCTCTGTTTTCCTCGAATGTGTGGCCTCCGATTTTCTCCAATTTCTTTTCTTCTATCCTATGACTTCCATTAGTTCTGATGACATTCCCAAATCAGCGACCTCAAGTATTTTATTTTTCCTCCTATCCCAACTATTCCATTTCCTATATCCGCTGATTTCCATTAGTTTCATTTGCTGCTCTAAACCAATTGCTTTCACCCTTTCTTCCTTTTTTTCAACTATCCGATGGCTTTTAACACTTCTCTTCAATTTACGTCCTATTTGTGGCTATCAATTTTTTTCTTCCTTTTTTTTTCCTACTTGGTGGTCTTCTCTTGGGTTATTCTCTATCCGATTGCCATCATTGCTCATCTACCGTGTTCCTCCAAACAATGACCTTCAGTTTTTAATACTCTTGTTCCTCTATCCGATGGCTTCATTTAATTCACTTCTTATTTCCTCTTTTTTCCCTTAACCGATGGCTCCATTTAGTTATCCTTTGTTTTCCTCAGATGTACGGCCTCTAGTCATTAATTTTCTTACTTTGCCCTTCTACTCGATGATCTCTTCTCTTAAAGCTCCCTTGGTTTTGTATTTGCTGTATCAAATCTAAGATACTTCCATTATCTAAAATGTTTTATTTTTTTTAAGTAGTTTTGCCTAGTAGATTTAATCGCGACATATACAAACTACTATAAATTTGTCTTCTCGCGAGGCGATTTTAAAAAGAAATGATTCAAACTGGCAATCCTTTAAATTGATTATATAACCGAATGAGGTCCTCACGCGTTTGTCAATGTTTGAGATTGAGCAAACCTATAGAGCTTGGCGAAATGTATGAAAAAATGTATCCATTGGACTAATCTATAGTCAGTTCTTTCTGCCTCACCCTTTTCAGAAAATTAAGGTAGCAAAATTAATAAACATATTCTGACATCCCAGTTTTTTTTTTTGTTGAACGCGATTCGTTTTAAGACTTGATAAGGTTCGTGCCTAAATTTCGAAGCCCCGAAAAAATGTATTGGGTTACCATGGATAGCTAAAGCTAATAATTTATTCTAGAGCACAATTTGTATAACTCATGCAAGACAAATTAAAGTGACAAGTTGTTAAAATGGCTCAACATGAATTTTTCTAGGATTCCTTGTTGGCAATAAGTGGATTTGGTCGATATCTTTGATATAAATCAGTACACAAGTACGAAACGCTTGCAAAAGAAGTAGAAGAGGTGTTTTCATACATAACCGCCAATATGGGAAGAAAAGGCGACTGTGACAGTTATTCTTAAAACACTGACCAATCAACTACTTCTTTCCCTCACAGAACGGGCTTGTTTTCCATGACGCTATTGTCTTTACGCTGGAGTAGGTCAGATTTCATTTATTTTTTTCCCCCAGTTTTCACTTCATTAATGTAATTTTTTTTATATGTATATTTATGTTTAGGAAATAAGAAAGCCGAGAACTGCCTTTTAAATGTTATTTGGTTCATCATAACAAATTTGGCGAAAAAATTTGAATTATTTACATAGTGACTTTTCAAGAGCATTTTAAAGCCTAAATATCCATAACTTTTTCTTTAATTTTTTTTTTTTACCGCGTGGACACTGATCTCGACAGATTAATATTAAGTAAACTTAACCTCTGCACATTGAGTGGTTTTGAAGGAGATAGCGGAGAAAGAAATTGAAGTTGCCTTGTATAATCTAGATATTTATATCATTAAATAAAGATCATGTATTTCATTAAGTAAAGATCCAAGTGAAAAATCTCTCACCAGGTTTCAACTTCCCCACAGTAGATATATGATCGTTCCTTTGTTCTGATGCAATATGATGTACTACAAGTATATGGAATTAGTATTTTTAATCTTACAAACTTAAGTATTATGTTGTTTAATCTTGACTTAATATTGCAAAGTTCTTTAATATAATGAGTGTCGAGATTATAAGATAGGTATGCACTTTGTCTTACCATTGGGAGTTGGATTAAAGAAAAATAGATTTAGCAAACTTAATTCCGAGAGATTGCATCATGTGCCATTATCGCATATCATATAAATCCTCACTGGTGAATATTCGACCAGAGTATAGAGGCTAAAGGCATAAATCATTTACCTTGATATCTGTAGGAACATCTTTGAGGGCCCGAGTCCCTCTCTATTGCTAGGGAAGTTTAAAGCTTCGTCTTTTCAATTTCCACCATGCCGGACGGGGATTACTTTTGATATAGTAATAAAAACCTGAGATCACCGTGTTGTGAACGGGCTTCATGAAACTAGTAATCATGTTCGGTTTCTTCGTGAAAACGTAACGTGTTTAGTCTAAACTTTACTTTTTTTTTTCTTATATACAGTTCGTTGATTCTCCTTTATCTCTTTATAAATCTCCTCATCGCTCGATCATCTCTCTCTCTCTCTCTCTCTCTCTCTCTCTCTCTCCATCTGCATTTTTCTGTGTCTGTATCTCACTCTTCTCTCTCTCTCTCTTCATCTGAATTTCTCTGTGTCTGTATCTCACTCTCTCTCTCTCTCTCTCTCTCACACACTCTCTTTCACTGTCACTTGTTTAACTTCCTTCTCTTTTTAATGTTTTTATCAGATCCTTGATGTTGCCAATCCAAAGTTTGCAAAAACCAAAACGACTCAAGAAAGATACGCGAGGTGTCTCAAGTTCGAATTGTGGACAGTACAGAGGTTGTTGGAGCTGACCCAGGACTCGCGGAGTGAAATGTTTTTCGGAGAAAGGTTTCTTCCATTCAGATGATTAAGTTTATGCAGATTTTTACATTACTTTATTAAACTTCACAATTTTAATTATTCTGTAAAGCTTCAGTAGAAATAAAATTTTACAGCCGTTCTTTGACATGTCAGAGATTGACATAAGATTGCTTGAAATATTAAACGCTTGCTTTAGATGCATTCGTTTGTCATACTGCAGTTGTATAAGATATGGCATCCACAGTGAGAGCACTGTGATCTTTTTCTTCATTTCCTGAACAGTTTAATTTGCTTTCATTCTCGATCCTTTCTCCCTCCACAAAGCTTGACGATGACGTTCACATTGAGGAAGAGAGGGGAATAATCTTGGACTAGCAATGTGATGTATCCTCATGAGATTCAAATCGAGAGATTACGTCATCATGTGCGAGTATCGCTTACAAATTATCACTCGGAAATGTTTGACCAGAGAATGATGACTAAGCGCATAGAGCATTCATCCTGATAACTGCAGAAACATCTTTGCTGGTTCGAGTCTCATCTTCAGTAGGTGAATGTAGTAAAGCCTCCTCTTTTCATTTCTCGCCATGCTCCACGGGGGGCTTAGTTTTAATATAGTTAGTAAAACTAAAAGGTCAGATCACCATAATTATTGTGAACCGGTTTCATGAAAAGAATCATGATATGCCTCATGTAACATGTTAAGTTTAAACATTACCTTTTCTTATGATCAGCTCATTTTTTCTTATCTGTTTATATCTCCTCTCTCTCCGTCTGAATTTCCTTGTCTCTCTCTCTCTCTCTCTCTCTCTCTCTCTCTCTCTCTCTCTCTCACTGTTTCTCTCTGTCTCTTTGACTTTTTTCTCTTGTAAATGTTTTACGCTCCTTTACCAGATCCTGAATGTTGCCGATCCAAACTTTGTAAAAGCAGTAACCTCTCTGAGTGAGCCATGAAAAATATGGCATGTGTCTGAAGCAGTTGTAGTTTTTTTTTTTTTTTTTGACAGACGTTGTAAAAGCTGCCCCAGTAATGAGTGGAGAATGGGGAAAGGTTTTTTGGAGAAAGGTTTCCTACATCTATATCATTTTTTTTCAGTTTGGAACCTATCTATAAACAATACGATTTTAATAATTCTTTAAAGCCTCAGTATAAATCAAACTGTACAGGCCACTTTTTGATATATAAATACATTTATAACGAGCCCTGAAATGGTTGAGAAGTCTTCGTTTGCTTTTAAAATTAGTGTATCCGTGTCTGTCACATTGCATTGCATAAAATATGCTATCGATACATTTAGCAAACTCTTACTGTGAACTCTTATTGTTTTCTGATCATTTTAATTTGCTCCCCATCCCCTCTCCATCCTCCCAGCTTGGCCTTCATCTTGATATCGGAGAAGAGAGGTGAATAATCTTGGACAAGTAATGTGTTCTCACTCTCACAAAATCAGAAAAAGACATAAAGATTCACATCTTTTAACTTCTCTAACAATTCACAAGGAGGCCTGTGAGGAGAGTCTTTTCCGAGTAAACCATGTATTGGTAATTAGACGAATCATTAGAAAATGAAAAAAAAAAGTATGATTAGAAAGCTATAAGCTGATTTCATGAAATGGAAATTTCGTGGGATAATGATTTTTTAAAATTTTTGTTGCAGACCTAGTTTCATTAAATATCAGAAGCTGATATTAAAACCAGGGCAAAAAGTGAATAAAATAATGCCCGTTACGACTTAAATCAAAAAACTTTTACAAGTGAAGTAAGAGGAAATTATTTTTTTCATTATTAGAAATTCTTTTTCAGGCCGATCCAAATATTTCAATTTTAAATAAATAAAAATAGTGCTGTTAGTGGGTATAACCTATATTCTTTCCCCTTCCTTTTAGATTTGAGGGTCTGTTTTATTCTCCACTCCAGGAGTTAACCTTGAGCATGCCTAGACAGAGCTAAGCTGGTAATCTGGACATGGCAGTATTTCAGTAGCAGCGCAATCAAAGACCTAAGATATAACCTGAGAGAACGGCAATGGCATGTTTTTTGATCATTGTTCTGATAAAAGTAAGTTTACATGCTCACTTCCTCTCTTTGTAATTTCCTGTCTTTCTTTGTTTACCTGTTTCTATTTTTGTCAACTATCTTTGTTTCTGTATTTTAATCCCTCACCTTCACTGTTCTTTCTTTCCCTCCCAAAAGAATCCTAATCTTTCCTATTTGTCCTCTCTCTCTTTCTTTCATACGACTTAGTCTAACACACTCTTTCTCTCTGTGCCTCTCTTTCTGTCTCGTTAATTTTTTCTTCTTTCTACATTGTATCTCCATGACTGCTTCTCAGAATCAAAGTTTACGTGACCAAGCTAAGTTCCACCCGTTATCTCTACGAATTGCGAGTGAATTAATTCACACTGCATGAGGAGAGTTCCGAAAAAAAATGATGGAGCAAATTGAATGGCTAGATTTAAAGCATAGAATGTACTGAGAGTTCAAAGTTCTGCTCACATTCTATTTCCGTCAGGCATATAGATCTACCTCTGGAAAGACCTAGACTTAAAAAAGAGAGGGGTACATTAATGTAAAAAAAAAGTTAAACTTCATTGTTTAGAGCAATTAGTAAGCAGTAAAAACAACCCAAAAACCTGAGAACATTCTCACCTTTACAGGTAGTGATAGTCTCGTCTTCACACCGGTAAAGCAACCACATGTAATCTGATGTATGAGAACTGTAACAGAATAGTATTGTCTTTTTATTTTTTTTAAATAACGTTTGATAGCTCTTCAAATGCATATTTATTTTTATTTAAAACTAAATACAATTCCTATAAAACCACATCAAAAAATAAATAAACCTTTATTTCAATTATTTTAATTTTTTGTTTTCTCTCAGGTGATCCTGGGCAGACGTCAAGTTTTCACTGAATGATCCTCAAGTTACCATCGAGCTACAATGGAATGACGTTTCAATTAGGATGGATCACCCCGAATAGACAGGCTGCGTTCAGGCGTGGATTCTTCATAGTTTAAGTTCAGTTGATGGAATTTTTAACTTTCAAAGAGATCAGTCTGTTCAGTTAAGATTTGCCCGACGGAGGCTTATTTCTTCTGCTTTATACTGCCCGACAGAGGCTCACTTTGCAGTCTTAGAAAAAGATAATTGTTAAGCATATTTTGTTATGCTGAATGTGTGTCAATTTTATCATGCTTGACGGAGGCTAATCTTGCGAGCTCCATACGGTTGGCAGATGAGTTTCAGGACTTCAGTTCCCCCCCTCTCTCCTCTTGACGCAGGCTTAACTTTTGATATGAAAAAGGCCCTCCATGACTGTGCTGATGACGAGTATATAAAAGAACGATCAAAACAGATTCACCTCTTATTTGTTTATTGGAATGGAAAGACCAATATGGTTTCAAAATCCCATTCCATATGAAGATTAATGCATGGCCTTACGGGGACTCATTCTGTCATCCCCTAGAGCAACTAATCCGTCTGTATTCTATCTCCATAGAAATTTTATCTGTTCAACTCTGCATTGGCCAACAGGTTCTTCAAATGAGCCTGTCACGGCCCGATGTTTTGCTCAGTTTTGCAATCCAGGTGGGGATTAATCTATTTAGCTCTGCATTGCCGGACAAGATTTCGTTTTTGCCATCTCACAGAGCGCGAATCTGTTAAATTTGAACTGGCCAACAGGGGATCAAATTTATAATTTTAATGGAAAGTTTGTTTTAAGCTCTGTAATAACCGACGTAGGCTAACAATTCAGCTGTTTGTTGCCCATCGGAAGCTTCATTTTGTCGTCTAGGAGAGCCTATTCTGTTCAAATCGGTAAACTTGACGGGAGTTTAATTTTGCCACCCAAGAACCCTACTTGTCTGACGGAGACTAATCTGTTCAGCTTTGCCTGAACAAGGATAAACTATCATTTTTTTTTGTGTGCCCACGATAGCTCAAACTCCTGTGAAATGTCATGGAAACTTAACAAACCATGAATGACATTAAGCCAAAAGCTTGGAACCGCTCTAGAATTGCTATTAGCTCTGACCTGTCCACTTAGGTCTGGGTTTGAAAAATCTGTTTTGTTTACCAAGGAATAGTCAGAATGTGTACTAATGTATGTGATAGTCTTGATGGCGGTTAGTGAATGGGTTAAGCTAATTTTGCCTCATTCATTAGGAACAATTTTTATCCTCCTTGGGAACATGTTTGTATAGGAGAGGACGGGAGAGGTTAGGGAAGAGGATGGACAAAACAAGAGTTGTCAACACGAAACTCTCGTAAGCTTTTACATTGTTCGCATTTTTCGTTAACAAAAAATGAATACTTTCCCAGTAAAGGCCGGCAATATATTATAAACTGGAATAAAAGTTATTTTATGATATCTCTATTTTATAGACGCTTATTTAGACTTAATTACCCTCTGAGAGGAAAAAAATCCACAGGAGTGCACTGCATACTAGTTAAAACTTATGTTGGCAGCGCCCCCTACACTCCCATACCTGAAGAGACTGCATGTTCAAACGGAAGAAAATTTGATGCAAGATTACGTTCCATTATACTTAACAAAATCCATTACCTCGTCACTACCTCATCCAACTGTGTCCCTAGAAAGGTAAACCTGTTATTTTCTTGAGGAATAATTCATCCCCTGTGACGATACTACCCAAACACACACCACGATTTCAGTCTTTATGATTATTGGAAATTCGCATTTTTATCACAACTGCTGACTGAATTTTAAATTATTTGGACTAAAAGGAATGCTTACAGATGTCAGTAAAGTTGACATCGATTTTTCTCTTCATCATTAAAGTGATTCAGGAAATGACGAACCTTCTTAACTCAAGGGAAGCACCTGTGTATTAGCATTGTCACCTCCGATATGACAAGGACATTTTGTGCTAATTCACTCCCACATCGTCGTTGGATGAGTTTGGGGTTTCGCCGTTTTAGTTATTCCGTGCTCGACCGAGGCTTGTTTCTTATGCCCAATCATCTTATTCAAATTTTACACGACCTGGCGTAGACGTAAGATCTTTAGTAGATCTGTTACTTCCGCAAAGGAACGAGTTGGTTTCTTTTTTCACGACTTGACCTCAAGTATTCTTAAATAAGCACAATCACGAGTTGCCGCCTTTTATCTGAAAAACGGTCTTATTAAAGGAAATATATCAGTTATTATTATGCGAAATTTGTCTCACCCTCTTGTAAATTGTCGCACAGTGTACAAGAAAACTTTTCTATCCCCATCTTTCTCTGTTATATCTCTGTCTGTTTTATTTTCTCTTGTCTGTGTATGTCCATGTGTAAGTGGATATAAATGTCTGCCTGTCTCTCGTTTCCTGTGTTTATCTCTATACGACTTTTTTGTTTTCTCTGTCACCGTAGTTAAGCTTTATTTTCCGAATGCAAAGTGTCATTTCTCGTTTTCATTGTGTACACATCGTTTATATATGGACAGTTTCGCGAAGGTTGTTTTGGACAAAGACAAAGTACTATATATAATGAAAATATCGCTCATTCATAGTGCGTTTTTAGTTTGATAAGAATTGTAGTTTGTTCTTTCTATGGATGCAATTCATTAAGATTGTCAACATGAAATGTCTTTATTTACTCTCTGGCGGCAATATTTTTCATTCTATTTAAGAACGCTTGTCGGTTGCTTTTTCCTTATTTATTATGTTCATTTTGTTATCAGCAGAGAGATATGGAAACAGTATTTTTGGAGAACCGAAAAATATGATTGTGTGAAAAGTTTATGGTCTGAATATTTGATATCGATTTTTGCACAATGGTTTAGTGTATCAGTTGTTTTTTATATTTTTAAATACAATTATCTGTCTTCTCCTTGAACGTGTGCTTTGGCAGGACTAATGAGGTCATATTTTTTGGGTGAAAATTGACGGAGTCTTTTCAGATTTGTATTCTGTCAAACAAGGTTTCTTCATATCGTGATTTTTTCTGTCAGCTGTATATCTGTATTTCGAGATCGATGTCATCAAGCCAACATGCCTTGGTTACCGTTATATGGTGTTTCTATTTTTTAACCTAATTTACAGCGGATTGGAAACTTGTTTTGTTTAGTGGGTCACTTGTGTCTCTTGAGGACAATATTCTTCCGAATTTAGAACTCAGACTCTGTAACTTTCTGATCTGTGATTTTTCCAGAATGCGCTCGTTTTCTCCATTACGTGCAATGTTTTTGTGTGTGTGTGGGGGGGGGGGAGATGGGGTGGGGACGGGATGATAAGCCTTCACCTAGAACTTTAAGACAAAGGTAAACTTGGACACATTTCCTCCCATTCTTTGAAAATTATCGACTTAAAAGGCTTTAGTATTTTTTCGACACGTTCATACCTTTTAAGGCAGAGAGCAAAAAAAAAAAAAGTTGTTCCTCGATAAATTGGGCGCCTCTTTATAAGTTTCATTATTGTATTGGCATTGCTTTTTTTCTTTATTTCTTTCTTTTTTTGCGCATGCTAATAGCACGTTATTAACTGCACGTTACTAACCTGCCTCTTAACTTGTGCTGATGCAATAGTGAACCTGGAAAGATGCGTCCGTTAATGAAAAAAAAATTACTTTAATCTTTGAATACATGTTTCTACTTTTTCAAATGGTGTTTTAGTTGAAGGGTAGTAGCGCGAATGAATGTATGGGAAAATGGAGAGGACGGCAAAAGTGTGTGTGCATGTATGTATGTGGGGTGGGGTGTGGGGGGTGGGAGAGGGAGCGAGGACGGGAGGAAAGTGGAGAAGGCATTAAGTCACTTCTATAATTTTTTCTAAAAAGTCAATTTCACTAGGTTTCCATTCTGCAAGTCCTTAGCTGTTTGAGTGGAGCTAGTCGGCCCAGTTTCGCCATGATTGTATTAATTTTAAAGTTTTCTTTTCAATATAGCGTGACGTTGATACACTCTCTGCAAATAGAATGATTTGTCAGTTTGCATGTCTTTTTTCTGATCGATAACTAACCAAGGTAGGTTTTTCATCGTTCCTTTCCTATGCATTTCTGCAGTTACACACGTTCGTGCACAGTGGTAAATCAGGATATGAAAATAAAATCGAGAAAAATTTGATAGTCCAGATTTATGTCCGAGTTGTGAGCTGTCTCGCTCTTTGAATTTTCAATTTTGTGGCAGGCTCGCTCAGTTATGTCAATCATTGTAACCTCTTTCAGTTCTGATTTGGTAATCTATACCGTAAAAACTTTGGGTGGCTCTATGGATGTCATCAAGTTAAGGTGGAATCTCTGGGGACTTTCTCCCAGTCGGGTGCAGTCTGTGAGACAGGAATATTCAGGCGAAAAATAATGTGATTTTTAAAAATAAAATTTTGTATTATTTCCAGCCTTTTCTTTCTTCCATATGGGTTTACCTTATGTCAATACTAGTAAATCGCACATAAAACTAACGTAACGATACATTTACTATGTTTTAGTCGTCAAACAAGCTCAGTCGATAGAATATTCGATTTTTATAAGCTATGTTGATGGAGAGATCTTCTTCAACTTTGATTTGCCCGTCGGAAGCTTATCTGTTCTGCTTTATACTGCGTGATGGAGGCCCAGGTTTGCCATCCCAAAAGGAGACTAATCTGATCAGTTACGCAATGCCTGACGGTGGCTAATATGCTCACATTTGAACTGGCCACGTTTGCACTCAGAGACAAAGAATTGTTTAGCATGTAATTTTTTCACGCTTGATGCAGGCTAATCTGTTCAGCTCTGCACTGCCCGATGGGGCTCGATTTTGCCATCTCAGAGAGCGGCCAATCTCATTGGCTTTGCTCTGGCCAACGAGATATCAAGTTTACCATCTGAGTAGAAAGTTTGTGTACATCTCTGTAATGACTGACGGAGGCTAATCAATACAGCTTTTTACTGGCTGAGTCATCTGGTGGCGAGAGTTTGATCTCACCTTATCAGCCCCATTCGTGGCTCGACGTAGAGCAGCTGTCTTTGGGACACTTGAGGAAAGTTACACTAATCAAAGAAAGCATTTACCTTTTTGCTTGTTTAGAGGTAATTTTCTGGGTCGAACTCAAGTATGATGAAGGCGCTTCGTTGAACATATGACCTAATTGATATTTGACGTGTTGACTCTATTCGAAGAAAATTCTTTCATTTTTGTTCTTCTCACTTTTAACCAGAAATTGGAATGATAACACATACAATACCTAAAGTCTCCAATTTGTTGTATTCGGCCGATAGTCAGTCTGTGAGGGGAATTCCTCGTGTTAATGTCTTCCCTGTTATATCGGAAAGATACATATCTATGATAATTTCGTGTTTACGACGATATATTAAACTATCATACAATGAGACTGTTAGAGAAATTAACGTTAAAGAATTCCGCACTATTGATATCCTACACACTTCTCATCTCGACCGCCAGATACTGCATGTCTTTAAATAAAATTTTAATCGTAACGAATTGTTTTTTCTGTTTGATCGATCCAGTTACATTGTAAAATGTGAGTGGGAAATTCACAGAATTTACTTTGGACTCATACTTTAGTGGCGTTTTTACTTAAATATTAATCGTGCGACAATACTTAAAACATTCCTCCTAAATTGCACTGATTTTCAATTGGAATTGAATTTAAATTCAATAATCATTCTTCAAATGCCAGTATATGTCTAAATTGAGTTTCTGAAAAATCAATACATTTGAAGATCCGAATGTGAGGTCCGATGTCGAAAAAGGCTATATTGAGTAACTCTTTTATTAATAGAATTATAAAATATTCCATAGAAAAAAAATTAAAAACAAAAGAGCATCGGTAGAAATATTTCGCTATTGACTTTGTGATGCAAAGTACATTTCGACTATCGTTCTTGTGAGCAATTATATGTGTATATTTTTCGATATCCCAACTTGTATCATAAGCCCTGCAAGTTCCTCTTTTACACTTGCATTTACCCTTTTATAATTACTTTAACATTTATCAGCGGCCGTACCGATTACATATCCGCTTTAAACTGAAACGAAAATATTGTGTGTGTTATATTGCCAAAAAGAAAAATTTAAACCATCATTGCATTTTATATTTTCAGCTTTGTAATGGTCGATGTAGGCTTATCAATTCAGCTCTTCACTGCCCGACGAGGGCTCAATTTTGAAATCTAGAGGGAGGCTAAACTACTCAGCTCAGCACTGCTTGACGGGGGCTCAGGACCGAACTCAGTACCGTCGTTAAATGAGTTTTAGGCCTCATCATTTCAGTTTCGTCCCCTCAACGCGGTATTTTGTTGATATGAAAGAAGGCTATAGATCATGTATTGTGGATGGGCTAAATCAAACAAGTAAGAGGCGAATCCGACAATATCGATGGTGTCCCAAACTGTCATAACATAGGACTATAAATATGAAATATTCTGTAGCACAAATTGAAGCCAATTGAACATCAAATGAAATATTTCGCCGCAAAGAATCTTTCGACCTTTTTTTTTTTTTGTGTGTGTATTTTTTTTCCGATATCCCAGAAGTTACTCTTTTACATTTGATTTTATCTTTTTTATAATTGCGTAGAATTTTTTATCAACCTCGATTTAATATCCGCCTATACTGATACGGGGATAGTTAAAGTAGGAAGATATTGTACAATGTTGCCTAAAAGAGAAATCTAAATCATCAGGTCACTATCCCACCTAAAAATAAATCAATATGAACTGATGCTTTATCTTTGTCTTCAGTTTGCTTACTTTTGATCATTTATATTCAGATTCTAGTTGCAAGCCCAATTTTTGCAAGCAAATCAGTTTTGTTCTTGTTATAAACCAAAGTAAGAGGGAAGCGAAAGATGGTGACGGGGCGCGTCACAGGAAACATTTTAAGCGGTGTAAGGGAAAAAAGGGGAGGGGGGAGATTGGTGGGAAGGAGGTTGGGGTAATGACCTCCTTGATGACGTCAAACAATAATTTAAAATGTTTTTTCTTCCGATTCAGTTCCAATCTTTTGTCTCCAATGTTTGATTCCATAATTTTTCAAAACCACAATTAGTGTTT
>JAWDGP010000470.1:0-12500 GCA_033675545.1 Elysia crispata
AACCGACAACCCACATTTTCAAAATTTTACAGGAAAAAGGAAAAAAAACTTGATGTACTCTGTGAAAAACGGCGGTGCATTTTTTGCGCGTGTTAATCATCATCCTCACTCAGAATATCATCCCTAAACATATGCTTAGTTTAATTAGGGAAAATAATAGTTAACCTTGTGTTGGCATGCTGTTTAATAGTTGTTGTTTCGACTTTTGGCCCGGCTTCAAATTCCGCCGGGGCAAGAGATCCCGCTAACGGCCGTTGGCGGATTTTGGTAGATGCTTTCCACATGCTGTGGAAAAATCCGCCGCTGTCTGCTGTCGGATTCTTGCCCCAAACGTTCGATTCACAGTAAGCAACCAAGTAAAGTGACACTGTATATAAGTTATCGGATTTTGTATCTGAAAGAGGTACCGCACTGATATCAATGATTGGGCTCGATTCAGCAACGAAACGACAATATACATGGATAAAAAACATGAAAAAACAAAAGAAGTCAATGTTTGAATTAGCTGCTTTTGTAAT
This sequence comes from Elysia crispata, assembly GCA_033675545.1. NCBI lineage: Eukaryota > Metazoa > Mollusca > Gastropoda > Plakobranchidae > Elysia > Elysia crispata. The sequence goes on from JAWDGP010000470.1 coordinate 519, forward strand.
ACATTATTCATGAAGTGATTATGAAAGTAAAATTCAAGTAAGGGATATTAAAAAAAACACAATTATTTTTTATGTTTTTGTGAATGGAAAGGAAGAAGAACATGTTTGTATTAAGATTTATTTAGTCTTTAAAATGTTCCGCACGCACAAAATTCGGGTGCATAAATCGATTACATAAAACTAATTACTAAAAATATCAATCATTAATGTCTAGCTCAGACTGGCTTATACAATATTATATGCATTATAAAGATGATAATATACTAAGTTTTGAGCTTACAATTAAGGACACAGCGGTGTGTTTATGATTGTTAGAAATTGTTTTCATTACATGCTACTGGTAGTTATGATATTCAATGTATTCTGTTTACTTAACCAAACAAATTATAACATTTATTCAAATGATGGAATAACAGAAATGGGACAAAATGTAATTATATCCTTTTTTTCAGTAAAGAGCATGTAGTGATCTAGAAAAAAATCAGAAAATGACTTTATCATGAGAATCATGGTAATGACACTACAATGGCAGCTGTCATACCAGCTGAGCAATTTTATTTCTGTTGAGAGCACTGCAATAAAAGTTCAGATGTCAGCGATGAGAACATACGCATGAAAAATTTCTTCTTAAATTTCTTTAGAGTCTTTGAAATCATTGTCTAATCTTCTTCGCTTACTTCAGCTTGATCGTAACACAGGGGCAAACCTTCAAAAAAAAAAAAATAAAAGGAGTGATATGTGGCAGGGAACCAGTCAGCTTGACAAAGACTGATGAGGTCATCTTTCTTGACTCTGCTAATTCCACTCATGGCCGTGAAACGAATTGGAGGCGACGCTTCTTGAGCTGGAGCAAGTGAATTGCCAGAACCCCCTTTGCCTTCTGCAGAGATCCACTCGTTTCTCTGCACCGCCGTACTCGTATGTCAGATACAATGCCTGAGGATCGGTGCCATAAACAATAAACTGCCTCACACTACTCCATTTCACTTTGTTATCTTCATCATCCATGCTTAGGTTCTTGACACTCTTTGACATTGTTTTATAGTCTATGAACTGTGCGTGTGTCAGCTCCTCTACATGATATGGTGTTTTGGACTTGCGTGCAGTCCTCACAGCTGAGTACCACTGCTCAGGCGAATAAATGACCGCGTGTTTCGTGGCTCTCTCAATGACGCTATGAACAGAGTCGTTTTCGCTCTCGGTATGTCCTTTCTGAAGGAACGTTAAGCATAGCTTGTCCATTTGCAGTGTTTTGTTTGTTTCGTTCAGCATGAATGCCACAAAAACGGTTGCGGTTTTGTCCTGGGCAGTTGTCAGAGAAGAGAGTCAAATCCCTGTACCCACCTTTTTGATTTCTCTTCCAATAAACTTAGCTAAGCATGTTGCAACCTCACTGGCAACGCCACTTCGCGCTTCAAATTCTGGCCACATAAAGCATCTTACTTCGGCTGTTCCAAGATCGTACATGGTGAGGTTGTGTACGTACAACTTCATTTTGTAGTGAAATGCCGAGCTGTTAGATTTTAAAATGGGAGCAATTGCTGCATGCTTTGAAACAAACTGCTCCAAATTGGTCATTTTGCCTTACTTCTTTCCTTTGCCTCTGTTTTTATCTCTCTAGCTTTTTCTTTGCTCTCTAAATGTTTGACCTGAATCATTTTTTGCCTCATCTGGGTCGGCAATATTCTCAAAAGCGACGCACTCGTCACACTCCCCTGTCTTTTTTTAAGCGAAAGAAAGACAAGTTGAACTTTTCTGTAAAAAACGCGATTGTATTTGTCAGACGAAACAACCTCCAGGATTCCTTTATTTTTACATTGCTCAATATAAAGTCTATGCATCTCTTTGATACTCAGTGACTGATCTAAGAACCTCTTTACTGCATTCTTTCGACAGTAGTGGCTGTCTACTTTAGGAAAACTCTTTAATGTGTTCAACAACTGTTGCAATGCTTTCTGCCGACCACTTCTTATGTTTGCCATGTTTCCCAGACAGCGAGTCTTTTAAAATTCCTTCATCGCTCTGCATATTCACACTGCCATACACGAAGTCCTTTTTTATACCCAGGGTATTTAAGAAAAAGGTCTGGCATACTTGTCTTTTTTACCGTCTTTAGTAAGAAAGTAGTGCGATATGTTACCTGTCTCTTCGTATCTTTTGCCACAGTATGTTCTTTGAATAGATGTCTTTTCCACATTTTTGCAAATGCCAACGATTGTCTTTGGTCGTTTTTGTTACCTATCTTCCAATACTGCTGGAAAACTGGCCGCCTTTCCTCTTCAGGGATCAGTGCAGTGCACTTCCGTGGACATACTGGACCGCATGGAGAGCTAAAAGCTCGAGCTTTGAAGCTTTTACCAGTTTCTGATACGCAGTAGCTCTCGCCAGACGTTACGGCGGCTCCGTATCAAGTTTTTTCTTCCACTGGTCTTCATTCTGCTGACCCGTTTCCTGGACCGACCACGATTGTCAACATTGTCCTCTGTGTTATGGACCAGGTCTTCATCAGGTCCTGGATCAACGCTGTTTTCTGTTGATTCAACTGGCTGGGAAGGTGAAATCCGAACTTCGGCTTCTGTTACCGCGTTGGAAGAGACAATTTCTACAGCTGTGGATGTAGACGCAATTGACGAAGAAGTCTAGTGCTGCACTACGTGAGGAGATTTTTCTCCTCCGATGGCGACGCTTTATTTCATGCTAGAGTGGCGTCGTCTGAATCAGAAGCAGTTCAGTTCGCAGTCAGCCAGGTTGAAGTCACGATCATGGTCAGCTATCGTCTATCTCGTCATCTGAAATTGATGCGATAAAGTTTGGTGCCTTGTCAGTCTGTATTTCAGTTGCTCTTGACAACTAGAATCAAGTGCCGCATCACTGGTAAGGTGGAGATGAGACGGATGCCCCTCACACTTAGCTGCTCTTCTCTGCCGTTCATTTTCCACAAGACTTTTCAAAGTCGGGGTATCCACCTTAAAAGAAAAAGACAAACGAAAAAGGAGCCCAATTTCAGTGGTCTGATGCATAGCCTGCTTCGTAAATATTACACACACATGCAACACCAACTCTTAGTTTTCTCTGATTCAGAGGAATCAATGGTGACTAAAATGATTTCATTTTAAATATCAATACCAACAATATAATTATTATTCGAAGTTTACTTACCTCACAATCACTGCCAGAACCACTTGACATGATAATGTTGTAGTTGAAATTGTTCGATAGTCGACAAACAAGACAGTATTTCTGCTGGTTAAGAAGTCAATGAAACGCACAGCTGCTGTTATGTAGGCTAGCGGACTACTGCGATCATTCTAAACACGAGGTCTATTCTGATTAAAAAAAAACACAATCTAAACCACCGTTGCGTCAACACGTGGTTTTGGGATGGGCATGGGCATTTCCGACACTGCCTTCACCGCACACCCCCCCCCCCCCCTTTCCCCTTTTCCCTTACTCGATCCACCGAAATAGATGCACAATGCGAACAATGTTGCATCAGAATGATTAAAAAAAATTCATGTCTCAAAGACAGAAACCGATATGTCTGTAGTTTGTCTGTAATTATAATGTAACGGTTGAAGAAATAGCTCGGAACAAGAAACCGCTAACAGCAGTTAGCGGTTTCTGGTATTCAGGAATTTTACGATAAGACCCATTGTCGGGTTCTTACCCCGCTTATAGTTTGAGAAAACCACGTCGGAAAATAATAACTTTAAAACTGTAAGAGATAGAGCTTTGGCGGTAAGAGAGGCGTGTAGAGCAAAGGGAGGTAATCAAGAAAATCGAAAAAAACGAATTTGGCCAAAAATGTGGCTTATCGGGTTCTTGTCCCGAGCCGACGATATATATATATATATATATATATATATATATATATATATATATATATATGTGTGTGTGTGTATGTGGACGGTTCCGTCGTGTTTACCAGATCACCAAGGTCACCGTCTTTAGATCGATGCGACAGTTTACCGGTGATCAGTGTGACGCCGCCTGTAGCAGGGAAGCAGAGTCAAAGACCTGATTACACAGCGTCGTTCACCGGTGTCACTACCGCAAACGGCAATATCCCGAATAAAGTTTACTCTCAAAACAAAAATGAAAATCTTAATAAGAACTCAGCAAGGCTGCCTAAACCCTTCACCGCCCATATGAGAGCAGGAAGCGCTCCTGCCTTGATGCCTACAGAAGAGATAGATCGCCTGAGACGGCTCCACGGTACATCCCATGATACAAAGAGCGTCCCTGGCTACCAAGAAGAATCTCCACCACCACCGCCACTCCCGCCGCAATCTTCAGGCCGCGGAGGTCGTGGTCGAGCTCCACCTTTCGGAGGAAGACTCGTGCCTGCGAGCTCAGAAGGTGAGTTGACAAACCCTCCTCCTCCCAAGCCGTCCCGGATTCCGTCAGTAAAATACAAGCAGAAGCCGCGCGTAGTAATTCGCCGTCCGGCTCAGATGGAAGAAGACGACCGCGACTACTCGGACTATTTTCAAGCCCGAGAGGAGCCCAGCTGGATCCACGGAGACACGGAGTCCGCTCCCAAGTTTCGAGAAGATCACCCCAAACGACTGTCTCCATCGCCCTTGGCTGCGGCGAGTTCTCAGGCGTCGCCAGCTGCGAGCCCCGCGCCGCCGGCGCCACAGTTGGATCGACGAGCGAATCGTTTGGTGCGGGACGGGAAAGGATCTCAAACATCCTTCTCCACGTCTGAACAACCATATTCGTCACAGCAAAAAACACATCCTCCACTATCCTTGCCGTTAATCTCTTCACCTGTCATGAGAAATGTCTATCACAGAGCCCATCCAACCGAAGCCAAAACGGGCCTAGAGACGGCTGGTTTGTTCCATCCTCAATGACCCGGGTTCCTCCGCTGCACCCTAATGACAATGACTCTCCACCAATGACCCCCACGTACCAAATCGTCGCCCGCAGTCGCTCTTTCTTGGCGGCCAAGATTCATGGCAACAGTTTCAGTAATAGTAATGACAATAACAACATCAATAATGCCATGAACAAAGGCTACAAGACCCTACCAAACAGATCTACCAGGACAAAGATCTCCCGCCCGCGGAAGACGTCGGACCACACTCAGGTGGTTGGAGGTGGAGAATCCACCAAAGACTACGATGTTCCTCCAGAGCGTGACGATGATGAAGTTCCGCAGATCTTAAATTTCCCGAATGATAATGTTATCCTTGAAGAATGAGGGAGGGAGGGAAAAAAACCAGAGAAGATAGAAGAAGAGAATTTCACAAATGATAATAAAAAAAAGAGATGACAACCTAGTAACAATAAGAAAAAGACAAAGAAAAAAGGGAAAAAATGATTGAGGGGGATACAGAAAATGAAAGTAGGAGCAGGAAGAGAGGAGAGATGGAAGAAAAATAAAAGCTGTATTAAAAGAAATGTAGGCTTTCCTATTTTAACGAAATAACCCATACCTTTATTGCTACTATAATTTTAGCCCATTCTTCTAGGATAACATTATCCCTCACATTTTTCTCTCCCTCATTTCCCCATTCTCTCACTGCTCTAAGGGTCTCTAAGGGTCACAAAATGAGATATCTAGGCCCAAAACAAATACGATAACAACAACAAAAACAAAAATAAAAACATAACAACAAAAAGGCCTATAAAAAAAAGACCAGTAAAAATTGTTTGTCTCTCAAAAATTTCATGCTTGTCTCATCTTGCCTCAAGCAATCTAATTCAATCGAAGTATTTCCCTCCTGACCATTTGGTTGTAAGCGGCTGGCGATCTAAATAAAACTATGTCCCTCACTCAATATTCTGGTCTGTCTAGTCTTCAGTTCACACAAGAAGCACAAAGAGTTATGGTTTGAGAATGTCGGTCACACTGTTTTAAACTCAAAGTGAAGCAAGTCAAAGAACAGTTTACTTTATGCGTGCATCAAGTGGGTTCATCCCTAATAATTTATATTCTTCTGATCAGCAACTTAGGCTATAGGAAAAGCCATGATAAATACTAAATGATACCTTGTATAGTGGAGCAAAATTTCATGTGCCAAACATTAAAAGGGAAAAAATAACCTTATCTAACTTATTACAATATATATATATATATATATATATATATTCTAAAGCTGCTTTTAGGGAAAAGTTTCATTTTTTTAATTTCGTCATTCTGAAACACTAAATTCCATACCTGGCCCTGGTACGTCGTAATCAGCGGAACAGTTTATATTACTCTCTACACCATACCGGCTGCTGCAACACATATTGTTGTTAGTCTATACCTTTGCTTATTTTAAAAAAAAAAATAAATACTTTTTATTTAAGATTTTTTACTTGCAGAACAATAATTTACTATTTAATATCACTTCGGGATAAAAATTATTCCCGTATAAACTATCTGGAAAGGTTGTTTCCAGACCCTCTTTTTTGTATTAGTCATTTATTGCTTACTTTTTATTCTCTCATATGAAGAAAAGTTTGTTCCAATGACAGCATCGCGATCAACTTTTTTGTCAGTTTTGTTGACCAGTCGAACCAAGTTTTCATAGACTCTGTCTTTCAGTTAACTGTTGCTATAGCCTTAACTTTTAAACTTTCCATAGGCGTTCATGTTCTTTATACAACTCAATAAATTAATTCAAGAGTAATATTGTCTACACCAAACCAGCATGCTGATTTTGCTTTCTACGATAGTCTAGACAACACTATTTTCTAGATTTATCAGCGACTAAAAAAAAACCGCTCTTATTTTGCTTAGGTTTTAGTTTCTACTTAATCCTAGAATATTTAGAACTATTTGAATACGGATAGCTAACTAATTTTGTAAAATCCATACCTAATTAAGATTTAAAAAAAAAATTCATTGTCATTTTAAATAACTGCGCGCCTAAGATTTTCCATAAGGCAGCGCACTTTTACACACTTAATCCGAAAATTCACAGCTCTCTAATAACCGTTTAAAAAGATCTAACGTTACAAACAGATTAGAAAAGTACAGAATTAGTCGATTTTCCTTTATTCATCCTAGTGCTCATACCGTCAATACCCTGATGATGTGTCGCTGGCGATATAAAAAATAGTGGCCTAATATAAAAAAGGCAAAGAAAAAAAAGCAATAAGAGAGTCTGAAAGATATAGCTTGTGCACTCAAAATCATTCTGCCGTTAAAATAAAATAAAATAAAATAACCAAATACTGGTGTATTCTTATTATATCATATTTTTAATTTATTATAGCATGGTTAAAAAGCAACTTTCCATTTGTTATTAATAAATATAAATTTTCTTAAAACAATACACCGTAATAAAGTTTGTAGAAAAAAAATTCTTACAAGGCAATCAATATTGCACGGGATATTACTCTGTAACAGGTAAACGCAACGAGAAATCAATACAATTTGAACAAAATGAAACTTAAAGTAAACAAATATGATGCGATAACTTGGAATAAGTATTCCATCAAAATGTTCGTTTCATCTGAACATGTAAAAAACAGTGATGATTAGCTGACAAGATATAAAATATTATGCGAGTTGGTTGTTAATATGTACATAAGCCAAGTAGGGGGTCAACATATAATTACACTTTGACAAAACTGTTTTGTGCAACTTGAAAGGGAAATGCTCATTTAAAAAATCATAATGCCGAGAAAAAAGAGAAGAGTTGAAAAAAAACACCTCCCAATATTTTACTCCTGTAAGTTTACAATCGAAAACATGATCATAAAAAGGCGTTGACAAAGATTTGCAGCTTGGAAACATGCAAAGAAAGCTTCGTCCTTTTAAAGTTTCCATTGTTTGAGGAGGTATTTTTATCTAGGGCTGAATGACAGCAAATCATGCCCTTACAATGATTTAACAAATTTTACCATACATTGTATTTGTTTGCTGGTTCAACTGAACACTCACCAAAATAAGATGAACTGCCACATGGGTGAAAGATTGAAGTCAAGTCAGCAAAACAGATCGGTCCCACTTTGAAAAAGAAGCTGTGACATAATTATGAACACCTCCTGACGTATATGGTAATATAACTTAAAGTTGATAAGAAAAATGTCCAATCTGGACTTATTTAATATCCTATACAGAAAGAAAGGACTTGGACACTTAAGAATGACAGGAAAAATAGAAAGTAAAATAGACAGAGGCAAACAACGGCTGAACTACGTGTGAAGCCTGAACAAAAGGGCCACAAACAAGAGTATCAGCAGCTACAACTACATACTTGCTGCAGATGACATAGTGAAAAGGATAGCCATGGTCGCCGATGGCTACTCCAGGCAAGGCACTTGATGATGATGATGATGATGATGATGTCGACGACGACGACGACGACGATGATGATAATGATGATGATGATGATTATGTTAATGATGATGACGACGACGACGACGATGATGATGATGATAGTGATAGTGATGGTGATGATAATAATGATGATGATCATGGTTATATCGAAATGTATTCATTTTGAGGAATGCCAGAGAAAAAATTAATGTATTTGTCCTGCCACTGCCTTACAAAATAATTAAATGTTGTACAATTGTCTTAGAGTTGATATGTTGCAGTATTGGCATTTAACTCGGACATCACCTCGATCACAAGACTACTCATGGATAGATCCAGGCCCTGTCAAATCTCCACCATGTTTCAAGAAAAAAGGAACACCAATTCAGTAATCAAGCAATTAATGCTATATGGTATCATTTGATCTTGAAAAGGATTTTATGTTCAACTTTAGGATAGACATTGCCATACTGTACAGTTGTATTGAGACATCTGGGATTTTTTTGGTTATATAAAACTTTCCGAACCATAGCTGGCGAGATTGATGTGAATGCTAAGTACCCATAATATTGAACGAAAATACACTTTCTCCTTACTAGAAGTTAGATCGATGCTTCCAGATTTGAAGCGGGCTGGACCAGTCATCATAATGCGATGCTATGCGCATTGAGGTATATATAAAAACAATCCTATAGACACTGTGCTGATATCATCATGGTAAGCAACATAAAAGAAATACTCGTAACGAGAATGATATTCTTTATTAATACTAGGTTGATCTTAACGGGTTGTGAATTCTCTAATGATCTTGATGTTGGAGAATCTCATTAGAATAACACACTATCATGTTTAAGCTTTATATTTAGGATTCCTTACTTTTTTGTGCAACGTTCTCCCTTCAATATTCTAATGGAGTCAATAAAAAGAGAAAAAATGACAGTGAGTTAAGTAAAAAATATTAAAATGCTGATGTTAGAACTAGGTTTCAAAATTGAGTGTATCTAAACTCCTTGTTTGACTTTTTTCTTTCCCAAGTTATGAATTCATAATTATATTAAATAATGGGTATAAACATGGTAAAATTTAATGCCATCGAACATGTCAAAATAATAGGCAAATAACAAGAACAATATTTTGATATTTGAATCCCGAAATCATGGATTAAAAATGACAATTTGTAAGCACTCACACGGGCGTTAAGAGACAATAGAGATCTAGCATGTAGGAAACTGTAAAGATATCATGAGCTTCATTTTCTTCATCAACACACAATATGAATCTGTTCGAAGACGCCAGTCACTCACATTCCGCCAATCAGATCTAGATCTAGGAGTGACGCCACAAATCTCAGCATTGCTAGTATCATTCTGTTGAAGCTTCACATTTCCACGTAAGTTGGTATAGTTTTCCTAGGCTCAGTAAATTTTCTTACACGTAAATATTTATCTCTGGTGTAAAGTAAACCGTTGACATTCTTCAATATCATTTGATGAACCTCTCCAAACAAAGAAGGAAATATCTATTACAAACTTTCACCTCTTCCAAAGTTTTTTTTGTTTCTCAATCGATTCTCACACTCCAGTTCCATTGTCTCCAGGTTTCTGATATTTCCTGGAGAAAACGGTGAGGGTCTACTCATCTGACAAAACTCTCGTTAAAAAAAACAGTAAATAATTATTTATTGCAAAAGTGTCACCTCTTCAATTTGGTATTTTCAGTCTATTCTTACACCTCAGTCCCGTCATCCCCAGGCACCTGGTATTTCCTGGACAGCACGGTGAGGATCTGCTGCAGCTTGTCGACTCTGTCAGACCTGCCCACGGCCCAACCTTTCTCCCCCCACAGCAGCAGCAGGTGGAACTCGGCGCTGAGGGCCGCCGACAGGCCTGGCTCGGGCTGGAAGGTCGCCATGACGGCCTGGCCAGTGCTGCAGTAGAGTGGACCTTGCGCCGCGATGACCCGCGCTGTGTCCAAGTGGGCCAGCAGCACGTCCACAGCGGTACCCACCGGGTCCAGCCCGGACTCCCAGTAAAACTCGCAACTCGTGTTGTTGTTGTTGTTGTTATTGTTGTTGTTGTTATTATTACTGTTGGCGTTGGTAAATGCAGTCGTGTCCCTTTGTTTGTTGGGTGACATTGACAGAGTTTTCGGAGGCGGCACTATTTTTGTCGTGCCGGTTACGGGGTCCCTTTCAGGCTTGGTGGTCAGAGAGTTTGTGAAGGTGGAGGCCACACCTGGCCCTTGCGTCTCTAGGAGGCGGCACAATGGCGTGACGTATGGCATGGAGATTCGGTTTACGGGCAAGTCGGCCGAGGCGTCGTTGAGGGCTGATAGTGCAGGACGCAGCTTCGTGTCGAACGCGTAAGCGGAAGGTGTGTGCATCTGGCGTAGAATGAGCCACGTGTCGGTGAGACGCCACACGGGCTCGCCACACAGTCCCGACATGACAGCCGCGAAGCTATAAAGATTTCCTGTCCCCCCTGAGGCCTTTATCCCACCTCTAGGCTCAGAAATCCCGCTTGCCCCACCCTTCAGCTCCAGACAGGTCTGGATCCACAGCGACAAGAGGCCGGCACGTTCGGATACCGTCGGGCAGGCTAGGAGGGTCGTTATCACAAACAGGCGCAGACTCTCCCACCGCTCGAGACCATCCTGGCGCAGTTGCTTCCCTTGAGGCAGGGTCAGCAGCTCGAGTCCGGAGCTGACCCCCATGCAAAGGTCGGTGTTCCCGGTCACTCTGAAGAGTTGAAGGTCATAATGGGTCAAGGTCATGGCAAGCTGGCGGGCAGAGCTTTTCTGGAGAAGCTTCTTGACTTTGAGAAGGACGTTTTGGTCCAAAGCCTTGTGACCTTTGGGTAAAAGATCGGAAGAAAACGTTCCAGGGTTTATAGCTGTTGGAAAACTCTCTGGAGGCTGGGTGATCATGCGATAATCCCACACATTGGTGATGCTATTGTCATTCGGGAAATTAAAGATGTGCGGTACTTCATCATCGTCACGCTCTGGAGGAACATCGTAGTCATTGGTGGACTCTCCATCTCCATCCACCTGAGTGTGGTCCGACGTCTTCCGTGGGCGGGAGATCTTTGTCCTGGCAGATCTGTTTGGTAGGGTCTTGTAGCCTTTGTTCATGGCATTGTTGATGTTGTTATTGTCATTACTATTACTGAAATTGTTCCAATGAATCCTGGCCGCCAAGAAAGAGCGACTGCGGGCGACGATTTGGTACGTGGGGGTCATTGGTGGAGAGTCATTGTCATTGTCATTAGGGTGCAACGGAGGTACCCGGGTCATTGAGGATGGAACAAACCGGCCGTCTCTACGCCCGTTTTGGCTTTCGGTTGGATGGGCTCCGTGATGGACATTCCTCATGACAGGTGAAGACATTGACGGCGAGGATAGTGGAGGATGTGGTTTTTGCTGTGACGAAGATGGCTGGTCAGACGTGGAGAAGGATGTTTGCGATATTTTTCCGTCCCGCACCAAACGATTCGCTCGTCGACCCAACTGTGGCGCCGGCGGAGCGGGGCTCGCAGCTGGCGACGCTTGACAACTCGCCGCAGCCAAGGGCGATGGAGACAGTCGTTTGGGGTGATCTTCTCGAAACTTGGGAGCGGACTCCGTGTCTCCGTGGATCCAGCTGGGCTCCTCTCGGGCTTGAAAATAGTCCGAGTAGTCGCGGTCGTCTTCTTCCATCTGAGCCGGGCGGCGAATTACTA
>JAWDGP010000470.1:17500-22500 GCA_033675545.1 Elysia crispata
TCTGTCTGTCTGTCTGTCTGTCTCTCTTTCTGTCTCTGTGTCTCTCTGTGTCTCTCTCTCTGTCTGTCTGTCTGACTCTCTCTGTCTGTCTGTTTGACTCTCTCTCTCTCTCTCTCTCTCTCTCTCTCTCTCTCTCTCTCTCTCTCTCACTCCAGCTAACTCTCTCTCTTCTAATTATATCTTCACAGCAAAGGAGATAGCTATGTCCCAGAATAAAGGTAGACACCGGTCAATCTATCATCACCTGAGAATCATACATAACTTAAAAAAAATATCTAGATGAAGAAAGCTGACTAGAAAAGTACCGAAAATGAAATAATCTTAAAGCAGTTGGTTCTAACACGAGGAACAATAACCAGTAGCCAATGCTTTCGACCCAATGGGCGAACTAACAAAACAAAGAATGGAGTTTAGTCTTAGATAGGAAATGCCTTTCATCATAATTTATCGCAAAGACTGACATAGGATTTTAAATTCATGTTCGCCTTTTATTTGATAGCCTAAGTAAAGCCATTTTGACTGAAAAACGGATTTAATAATATAGAGTTAATTGAGGATCAAATAATACACCTTATTGCTGATGTTGATAATGATAATGATGATGCTGATTGCAATAATGGTGCTGCTGCTGCTGCTGCTGCTGATGATGATGATGATGATGATGACAGTGAGGATTATTATTATTATTATTATTATTATTATTATTATTATTATTATTATTATTATTATTATTATTATTATTATTATCATTATGAAGATGATGAAGAGGATTATGATGATGCTGATGATGATGATGATGATGATGATGATTATGATGATGATGATGATGAAGAGGATTATGATGATGATTATGATGATGATGAATATGATGATGATGATGATGATGATGATGACGATGATGATGATGGTTTTGGTGGTGATAATGGTGATAATAATGGAAATATATGAAAGGAAGCAAAAACCAAATTTATTTTTTAACGCCTTGTAATGGTACAGGTTGAAACCATTATATATCTTATCGAGATAGTCGATTTAAATACAAAATTCACAATCGTCTCAAATGGGAATTACAATATTTTACACTTCAATGCAATAAAAACACTTGCTCCGCCTTATCATTACAGTCACATGAAAATCACTCTCAAATTAAAGTTATGAAACTAACTTTCTCTAATATATATATATATATATATACAAACAGATATTGATAAACGTAATTATTATAATAAAAAACGCTTTTTCATAATAAAAAAAAAGCGAAGTGATAAAAAAAATAAAAAAATGAAACATCGAAGTGAATGAGGCTACATCAAAAACTTACTAAACACAAACTCTCAATTATCTAGATCCACAGATTTTAAAATTATCAAACTAATCCCGAAGACGTTGACACTTGTGTCTGACTATTAATGATGAAGTAGGCGACGTGACTCAAGGGTTTATATGATGACTGATGAGACTCTGTGTAAGAAGCCAACAAATCCGGGTCTTAAAGTTTTTGGCAAAAGGCACATGCGCGTTAAACAGGAAGTTAAATGAGAGAGAGAGGGGGGGAGAGAGAGAGAGAGAGAGAGAGAGAGAGAGAGAGAGAGAGAAAGAGAGAGGGAGACAGAGAGAGACAGAGAGACAGAGACAGGCAGACAGACAGAGACATAGACACAGAGAGAGAAAGCACAGAGAGAGACAGACGGACAGAAAGAGACAGAGGCAGACAGGAAGAGAGAGAAGGAGAGACAGACAGACAGACAGACAGACAGAGACAGAAAGACAAACAGACAGGCAGAGACAGAGAGATAAAGGCACAAAAAGGAGAACCAAATAAAAAAAGAGAATGAGAAAAGTGACACACATTTTATTACAAAGAGTGAGAGAGAGAAAGGGACAGATAAATAAAAGTCGAAAGTATCAAGACATGGATGGAGAGAAAGAGAAAGGGACAAAGAGAAAGAAAGATAAAGATAGGAAGAAAAAAAGTAAAGAGGTAGAGAAAGAGAGAGGGCGAGAGAGAGAGAGTGAGGGAAAGCGGCAAAGACACAGAGAGGCAGAGACAAAAAAAAGAGAGAGAGAAAGACAATTTGAAAGAAAATGCGAGACAGAGAGAGAGAGAGAGAGAGAGAGAGAGAGAGAGAGAGAGAGAGAGAGAGAGAAAGAGAAAGAGAGACAGACCATAAAGTGTTGATATGTCACGCGCTCTAAGGATGCTGTGAGTGTGACAGTAGGTTGTCAAGTGAATGGAGGCAAGTAAAGCATTAGTAACAACAGTGACTGCTAACTTAAGAGTAAGGGTGAACATGATGATGGATCAAATGACTATTGCACTCTAGTACGAAAAAAAAACAAAAACAACAAAACATAATAGTTAATGATAGCAAGACGGTTATGTTTCGCAGAGATGATTCTTGTTGTTGAAAACTGAAAGAAACAAACAAAGGAACGAACTAACAAAAAAAAAAAAAAGAATATGCGCTTTCATAAATATAATATTCATTATCATAACAATGGTGATGATAATGACAACGGCAATAACAATTTCAAGAGGAATTTTTTTGTATTTTTAATAGTAGTAGAAACAGCAGCAGCAGCGGTGGCAGTAAAATAATAGAAATAGTAGTAGCAGCAGCAGCAGCAGCAGCAGCAGTAGTAGTAGTAGTAGTAGTAGAAGTAGTAGTAGCAGCAGCAACAGCAGCAGCAGCAGCAGTAGTAGTAGTAGTAGTAGTAGTAGTAGTAGTAGTAGTAGTAGTAGTAGTAGTAGTAGTAGTAGTAGTAGTAGTAGTAGTAGTAGTAGCAGCAGCAGCAGCAGTAGTAGTAGTAGTAGTAGTAGAAGTAGTAGTAGCAGCAGCAACAGCAGCAGCAGCAGCAGCAGTAGTAGTAGTAGTAGTAGTAGTAGTAGTAGTAGTAGTAGTGTTAGTAGCAGTAGTAGCAGTAGTAGTAGTAGTAGTAGTAGTAGTAGTAGTAGTAGTAGTAGTAGTAGTAGTAGTAGTAGTAGTAGTAGTAGTAGTAGTAGTAGTAGTAGTAGTAGTAGTAGTAGTAGTAGTGGGAGGAGAAAAGAGGAGGCGAGGGAGGAGTGGGAGGGAAAAGGGGGGAGGGGGTGGTGGGAACAAGATCACTCAAATCCACCAACCGTGTTAACTGATTAACTCTTGGAGCAACAGGCAATATTCCTGCTACACAAATTGCGCCTCAATGTCACGATATCTACTATTTTAAAATAATTTCCATATAGACATCCTCTTTGTTTATATTTGCCCGTGAGTAATAAAGATGCAGTGTGTTAGTAATGACTTCTAAACCATGAGATCCTAGGTTCAAGGAACGCTGTGAACTCTTGTGATGGGAACACTTAGAGAAAGAAGTCAGTGTCTAGGATGTCCCATCGCTGGTGAGGCACTCAGCAGCAGGGTAAACACCATCACTGTGAGGCGAATCTGGCGATCCTTGGATGGCAGTGGGTTTCACTGTAGCGTATGTACAGGTTGTTTTCTTCCCTTCCTTTTTTAGTGTGTATTTTTTTATATTTTGTATTACATCACTTTTTTAGTCTTGTCCTTGAGGTGTGGAACAAATTCTTTCAACTATAAACAAAACAAAAACAAAACAAAAAACGAACCCAAGAATAAAAAAAAAAAAACAATCAAACAAAAAAGAAACAAACAAAACCGAACAAAAAGCATACAATTAACAAAAAAAAACAAAAAAACCAATCATCTCCCCCCCCCCCAAAAAAAAAAAAAAGGAAAAGAAAGAGCTTTATGCGACCTAACTTTTTGTTTGAATAGTCATTTCGAAGCACATAGCGATAGTGTTATTCGTTAAGATAATTCAAAAAGAGTAGTTTACGTTTCAATCTTTTCTCACCCTATTCCCTTTTGTAAGTAGTAACTATGTTTCGCCAAAAAAGGAAGTGAGACTATATTACATTGCATTCGTTCAAAATATCATGAAAAAGCAAAAATAATGTTGCACGGTATAAAAGAAAGGCATTCTTCAGAAATATATTTTTAAAGAGTCTTGCCGTTGTACTGATATTAATAATTTTCTTCTTTGACGCCTTTACTACATACTTTGATTTCAAACAGATGTCTAAAGCTATCTGCGTAGTTTGCGCGATACAATATTTGGGTTCCTTAAATTTTTATAAATCTTTGTAACCAACTCAAACAAGGTGAAAATACAATATTAAATATATAGAATTATTATCTTAGCTACAAACAACGTGGTAATGACTATTACTAGAGAATAGAAGAACTGCACAAAACAGGCAAACTTTGTTGATGTTTCATCATTGATAAGAGGGGGACCCAGCTCTGCGAAATAGGAGAAAGCATAAGTGGTCGAAAGATCCGGTTTATTTCTACACAGTGTGCTCGTTTCTGAAATCTTGACGAATTCGGAAGGAAGGGTCAAGGGTGTTGTGGGGAGCTACAGAGAGAGGCACGAAAAAATGTTGAGGACTTGAGGTTGTCTTTGCTTTTAAGTGGGTCCTTGGTGATTTGAACATGGGAGAGAGAGAGAGAGAGAGAGAGAGAGAGAGAGAGAGAGAGAGAGAGACAGAGAACAGATAGAACTGTAGACAAAGAAAAACAGACACGCAGACAGACCGAGAGAAAAAAGAGATGGAAATACAGGAAAAGAGACAGATAAAGATATATATATATATATATATATATATATATATATATATATATATATATAGAGAGAGAGAGAGAGAGAGAGAGAGAGAGATATATATATATATATATATATATATATATATATATATAGAGAGAGAGAGAGAGAGAGAGAGATAAAGATATATATATATATATAGAGAGAGAGAGAGAGAGAGATATATATATATATATATATATATATATATATATATATATATATATATAGAGAGAGAGAGAGAGAGAGAGAGAGAGAGATTGAAAAATAAAAATATTCATACAGATAGACAGGAGAAATAGAGAAGAAAAAAAATAGAGAGCGAGAGAGAGAAAGAAAGAGAAAGAGAGAGAGAG
>JAWDGP010000470.1:27500-32500 GCA_033675545.1 Elysia crispata
CAGCAGTTTTCTTACATGATTTTATTTCAATGTCGAGTCCAAGTGGCAACTATTTTTTCGATGTTATTCAAAATAGAATAATTTTGAATTAACTAGAAACATTGCATCTAGATCTATAACACTCTTTATTTATTTTTGACCCTGCGTCTCGGTTTATAGGTCATATTTTTTATATACCAATTTATAACATATTACAGATCAATATATCTAATTAAAGGTCTACAAATAAATAATGATCTATCAACATATATATTTATGCGTCTCATTTCTATTTGTGTATTCATCTTTCTATCTATTTATCTTTATAAATGTATATTCATTTATCTGTATCTTTCTGCCTGTCTGTACGTAAGCCCAAATATTTATTCAGCCACCCTAGAATGCATATCTATCTCTCCAAATATTATTTTACATATCTGACATACTGTCTGCCTGCTTGTTTGTCTATTAATCTTTCTATAAATATATATTTTGTATAACTCTGTTTCTACTTATTTATTTGTTCATCTTTAACGATAGCGAATCTCTCAGTGAATAAAACCCAAGTTTTCTGAATATCTTTATCTTTCGATATTTAAAAATGTATGTATATTTTTCCAAATTTTCCATATATATATATATATCACTAATAAAGCTATTCGTGTAATCCTGAAAACACCTGACACCTGTTCGGTATTACAACACGTTATTTAGATTTAACTATCAATTTATTTACATCCTCTGTACAATACATCGAAAAAGTCTATTGGTAAAATCCACTTTCTAACACCAACAGCATGAGCCAAAAGCCTACACCACTTAATAATCCATAATAGTATCCACAAACTTGGTAAACATCAACGCAGAATGGATTATCCTTCTCCAATATTGAAACCTTAACTTAACAAACCTTCTCTTCTATCACACAATTACAAGACATAGCGCAGTATGGATTATCCTTTTTCCTTTTCCAGTATGGAAACCGTAACTTAACAAACGTTCTCTTCTATCACACCATTATAAGACAAATAACGCAGTATCAAACATGCCATAGGGCACTTCAAAAAATTACTGCTGCTGCATTCTTTACACAAAACACGTTAGATAAGCTGCCCCAAAAGTAACGTTGTTGTGTTATCTATAACAGCGTAACAAAACAGCCTACAACGACAGAGCATACCTAGCAAGGTAGAGGTTCATATGCCACACTGAAGTTATGACATTTCTAGTCAGCAAATGCAAAACAGAGCTAGAAAAAAAATGCAATGATTCACAAGATGTGCGAATGGTAAATAGCCTTGTGATTGTGTAAAAAATGTTGTAATGATCTACGAAATCGTGACTAAACGTTAACTTAATTCTTTCGGGATTTAATTCTTACTAGGACATGTTAATTATTTTTTATTTGCTTGTTGTTTTTTTTCTTTTTTTTTTGTTTTGTTTTGTTTTACTTAACAGCTGACGCATATAATAAGAATAGTTAATTAGTTAATTAATTTTTTTTTTTGCAAAATTCAAATCTACGTACAGTTGTTTTTTTTTTTTTAAACATTCATTATCATGTAGATTTTATTAACTGCGCGGCTAAGAATTCCCACAAGACAGTGAACTTTTATGCACTTAATGCGAAAATTCACAGCTTTCTAATAAGCGTTTAAAAGGATCTAAAAACAGATTGGGAAAGTACAGAAGTAGTCGATTTCCTTTACTAGCGGAGTCGTGAGCCTCCGCCAACCTTTTGATTTAAATATTTCAAGATTCATTAAAAAAAAAAAACGAAAATAAGGGCTCACTTAAGAACACCAATACCACGTACCAAAGCAGGAAGCTATGTTCTGTTAAAATGAAAGCAACAAAATTATCATAAAAGAGGATTTATGGTGCAAAATCTTAAATCAAAGAGTGTCACGGGGCAACCAAAAGTTTTCAACGCTTATTATCTAATGATTAACACTCTTGGTATTTTAACTATAATAATATTCAGTGTGATGATTCATTATTATCTACACCCACACGAGAGGAGTGAAATGACAGGTCGAGACTTAATCGCCGAGTCTGGAAGTTTAGATGTAAGATACAAATGGGTTCTGGCAAGTTAGATGTAAAGTAAGATGTAGACTGAAGTAAGTTACAAATGGGTTCTAGCAAGTTAGATATAAGGTAAGATATAGACTGAAGTAAGTTACAAATGGGTTCTAGCAAGTTAGATAAAAGGTAAGATATAGACTGAAGTAAGTTACGAATGGGTTCTAGCAAGTTAGATATAAGGTAAGATATAGACTGAAGTAAGTTACGAATGGGTTCTAGCAAGTTAGATAAAAGGTAAGATATAGACTGAAACAAGTTACAAAATGGGTTCTGGCAAGTTAGATATAAGGTAAGATATAGACTGAAGTAAGTTACAAATGGGTTCTGGCCAAATAGATATAAGGTAAGATATAGACTGAAACAAGTTACAAATGGGTTCTGGCAAGTTAGATATAAGGTAAGATATAGACTGAAGTAAGTTACAAATGGGTTCTAGCAAGTTAGATATAAGGTAAGATATAGATTGAAACAAGTTACAAATGGGTTCTGGCAAGATAGATATAAGGTAAGATGCAGACTGAAATAAAATTCTGGAAAGTTAGATATGGATGGAAAAAGATCAGAAATGGATTCTGGAAAGTTAGATATAAATTGAAATGAAAATTGCAAATGGGTTCCGAAAAGTTAGGATGTAGATTGAAATGAATATTACAAATGGATTCTCGAAAGTAAAATATTGTTTACCAACGTGTAAACTCCCTGTTATCTAGCTCCCCAATGAGTTTATACCTATAGGTTGTAAGCCCGCAGTTTTTGACACAAATTTTATAAATCTTAAATCAAGAGGCATAGTGAGTTGGTATATGAACTTGACTTGTTGTTTCGGTCTATGCAACACGGAGGTATGAAATCACTTCCAAAAACGTCGCTGAAAAGTACAGATAATAAATAATCTATAGGAAAGTCCATTGTGGTAAAAGGAAAAATAAGCCCTTCGGGTCCTCTTTTGATGAGCTTGAATGAGGATTAGTGATCCAGAATACAATATCGTTGTCTTCAATGCGAAAACTATAACTATAATGAAAATAATAATAATAATAATAATAATAATAATAATAATAATAATAATAATAATAATAATAATAATAATAATAATAATAATAATAATAATAATAATTATAATAATAAAACAACAACATTAAACGCCATCGAAAATAAAACATTTTTATCCGGCGGGTCACATTTGGAATCAGAGTAGTTAACTTAATTCGTAAAAATAGAGTCTATTTATAGATACTTTAAAACACTCATAATCCTGTAAGTTAAAATAAAAATAGCCAATTACGAATTCCCGCAACGCACTGATTTTTTACGCACTTTTCGCGCAAATTTTTAGCATTCTGACGAGCGTTTAGATGGATCGATTTTGAAATAGATTGGAAAAGGAAAATAAATAGCTGATTTCCCATACGAGAACCAAATAATTATCAAGTCAGTGCAATAAGAAATAGAACAACGTGGTTCAGTGCTCCAATGATCAAAAAGATAGACCTGGCATGGAATGCGCTTATTTAATATCTTGTTAAACAGGCTGGTCGACTACTATGATAGCCTCCGCTAGCACCACCATCTCTATAAACACTAGAAACATTAGAGACTAATGCATCACCTTTACCGTATACATCCACATACAGGCACACCACATTCAATCAACTTGTTATATACATTATTTTCCGTGACGTCATGACCAAGGACGTACCAGATGGTCCATAATGAACTTTCTATGCAGACAAATTGCCGAGTAATTTAAACCGAATACCGGTAATCAAACGCTGAAGCCAAGAGAAGGCAAAAAAGGACAGTAGGTTTAGGAACCTTTTGGTATGCAGGTCGCCAACTATTGGCCAGATGGAGAGAGAGAAAGAGAGACAGAAAGACAGAGACAGAGACAGAGACAGAGACAGAGAAAGAGACAGAGACAGAGAGGGAGACAGACAGAGACAGAGAGAGAGACAGAGAGAGACAGACAGATAGGCAGATAGACAGACAGACAGAGATAGAGAGATAGAGAGAGAAGGAGAGAGATATATAGATAGAGAGAGAAGGAGAGAGATATATAGATAGAGAGAGAAGGAAAGAGATAGATAGAGAGAGAGAGAAGGAGAAAGATAGATAGAGAGAGAGAAGAAGAAAGAAACATAGATAGGTAGATTGAGAGAGAGCTAGAGAGAAAGAGAGAGAGAGACACACACAGACACACACACACACACAGAGACAGAGAGCTTAAAGTTCGCATCAATTAAGGCCGACCTCTCTGTAAACTATCCAGAGCTTGGGGTGAGCGCAAATTACGCCGGCTGTACTCACTGTGTGAACCTGTTAGAGCTAAGGAACGCCAGACACGGCCACCCGGGCCACAGGCCTCGAGGATAATTACGGTGTGTGTTAAGTCGTTATCTTTGTGTCTCAACTAGAGGGGTTTTACCAGTGGCTCTTCTCTCTGACCGAGACTTAGCTTTTGCGGTAAAGTTGCCAATATTCAAAAAAATTTTGTCGCCTGGATGTTTAAAAAGTTTGAATATTTTGAAGTTGTAAAAAATGGAGGAAAAGCGATTTAGTTCGTTACCGCAAGAATAAAGAGGGGCGGGGGAGGAAGGGGGAGAGAGAGAGAGAGAGAGAGAGAGAGAGAGAGAGAGAGAGAGAGAGAGAGAGAGAGAGAGAGAGAGAGAGAGAGAGAGAGAGAGAGAGAGAGAGAGAGAGATACAGAAAGAGAGGCAAGGTAACAAAGATAGCTATTGCAATAATATCAACACAGTTCATCGCAGAACGGCAGCAGCAACAGCAATAACAACAAGAACAGCAACAAGAAAATCAAAAACATTGGAAAAATAAATGAGACTTCAGTTCTGTATGTATGGTAAGCTGGACGAACATCTTAATCATATTAAAAGTAGAAATATCCTTATAAACTGAAAAAAAAAAAAATGGAGTAA
>JAWDGP010000470.1:37500-47500 GCA_033675545.1 Elysia crispata
CAGAGTAAGATAGACCAAACAAAACAAAAAAATGAAAAGGACTATGCTGTGAAGAAAGAGAGTTCAGAGACAAACAGTAGGAATACTCTCAATCACAGAAAAAAGGAAGGAGCTGAGGATAATATAATAGAAAAATATTTAAGAGAGAGAGAGAGAGAGAGAGAGAGAGAGAGAGAGAGAGAGAGGGAGGGAGGGATGGAAGGAGAAAGAACAACAGAAAAAGAAAAAAAGTGCATGCGAGAGAGAGATAAATTTGTAAATAAATAGATGGCTACCTTGATAGTTTGTTAATTCGATAAAATTATGGACAGATAGATAGATAGAAAGATAGCTTTAAAGAGATAACACTAGATAAACAGAGAAGGATTACAAAGAAAGGAAGAGCAACAAGATACACAGTCAGAATTATAGAGAAAAGACAGTTCGTTATATTGATATAAAATATGGAGTGATAGATAGAAAGATAGCTTTAAAGAGATAACACTAGATAAACAGAGAAGGATTACAAAGAAAGGAAGAGCAACAAGATAAACAGTCACAATAACAGAGAAAAGACACCTAGCTTGAAATGAAAAAGATGAGTGTCTTCACGAGATAGACAGCAACAATGCATTCTGAACGAGTGAAAAAAGTCATGAAAATAAGTCCGACACAAACTTATGAATGTCAACTTGATGTGTTGATGTATTTGTCTACTATATGGCACATTCCAGGATCGGTGAGTCAGGCATAACGAAAAGAATGTGACTTCACTTTCAAGCGGGTTGTTTCCCTTTAGTTTACTTAATTAAGAGGGAGAGAAAGAGGCAGAGAGAGAGGAGAGAAAATGAGAGAGAAAGAAAGAGAGAGAGAGAGAGGAGAGAGAGAAAGAAAGAGAGAGGAGAGAGAGGGAGAGAGAGGGAGCGAGAGAGAAAGAGAGAGGGAGCAAGAGAGAAAGAGAGGAGGTAGAGAGAGAGCGAGAGAGGGAGAGAAAAAGAAAAAAAGGAGAGGTTCTCCGCCTCTTCCTGTCTGTACACTTTGAGAGAATCTCTCTCTCTCTCTCTCTCTCTCTCTCTCTCTCTCTCTCTCTCTCTCTCTCTCTCTCTCCTTCTATTTTTTCCCTCCACTTAACAAAAATGTGGATCAAATACAGGTAATGCAAACACAGGGATGGCCGACTAGTATTTTTTTAATCTTTTATCTCTAAGACTTAGAGACCCATCTTACATCTAGCAAAACAAAGCAGCAAATTTATGACTGAATACACCTGTGATAAGATTACACACTGTATGCCTTTTAGTTTAGAAGACTGGAAAAAAAAAGAAAAAAAAAAAAAAAAAAAAATCATGAAGGAAAGGGAGGCTACAACAGACTGCAATGAAAAACAATCTTAACGCTCAGGGCAGGGCGGTCTGTCAACTTTATATTGCTTTCAGCCTTAGATAAGTCTTTTAACACACGTTTTCCAAGATGTTACAAGATATTATTTATGCCTTATTTTCTCTATCTCTAATCCACTTTATTACTGTTTGAGCATTGGAGAGAAAGAAAAAGAAACATAATGAAGACAAAGAAATGGTTTCAAAATTTTAAAGCCAGTATCCACGGATCCCACGTGACTTAAGATGTCATAACTAGGTATCCATGATGAAAGAAAAGCATACTGCGATCTAAAATTAGCGCCTCGCATCTCCACTTTACAATCAACTTTAAAAAAAATGGTATCAAATCTTTTTTTTTTCAAAGCAAAAAAAAAAAAAAATAACAACAAAAAACAAATTACGCCAATGCTCTGGGAAGTTTATAGGGACCAAAAAGATAATTTTAAAGACAACTTTTAAAGGCTGCTTCTCTTAAGGAACCTAATCTTTGAGTCCTGGGTACGACTCTTCTCTTTTATCGTAGCTAAGCGAAGAGGTGTGCAGAGAAAGAGAGAGAGGGAGAGAGAGAGAGAGAGAGAGAGAGAGAGAGAGAGAGAGAGAGAGAGAGAGAGAGAGAGAGAGAGAGAGAGAGAGAGAGAGAGAGAAATATTAGATGAAGTTAAGAGGTTGGCCTCGGAGACGCCTATAATAAAGTGTGCGTCATTATTGCTCTCAAAGTTGTTTTCATGACAGGCCGTAATATCGGGTTGAACAATCTACGAAAGCTCAATGAGCAGGGGAAATCGACTTATTCTGTATGGTTCAAATCTATTTTAAGATTTTTTAAACCCATATAAGAAGTCTTGCGATTAGCGCATAAAATGTATAATGGTGCACTGTCTTTCGGGAATTCATAGCTGGACATTTATTTAAACCTACATGATAATGAACTTTAAAAAAAGATCTATAATAAGGTTTGGATTCTACCTAGCCACTTGTTCTTATTCGGAACAGTAGACCAAATTTATACAAAATAAGATGAAATGAATGTTATTATCATCTATTCAATCAGTGGTTCTAATGGAAATAAGAAAACAGCTATGGTTATTCCTAGCACCAGATTAAATTAAATTTGATGCTTACATAAATTTAGGCACGAGTCAGCACTGATGAAATGGAACTACCATTTATCTCACAAGGCATGGACCAATATTACCTGAAAGATTTAGTTTGATGTTCATACGGCGATGTGCAGTAGTTATTCTTTAAATCGAGTATTAGAAATATGCTAGGCGGTCCAATACCGAATCGATTCCGTTGAGAAAAAAACGTTAGAGATAAAAGCAACAAGTCCGGTGTAAGCTGGGAATTATAAGGTTAAATCCATAGTGAAGAACTTAGATTTTAAAAATCGTTAGAAAAAAAACTTGGCAATTGAAATTTCGCTTCAAATCTTGAGAATCTTGATATCAGATAAGACTCTCCAGATTGATTGCGATCTATTAGCGATATTTCGGAAGCTTAAACTTTCACACATTGCACGTTTTCCCATTTTACATCTATGTGCACTCGAATAATATAATTTATGTTTTAAAGTTCAAATAAAAACTATTTTTGCCCTACGTTACTTTCTAACAAAATGAATACAAAAAGCCAGTCAGATGTCACTGTTCTATTTTCATGAACAATCACCACAGAACATAATTATTTACTTTGTCCAGTCCGGTATATTAAACACATTTCGATAAGAACCACCCTGTGAAACTTTAATGTATTTTTGCAATATTACTCCCTAGCATTAAGAAAGTTTTAATACAATAATCAGAATTAAGAGTTAAAATTTGCAACTGGAATAACATAATTGGTTTCTGATTGTTACTGATTAACTGCCAGAACGAGGCTATCAGTCCTCCGTCTTGACTGGCCCTGTGGCACTGTGGGATATAACGGCACTACAACAAAATAAGCTTACGCGCGCATTTATATTATGTAAACACAGTATGCAAACATTTCCCTACACTTTGGTGTTAGAAAAACGCGTTCTGTTTGTTATCAAGAAGTGGAATGGCGAGGAAAATAATAAACACAGGAAGATGGATGAAATTTGGGCGGAGTTGACAATGTTGTGTGGCAAGTTTTTAAAAGAAAAAAAAAGGTGTATTTTGAATGGCTTGTGTTGATAAATGACCAAAATAGAGAAAACAGGAACGTGAGAGGAGGAGGAGGAGGAGGAGGAGGAGGAGAAGAAAAAGAAGAAGAACAAGAAGAAGAAGAAGAAGAAGAAGAAGAAGAAGAAGAAGAAGAAGAAGAAGAAGAAGAAGAAGAAGAAGAAGAAGAAGAAGAAGAAGAAGAAGAAGAAGAAGAAGAAGAAGAAGAAGAAGAAGAGGAAGAGGAAGAAGAAGAAGAAGAAGAAGAAGAAGAAGAAGAAGAAGAAGAAGAAGAAGAAGAAGAAGAAGAAGAAGGAGGAGGAGGAGGAGGAGGAGGAGGAGGAGGAGGAGGAGGAGGAGGAGGAGGAGGAGGAAGAGGAGGAGGAGGAGGAGGAGGAGGAGGAGGAGGAGGAGGAGGAGGAGGAAGAGGAGGAGGAGGAGGAGGAGGAGGAAGAGGAGGAGGAGGAGGAGGAGGAGGAGGAGGAGGAAGAGGAGAAGAAGTAGAAGAAGAAGAAGAAAAAGAGGAAGAAGACACTTAAACACACAGAAAAGCAGATGGACAGTTAATAAAGTTGGAAGGGTAGACAGAGCGTGGAATAGTGAGAGGATGTTTGGATGAAGAGGTGTAGGGAAGACGGTGCAAGACAGCTAAAACTATGATTATGTCAAAACTGAGACACTGTAAGCTCAACAATTTTTTGAATAAAAAAAAAATTCAAAACTATGATACTGAAGAAATTATTTCCTCTTTTACAAGTAGTTCTTAATGAACTTGCACTTTAAACGCAATGACCCATTCTCATTTTATCATAACTCAGGAAAGATCTGGCTTTCGCAGCTGCGTCCCTTTTCCCACCAGCCCTAGATGTAGAGGCTATCACTTAGTGCAAACATATTTCTAGCCCCGACACCTGTGAAATAGATTATAAGAAGCTTCTAGAAAGTCGACTTGAGCTCTGGATGTCATGGTCCGAATCTCGAATGCCGAATCGTGTCTATGATATTATACACATTGAACTCAAAGAATGATTATCTTATGAGAGACAAGTCTTTTGTATTGTTTTCTATAAAGCCTATAAAGAAGATTTAAGGTGCTTTCAGCAGTATCAGACAATTTCTTTAAGTTAGAGTGTTTTCTATCCTGCGTCCGTGTACATTTTTCTGACTTTTCCTTGATCGTATTGTAGTTTTAAATGATATGAAAACTCAGGACATTTCCTAATAAAGTCCGCCAAAGAGACTTATGTACTTTTAGTAATTTCGGACAATTTCTTTCGAGTCTTTTCTATCCTTCTTTAACGTAAATTTACGGCTTTTCCTTGATCGCGTTATAATTTAAATGATATGAAAACGGGAAGTTTCTTGATAAAGTCTGACAAAAAGCCTTGAGGTGCTTTCTGCACTTTCAGACAATTGCTCTCAGTCTTTTCTATATTTCATTAACGAAAATTTGTGGCTTTTCACCAACCGTGCTAGAGTCTAAAAAAGTTTACACCAAGACCCAGCCAGGGTAATGTAAAAATAAGTCTACTACTTTCAAAATCAAAGTGCTTTAGTATTATTTCATACAGAACTTTTCTACAGAATCAAACAACACTTAATGCATTTCGAATTTCGAAGTTTTAACCGCCGCAACCATTCGCAATAGAGATTTCCCAGATTGTCGTCAGATGGTTCAGTCGCTAAAACCTTGGCCTTACAGTACGTAGGACGGGGATTTGGTGTTCGAATCCTCCATTAAGCTAATCTGTGATGAAATCGAATCTCAACTCCCCAGGCACCAGCTCTATCTAACGAGGTTTCTAAAGGAACAGGCCGAGTAGCCGAAATAAGCAAACTTTTAAGTAAATGTAAGAGTGAGCTTTATCATTTCACTATTTGGCAGACTTAGGACAGCTACACATTTTTTGTTGTATCGGCTTGTAGGCTGAATTATAAGTCCGTTGTTAATACGATTCTGACCTAACTATGCCCAAAAGTTAAAAGCAATAGATCGCTATAACTCAAACATGCAAACATTTGTTCCCTTCGGTGACTTGGCCTGTGTTTAAGGAAACCTCGGTGCCTAATAAATAGTTTCTATCCCATCAGAGGTTCCCGTAACCTCAGGTTCAGTCGTTGCCTCTGGGGTTGAAACTAAGCAGACTTTGCTTTCTCCACAAAGTTGGCAGTTGGCACCGAGTACGGCATTAAATGTCAAGTCACTAAAGCGGGTGATGGTTTAAAACAGATCAAGAATTTTCTGCTTCACAAGAATCCGCCTTGGTCTGCATGCCTAAAAGCTACATTATTATGATAAACCCATCCCTTCCCCTCAAAACAAAAACAAAACAAAGAAAAAAGAAAAAGAAAAACAAGCAACTAAAAACAAAAGCAACAAAAACAAAAAAAAAAAAAAAAAAAAAAAAGCATCAACATAAACACATTAACAACAACAACAACAACAACAACAACAACAACAACAACAACAACAACAACAACAACAACAACACAACAACAACAACAACAACAACAACAACAACAACAACAACAACCGAAAATAATTTCGCTTCTCCCAAAGTTTATCCTTTTCAGAATTATCGAAACGCTAAAAAACATAAAGGAGGTGCATGCTCTTTACTTAAGGATCTGCATCTTTTGCATTAAAAACCATATAGCATATATTATTAAAACAATTTTGCAATTTCCGTCCCTTTAATTCATTATTCCGTGAATTTAAGTTTGCCCGAAAAGTCAATAAAAAGATCACTAAAAATACCTCGATGGAAAAGCTTAAATCTTGTCTGCAGGACAGCCTTAAAAAAATGGCAGATACGAAAACCAGTCTAGAAATAGATTTCGGTTATCAAAGTAGTGAAACTACCCTGGCCATGTTCTGTGAAACAGGTGGCTGCAGAGATAATCTATTATTTTTTTAAGTTGCGTGTTTATTCCATTAATTTTGGTCTAGATCTACATCGGCCATGCTTCGAGCAAGTTAGATTTCTTTCATGAAACCCATATTTCTGTCACTCTCTCTCTCTCTCTCTCTCTCTCTCTCTCTCTCTCTCTCTCTCTTTGTCTCTCTCTCTCTCATTGTCTCTCTCTCACTCTCTCTCTCTCTCTATCTCTCTGTCCGTAGCTCTCTCTCTCTCTTTCTCTCTCCGTCTCTCCTTCTTCCCCCCCCCCCCTCTCTCTCTCTCTTTCTGTAATATAAATATTTTTATATTTCTCTTCGTTTTTTTTTTCATTTTTCATCTGTTTATCCTTTCACCGCTTATCTCCCTAGCTCTATTTTTTTCTTCAGTTTATTTTGTTTGTCTGTGTGTCTCTGAATTTTTGTGTGTTTGTCTGTTCGTTTGTCTCTCTTTTTCTCTCTAATATATATATATGTATTGCCCCCCCCCCTCTCTCTCTCTCTCTCTCTCTCTCTCTCTCTCTCTCTCTCTCTCTCTCCCTCCTTCCCTCCCCTGCCCTCTCTCTCTGTAATATAAATATTTTTATCTTTCCCTTCCTTTCCTTTTTTTTTTCATCTCTGTATCCTTTCACCGCTTATCTCCCTAGCTATATATATATGTGTGTGTTGCTCCCCTCCCTCCCTCTCCCTCTCTCTCTCTCTCTCTCTCTCTCTCTCTCTCTCTCTCTCTCTCTCTCTTCGTTTTTTTTTTCTTCTTCTGTCTCCGCCTATCCCTCTAGCTCTCTTTTTTTTTCTTAATATATTTGTATCTCTATTTATTTGTCTATCTGTCTCTGGCTTTCTCTTTTGCTTCCTCATAGACCCATTGCTTTTCCATCTAGTATCCATCCATTGTCGGTTAAGCGATTTTTCTCTAATGCGGAATTTCTTATCGCCATCCATATTCTGGTTTCTATACTGCAAGAAAAGTCGTATTGTAAGTTCCCTAGAACAATGCGCGGCATTTTCGGATAAAAAAAAACTAAACAAAACAAAATGAAGCTTTGTCTTACCTCATGCCAAGTTGCACCAGACAATCGGAAAAAATAAATTCTTCTTCTTTTTCTTCTTCTGCGTTCCCGTGACATTGGCAATTTGTCAAACGTGGAGGCCGATGAAAATAAATTCAAATCAAATGAAATTTTCGGTATTAGTCAATAGCATGGAATGTTTAATTCCGTGAGAAAAATGTTTTGATAACTGTGCTAAAACCTATTGTCTTCTGGTGTATAAATGTTTCATAATGCCCATTCAGGTAAACACAATCACTATACATTATTTGATTAAACCTACCTCTCTATATACATTTTTTGTCAATTACCTGAATGTAGATCTAGTTATGACTATCCATTATTTCTGCATCAGAATTAAAAAAAAAAATATCTAGCGACTGTTTGAAAACTTTCCACCATCTTATGTTTTTTTGTTTTTTTTTTTATTTTCAACACGATTCATACTCGTTACTTTAAAAAGCACAGTAGGTTGAGTAACCTAAAGCAAAGAGAGAAAAGCATTGGTGCCGGAATCTACGTCTTCATTTTCAATTGTCCGTGTAAAGAAGAGAATATCGGAAACTGGACGTATTTTCCTTAATAATTTAATCCTTCTTCTATAATCCCTTGAAAAGCCATCAAGACTCTCAAATTTATATATGTTTAATATTAAAACTTCCAACGTGGAACTTAAATTCTTTTAACAGATTAATCCACGAAATTAAATCTTTTCTACTACAGCATATTCTTTAGAGGTAGCGAGATGTTAGCAATCTTGGGTTGCTGTGCTAATATCTCAATATCCAATTAATGGCGTTTGACAGTTTAATGGCGTGAAGATGGAATTAAGGCCTAATGGTTCTAAGCGGAGAAAAACTTAACAGGCGCAATCAAAGCCAACCATGGCGCCACTTAGTGTGGTTCAGCGATAGAAGTGGTCGTGAAGAAAAAAATAACACACACACACAGTCACACACACACATACACACACACACAAAGAAAGAAAAGAAAACAAACTGCTTTGAAGTTTAATGATGAAAACAAATTACTTTGCACATACTTTCCTTCTGTGTTACGATTCCTAAGCTTTGCTCGAGATTTTCGCATGAAGAAATAGAAAAATCTGGTGTGAGAGAGAGAGAGAGAGAGAGAGAGAGACAGACAGACAGACAGACAGACCCGGGGAAAAAGACAGAGAGACAGAGACAGTAAAATTTAACTCCCCCCTCTGTTTCTCAGTCACTCATTTTCACTGTCTCTTTCCTCTCTGTCTGTCTGTCTGTCTGTCTGTATGTCTCTCTCTCTCTCTCTCTCTCTCTCTCTCTCTCTCTCTCTCTCTCTCTCTCTCTCTCTCTCTCTATCTCTATCTCTCTCTCTTTCGGTTTCTCACTTGTTTGCCACTATTTTAAATTAATGCGAGCAAGTCTTTAAAAAATATTTTGCCCGCCTCAGCAATTATAAATAACCCTTTAACATCGCGTACCGGGCGGAAATTGTTATACAGACATCTTCCGCGCTTCTATAACAGATCAAGGTTGCGTCTAAAGATGTATCAAGTTTACGTCAAGCTTGTTTCTAAAATTGTTTCACGTTTATGCCACAATTGTTTTTAAAGTTGTAACAAGTTTATGTGGTGATAACATTAACAAAGCAAGCATTCTTGAACCCCAACCATCCCCAAGGAAGGGGAAAAAAATCGTTTTGTTTATATCCGCCCACGCTCTGTGTTGAAACATAGAGCGATCTTTGCTTGGATACACGAGTCCTGTATTCGATTATTTTTGCGATTCTGCAAACCTCGTTCCGATTACTGATATCTTTGTACGTGTATTACGTCGGACATTAAAGATGAGAGAAAAATTCAACATGATAAATCAAATAATTTACAGTTTTGTGGCTTCCGTGATCAACCAGGTAACATACTATGCGGCATATTGGGGGGAAAAAGGGTAACTGATATTGATTTCCCACAGTTTGAAAACAATTTTCATTAAGATGGAATTGATATGATTGCTCGATCTTATGGTATTTACTATGGTTGTCAAGATGTTTTGAGAATTTGAACTTACAGCAAAGCCAATTGTACTCACGCAAGAGAAATGAAAGAACTTTATAGGCCTAAACGTAACTCAAAACTCCTCAAGATGAAGCTCTGAAAATGAAGAGAAATTCCCAATTACACTGCTTAGGTGATAAAATGAACTAAAGTTTTGCAAATTTTTTTAAATACATTTTGTTTATACCACATCTCAAAGCTTCAACCAATTGCAAGTGGATCTTTTGCTATAGCAGGGTGATACAGTCGTGATGTAACTGCACTTTGTCAACGCATAATTATTGGTTCTAACATTGTATTGTTCAATGTCACTTTGTAGAATGATTTCTCTATTGAAATTACCAGGTATTGCCAACTTACAATAATCTTCCTTTTACGCTGTGAATAAAACTCAATGTTTTACGTAACATTTTTTAAGTGGAGGGAATGTCGAGGTTGAGATATCATTAACTATGTCCTCTATTTTTTTTTTTTACATTATTGTGGAGAATCAACAGTAACATCACAATTTTTGCTCCCTTTTATTTTTT
>JAWDGP010000470.1:52500-55000 GCA_033675545.1 Elysia crispata
GTTTGATATGGAAAAAAAGCCACCGATCTCCATGTTGTGTACATGCTACATGTGAAAGAAAATCAGACAAAATATCTCTATCTTCTTCTTCATCATACCATTACCAGTACTATTAAAAAAAAAAAAGATCTTGAGTCTAAGCTTCGTGCCTTTCTTATATAGGTTAAGAATGATAGACATTAATCTACATATTATATAGGTTAAGAATGATAGACATTAATCTACATATTATATAGGTTAAGAATGATAGACATTAATCTACATATTATATAGGTTAAGAATGATAGACATTAATCTACATATTATATAGGTTAAGAATGATAGACATTAATCTACATATTATATAGGTTAAGAATGATAGACATTAATCTACATATTATTTGGACCTATACATGGAGGCGATGATCTTGGGTTCCAACAGACCGTGACGGCTTTTAACCACCACATAATTCAAATCCATAATGTTTAATAGTGCAATTTTATGGTTGGTTCGGTTTTAGCCTCTCTTTTGATCTTTAAAAAAGATTTCCACTATACGTTTAAGTTTTAGTGCGAAGACTATTCATGAATTCCACGAGAATCAACAAGACAGAAGATTCCCAAAAGTGCTTCGGAAATTAGATCCTTTGTTCATGCTCAAATCGAAAAGCCCGTGTGTCAACAAAGGCGTTTAGAACCACGGGGTCTGTTGTTATAATGGCAACAACCTGGATAGGACGAGGTACTGGATCGAGACTTTGAGCATATGGGCTTCACAGAGTGTTGGAAACCACAAAGTGTTTGAAGTCGATATAGGTCAGGCATAGTCTAGATCTAGCTTCTTCTGTTAAATCATGGAGTGGCATAGAATTCTAGATACAATTCGTGAACGTTAAAAATAGATATAGATATAGATTTAGATCTTTCTGTAGACAATTGGGCCAACACGTTTGACATCCGGCCTTTACAGAGGCAAGGAAACCACAAAGTTTCAAGCCTAAAGCTAGATGTAGAATTATACACAGAATGGTTATAATGGAGAAGAGAGTCTAGATCTACCTTCCTTTAGGAGATCATAGTAGTACAAACTTAATTTCTAGACACAAAACGTTCCCTTATAAAAATATCATCAGATAGAGAGCAGAGTCTAGATCTTCCTTTGTTAAGTAGATCATAGTAGTACAAACTTGATTTCTAGATACAAAACATTCCCTTTAAAAATATCATCAGATAGAGAGCAGAGTCTAGATCTTCCTTTGTTAAGTAGATCATAGTAGTACAAACTTGATTTCTAGATACAAAACATTCCCTTATAAAAATATCATCAGATAGAGAGCAGAGTCTAGATCTTCCTTTGTTAAGTAGATCATAGTAGTACAAACTTGATTTCTAGATACAAAACATTCCCTTATAAAAATATCATCAGATAGAGAGCAGAGTCTAGATGTTATCTTCCTTTAGTAGATCGTAGTGGTGTAGACTTGATCTCAAGATACGAAACATTCCCTTTAAAAATATCATTAGATTTAAAGATTGCTGTAGACAGCTAGGTCAAGGTTAAAGGAGATACATCTGGATTTCAACACTGTCAATCTGTAGATCAAGTTTATTTAATTTTCCTCTGGATTATTGTCAGGTCTAGTTGAAAAAGCTTGAACTTGATTTGGAGTTTATTAAAATTAATTAGCTCTCCCATATGGAGATACAAAAGAAACAGTGCAGTCTTTTTTTTTTTTTTTACTAGCTTGCATTTTGCTTCATATTTCAAGAGCCTAAAAGGATTTTTTGTGTGTGCATGTTTTTGTTTTTACTTAATTTATTTTCGAGTACTGGGTTGTACTTGCTTATATCTGAGGTTCAAAATGTTGAGTGTAATGTGCAAGTTTGCCAAGAAGCTATGCGACCTCGTAATTGGACATGTATGTGGCAAGAACGGTGAAGTGTGGGGATGAAAAATAGGAAGGTAAAGAGAGAGAGAGAGAGAGAGAGAGAGAGAGAGAGAGAGAGAGAGAGAGAGAGAGAGAGAGAGAGAGAGAGAGAGAGAGAAAGAGGGGGAGGGAGGGAGAGAAAGAGAGACACAGACAGAGAGACAAAACGAAATTTTTCAAAGGCAATGCATCGGAATGGAAGAAGACGTGACAAATTAGGGCTATGGCAAATTCAAATCAGACATAGAAAGAATGAAATATATACTCAAAACACTAGTCTTGCACTGCTGTCATTATAACATCAAAGGATCCCTTAACTTTCTTCTCAAAGCTCTCTTTGACATCCGCAGCTGTGAATGATTACAGGCTTCATAAAACTTCGCATGGAACGAGCGCAAATTATCATGTCTTCGTGAAGCAGCGTGCGCAAAAAGTGCAAATCTGAGCATCCCGTAATTTATACTTGTTTAAAGTCTGAAATAAAAATGACGCTAAGTTCGACACAAAGAATCAGCTATTTTTAAACTGATACAATGATAGATATTCTTTTGTGTATGCTCGCTCGTTGCTCTGGAAAAAAAAAATCACTATCG
>JAWDGP010000470.1:60000-87500 GCA_033675545.1 Elysia crispata
AGAGAGAGAGAGAGAGGGAGAGAGAGAAAGAGAGAGAGTGAGAGACAGACAGACAGACAGACAGAAAGGGAGATGGAGGGAGAGAGACAGACAGACAGACAGACAGACACGAGAGAGAGAGAGAGAGAGAGAGAGAGAGAGATACAAAAGAGGGACGGATACAGAAAAACAGAATATCGAGAATAAGCATGCAAACATGTTTCTTTTCCCTGTTTAGTAACCATTTTGCATTGGCGCAATAAACTTTAAGAAAAAGATTTTCATAATTTTGAAAAGAAAAAGAAACTTTTTTTACATCCGGAAAACCATTCCACAGGCTGAACTTTGACCCATGATTTTATCCAATTCATGAGTTTGACAAATGGGTTTATTAAATGGCCTGGAAAATACGTTAAGACGGGATGATATATTAAGTAACGGTTTTCGCGGTTTAAAAAGATATAATTTATTATAAAATATTATGTAGTCTTGACTGAAAAAAAAATTGAAAGGAACAAGTATCATGAGAACCCGACACAACAAGATCACCTATAAATAAAATACGTAAACGCCAAGCGACCTTTTTTGGCCATGTGATGAGAAGAGAGAAACTGGAACATCTTGTGACAACTGGAATCATAGAGGGAAAACGCAGCAGGGGAAAACAGCGTGAAAAGATGTTGGATGGACTAACAAAGTGGCGAAAAGTGCGAAGAGTGACAGAAGCACTGAAAGCGACGAGGGATAAAGATACCGTGCGTGGAAGGTCATGATAGCCTACGCTAAAGAGCACGGCACCTGATTGATTGATTGATTGATTGATTGATGATTGATTGATATAGTAGGTGAATCATTGAAATCTTAGCCAGGTTTGAAGGTACCTCTTATCAGGAGGAATAATATATACACCACTTTGTCATCATAATTAAAAAAATATATATTTTCAGATGGCAAAACATGGCATTGATTTTACAAAGCAGTTTTATCACATAGTAAGAAAAAATACTGACCTTCAGTGTGTATGAATCCAATAAATCTGTCGACAAACGAATCTTTATCAAGACATCTCCATCTATATTCGAGGCTTGGAAAAACTCCAGACGAACCCGAGAATAAAATCAATTGTTATCCAGTCTCTCAAGCGGGTCAAGTCCTGACCACGATCAGTGTATAAATCCAATAAACATGTCGACACGCGAATGTTTATCGAGACTTCTTCATCTTCATCTTTATTATGTTTGAGGCTTGAAAAATTCCAAAAAAATCCGAGAATATAATCAATTATCACGTAGTCTCTCGAGCTCGTCAAGATCTGGCCACCATCCCAGACACCTATGTTCTTACAGTGTGGGCCGACATAGGAGCTACAGACTGCCTCTGTTAAGAGGCTGGAGGGTAGGGGATGGGCGGGAGTGTTCACTTGACTGCAACTGATGCTGACATCTCTCTTTACCCTGGAGCCTGGATGACGATAGAAAAGGGAAGCCTCTGGTTAATTTCTCACGGCTGTCCGAAATCAGAAGAGAGGTGCACGGAAAAATGATTGTTAACCACAATAATAATAATAACAACAACAACAACAACAACAAAACAACAAAAAACAAAAACAAAAATACTAATAATAATAATGATAATGATGATGATGATGATGATGATGATGATGATGATGATGATGATGATGATGATGATGATGATGATGATGATGATGATGATGATGATGATGATGATGATGATGATGATGATGATGATGATGATGATGATGATGATAATAATAATAATAATAATAATAATAATAATAATAATAATAATAATAATAATAATAGGACCAGAGTATTTAAAAACAAATCATAGCTAAAAAAATTAAGTTTCAAGCATCTTAAATGACTATATTTGGGACGTCTCACTCATTAGGATTGTTAAAAAACGTTTGTTGAAATTATTATGGAGATAGCTGGAAAGAACCAGACTCTATTCACTTTTGTTTTTATTTTTTCTTCCTCTATGAAAACAAAACTATATTCATACGCATTCCTCATACTAACTATATGTTTTACAGTCATTAAATTTTGTAAACGAAGGTTCTCACCTTTAAAAACTTTAAAAAATTATTACGTTACACACGCACATTTCGCTACGTATCACCAGGCTTGTGTAAAATCACGAAGTAATCTAGCAGCAACATCGCTAACATTTGTCATGAAGCAAACCGGATCAGACGTTATTAACGGTAACTCTTGATTCAGACACTTAGAACCACTAAAGTTATGGCCCTTGCTTATCGCTGATTGCGTCACCAAATCTTTGCGGCAGCACTTATAAAAGTTAAGAAAGAAACAAGAATAGTTAACTAATTTTGCAAAATCCAAATCTATTTACATATTCTTTTTT
Organism: Elysia crispata; assembly: GCA_033675545.1. NCBI lineage: Eukaryota > Metazoa > Mollusca > Gastropoda > Plakobranchidae > Elysia > Elysia crispata. The sequence continues at coordinate 62,368 of JAWDGP010000470.1, forward strand.
AACATACATTATCATGTAGGTTTAAATAAATGCGCGGTAAGAATTTTCGCAAGACAGAGCACTTTATGCACTTAATGCGAAGATTCACAACTTTCTATTAAGCTTTTAAAAGGATCTAAAAGAGACTAGGAAAATATGGAATTAATCGATTTCATATATAGCTTGTGTACGTGTACAATATCAAGAGCGCCCGATGACAAAAGATTATTTTACAAGATTTTCATATTTCCTGCCGCTCCAGTGCTTGCTTGACTGAAATAACAGAGCATAGTCTCTACACATTATTCATTAAATTACACTGGGCGCAATCTACACGGATATATTATATCAGCATCTGCTATTTATATTTGACTGCGAGTTTCGGAGCGAGTACCATCTGTCTGGACAGACTGATGGTACTGTTCGGAGCTTGATTCCTACCTTTCTCAGATCCGCCTTGAATTAGCACTCTCTATCTAGTCTTAATGTCTCGGAAAGCCTTATTACCCATAATTCCTTGCTTGGAAAGCCTTTTTACCCATGGTTCCTCGTTTGGATAGCATTGTTACCCATGATTCCTTGATTGGAAAGCCTTTTTACCTATGATTCCTCGTTTGGATAGCCTTGTTACCCATGATTCCTTGATTGGAAAGCCTTTTTACCCATGGTTCCTCGTTTGGATAGCCTTGTTACCCATGATTCCTTGATTGGAAAGCCTTTTTACCAAAGATTCCTTGCTTGGAAAGCCTTATTACCCAAGATTCCTTGAATGGTAACCCTTTTTACCCAGAATTCCTTGCTTAGAAAGCCTTACCACCCATGGTTCCTAACTTGAAAAGCCTTATGACCAATGATTCCTTGCTTGGATAGCCTTGTTACTCATGATTCCCTAATTTCCACGCGGGCGAAAATTGAATATCTGAATTAAGACATAGAAATTTTAAAGTACTTAATGCAGAAACAAATGTTTATCAAGAGACTGCTACTCCACTGAAATCCTCTCGCGGACGAAAGTTAAAAAGACTATAATGGTCGGCCAGGAAATCTCTAACGACTTTTGAGATTTTAGACAGGTTAAGCGTCAAGTGAAGTATTAATTACTCCCAAACAGCGCAAAATACTTTACCGAACTTCATTTGATAAATATTCGATTTAAGATCTACGGTGTTTAATGCGTCTTAGATTTCCTTAGAGGAATCACAGAATCAATATTTAATTTCGGGAAAAAGGAATAAAAAATCCCTAATTTCCCGTGCTCTAACCTACTTCTAGAATTTCAAATAGGATCCACTGTATTTGCCGTTGCTCAAATGGACGCGCACTCGAGAAATAGCAGACGGCCAAGTAGGGCCGTATTAGTTATGCAGAGCTTAGGGCCTTGTCTAAATAATCAGCAAAGGCCGTAGTTTTTATGTCGACGAATCGCAAAGAGCGTCGACCTATGAATCTTCGTACTGGCTAAGTCATAAAGACAAGTTATCTGACGTCATCTACCAAGGTAGCATCCATTATGAGTCGCTGATTCCCCGTTACTACAAAAGAACAGACACGTTAAAAAAAAGGATCTTTGAAGCTTAGGGTAGTGTATCAGGTTTTTTCAGAATCTGCTGCCGACATTTCCTCTGCTTCTTAAAGGTTATTAGCTAAGGAAGAGATAGGAATCAAGACTGTACAAACATTTCCTGCTATCGCATCTGAAATCCTCTATAAAAGACAACTTTTATCAAAGAAAAAGTATTCACAAAGGAGTGTTTGCTTTTCTGTGTAAGGGACAAAACCACGTTAGAAAGACAATCCGATAAAATGTTTTCTTCATGTTCTTCATTTACCTCTTATATATTCCTTATATTATTCTTAAACCGTTCTTTAAAACTTGCCGAAATCGCAGCTTTTTGTAGTCGCTTATCTACGACAGACAAAGCTCCCCGCACAGCTTCGCATGTCAGGGTAAGATAGGTGAGGCTCCAACCTTTCTACCCTCCTTTTGAGGGTTAGCTCGACATGACGAGAAAAAATGCTGGTTTTTTAATTTGACAGAGTAGATCGACATTGTAAGCTGGAATATTATAAAAAAAAAAAAAATGTAGACGGTACATGACAAAAATAATCCTGATTACATCCTTTGGTTGGTCAGGTGAAAAAACATGCTACGGCGTTGTTTATTAAGAATGATTACGGTTAAGTTCTCAAAAATCTCTAGAGAAATGTTGGCACAGGAGCTAAAAAAAAAATTAACATTATAATACTTTTTCCAGGAATTTTAAAAATTTTACTTTATAAAATTATTCATTGAAGATTAATTTTATCAAATATTGCAAATTCTATTCAGCTGCTCATAATTCACTTCTCAATTGTTCCACTTTAACCAAGGTAAAAGCATCTTTAACATCTTCAAATTTACTGTCTTCACTTCCTCCGATAAACCATAATTTATGTCTAATTTTTATACCGCTGCACGTGAATCATTAAATGTGAAAACACTTAAGAAAATACAATCGGTTATAAAGAAAATATGAAAAGCAAAGGAGGAAAAAAGAACAAAACGTAGTTCGCTTGAAACTTATGAACTCGCCGTCAGAGAGCAAAGATTTTCTACTGAAATTCAAAACCAAGACTCTTGAGCCTCACCTGAATCGCCCTGCCCTGCATGTTGTGCTCAGACCGTAACATAAGACACTATCTGGCTATTTTAACACAAAAATTTGTCTCGAAAAGAATGGACCCAGATACTATGTAGAGACGAAAGCTTAGTAGGCACTTAGTGCTAAACACTGCATCCAGGAATAAAAAAAAAAAAAAAAAAACTCTTGTCAAGTTGTATTAAATCATCGACATTCGGCGAAAAGTGCACAGTTACCCCACCACTACAAAACGTCCGAAAACTTTCCACGAAATCTACCACATACGGCTGGTAGCCCAGCTTTAGACCTTATCCCCAAAGAAAAAACAAACTGTTATTCTTGTCCACGCTATCTCCGCATCAGATAGGATAATGAACGAAACCCAGTAGCCCATGTTTCCCCCGAAGTAAGAAATCACCTCCCCCGTTTTCCCCCTCCCGCAACCGCCCCCCCCTCCCCACCCACCCCCTTTTTCCCCCCGCCAGTCCGGTGAACAGGAGGAAGCCCCATTAGACGCATGCTCCGAGACGCTGTTTTGGGTGCGAGAGTAGTGACGGTATCAGAGCCGTTTGGGTTGTGAGAGTAGTGACGGTAAAATATACCATTCAACGATTTAAAAGAGCAGTTTTGGGTGCGAGAGTATTGACGGTATCAGAGCCGTTTTGGTTGTGAGAGTAGTGACGGTAAAATATACCATTCAACGATTTAAAAGAGCAGTTTTGGGTGTGAGAGTGGTGACGGTGTAAGAGCAGTTTTGGTTGTGAGAGTAGTGCAATAAAACATATTATTATTCAATGATATAGAACTGCAGTTTTGGGTGTAAAATATATAATTTAATAATAATAATAATAATAATAATAATAATAATAATAATAATAATAATAATAATAATAATAATAATAATAATAATAATAATAATAATAATAATAATAATAATAATAATAATAATAATAATAATAATAATAATAATAATAATAATATAGAAGAGCAGTTTTGGGTGTGAGAATAGTGACGGCAAAATATATCATTTAATGATATAGAAGAGCAATTTTGAGTGTGACAATAGTGACACTATAAGAGAAGTTTTGGGTGTGAGAATAGTGACGGAAAATATATCATTAAACGATATAGAAGAAGAAGAACAGTTTTGGTTGTGGGAATAGTGATGCTAGGGGAAAAGTTTTGGTTGTGAGAATAGTGACGCTAGGAGAACAGTTTTGGTTGTGAGAATAGTGACGCTAGGAGAACAGTTTTGGTTGTGGGAATAGTGACGCTAGGAAAACAGTTTTGGTTGTGAGAGTAGTGACGCTAGGAGAACAATTTTTGTTGTGGGAATAGTGACGCTAGGAGAACAGTTTTGGTTGTGAGAATAGTGACGCTAGGAGAACAGTTTTGGTTGTGGGAATAGTGACGGCAAGATAGCAGTAGGCAGACAAAGGGTTAAGAAGTCCTTACAACTCAGATGAGTTATGTTGCGAGCGAATCACAGCGCCAACACTAGTTTTTTTTTTTTTTTTTCACACAATCGTCAAGGTCAATTTTTAAAAGTAGGACTGTGATGATTAGTATACAAGCCTAATTCCAATAAATCAGTCATGCAAGAAAATTTTTCACATTTCACTTGGATGCTTTTCAATTTTTTCTTTATTATTTTTACTTTTGTCACTCAAGAATAACCTTCCAATGGCGTCGATTGAGCCAGATAGAATTTACCCTTTTTTTTTTCACCAAAGCAAACCAACCTGACTCAGCAGGAAGTGCAGTAAAGTGGAAACTCGTGTCTACAAAGACTGACATTTTCTTCATTTGACTTTTTTTTCTCCTTTTGTCCAAATGCTGAAAAAGGAAGCAACTTGAAAACAAAATTTGGGACTGTCATAACGAAACTGTCAAAATATATTTAGGTGTGTCTTGAATTTTCCAAAAAAAAGCCTTGTAAGTTGTAAGCCAATACTTCTGGTTGGGTATTTAGAAACAGAGTTGCATCTATGAGGAACCAGGATTGGAGTCACTGCTTCAGCTTCTCCAGCTTAAAAAAATGTCAGAAGAAATAAAATAAAATGCAAATTCTTGATTGTTTTAAAAATCAAAGTATAAAGTGTGGCTACCCTCCTTTTTTTGTTCCCGTTATTTCTCTTTCATTCCTTTCCAATTAATTTTTAAACACTTATACGCCATATTATATCAATAATTCGTTGGGATTTTTTTATAAATTATATTTACAAAACAAACTTGAAGAGTTTGCATTAGAAAGAACTAGATTTTATTCTCAACCTAAATTTCTCATCAATTTAGGAATTAACCTTCGCGTCTTCCACACAGACCAATGTCGCAGTGCTGTCAGAGCATCCAAACTTTAACACACATACTCCAGATTTATTCAACAAAACTTAAGCAAAACAGATTTCAAGTGATGGAACATCGGGGAAGATAGACTAGCCCTCTTTTAACTTAACAAAATCGATTATCTAAATCTTGTGTCTGATTTCGCACACATTTCTTGTTTTGCTATTAAGTCCAAGTTGGAAAAATATTTTTTTTTTTCCAGTGTTTTAATGTTTCCCCACTATGTATATTATTTGAACTTGCAACAAAATTTTTAAAAAAGCCTAGAAATCAGATATGACTCTTGACTACCGAACAAACCATATTTTGTGAATTCCCTTGTGAATAACTTCGTTTAACGAAAAATCAACTAATATAAGAAATCGACTATTTCTGTGGTTTCCTAAACTTTTTTTTAACCCTTTTAAACGTATATTAAAAGCTGTGAGTTTTCGCATTAAGTGCATAAAAATGCGCTGCCTTGCGGGAATTCTTAGCCGCGCAGTTATTTAAACCTACATGATAATGAATGTTTTATAAGAATACAGAGATGGATTTAAATTTTTGCCAACCATTCTAACTATAATTCATATAGTTCGAGGACGAGCTAGACCTTGTTTCCTATTTTTTTATTAAGGAAAAAAAAGTTATCGCTATGAAACAGGGGATATGTTTGCGCCGATGCTCTTCTTCATTATCAAATGCTTTGACAAAGTAACAGGAAATCGAAGAACACAGAACAATAGCTCTATCCACCGAGTACATATCTCTTGTTACTAGAAGCCCCGTGGGAAAAATAAGCAAACGGATAGGCTACTAAATAAAGTACATCTAGACCTACTTAGTGGCGTGTTGATATAAGCTATGTTCTCATTGAGTGGCAAGGCGATGGGTGCCGAAGCATCTATAAATCGATGGTTCTAATCCCACCAATTCAAGCATTTTCGGTCATTTTCACTTAAAAGCCTTACCCTATCCATTGCTGAGCACTATCTAAAATTCTAGCTCTTATAACTCTTCCATCTAGACCTAGCAAATCTACAATTAAATAGCGTTTCCATGGTCTCATAGCTATCTAGAATAGAATTACAGCTCTACCCACAGGGTACCTTCTCTCCTGTTACTAGAAACGCCGTGGAGAAAAAAAAAATAAGCAAACAGATGAACTACTAATTAAATTACATCTAAATCTAGATCTAGATCTCGAAGATCCAAACCTAAATAGGTTTCCGTGGCTCTTTGTACAGATATCTAGAATAGGGTTTTGCTTATCCTACCGTAGTGGTCTGCGGAAGATACAGTTGGTAACCAACAGGTTAAATTTCAACGCCTGAAGGTCGTGGCGTGACCTAGATATGCCGGATGGGAATTATGGCCATGAAGGATAGTGAGAGAGACGTTTCAAAAGGTTGTGGAAAGAAGGTGTTAATTAATATGTGTGGTGGGTGAATGTGGGTATTTGCTGGAGGTGGAAGGAGGAGCGGGAAAGAATTATGGTAACTTGTAATATACGATGCAAAATGGGGGGAGTAAAGTAAAAAGGGTGAATTAGAAAATTCGAAATTAAAAGGGGTCAAACGAAGGAGATGAGAAAAAGGTGGGTGGGGGGGGGGGAGAGAGAGAGAGAGAGAGAGAGAGAGAGAGAGAGAGAGAGAGAGAGAGACAGAGAGACAGAGACAGAGACAGACAGAGAGACAGAGACAGAGACAGAGAGAAACAGACAGACAGACAGACAGACAGAGTGAGAGAGACAGAGAGAGACAAATAGACAGTCAAACGGTTAGAATGAGAGAGAATACAAGAGATAAAGTCATTGATTGTCAGGCAGGCCTTAAGGAAAACAGAGAGAAAAGAGGAAGACCAGCATTCGAGATTAAAAACCCAGACCCATCGTGATCAAGAAAAAGGTAGAAGCAGAATCATCTAAAAGAAATCCTAGAAAAGATATTTTCAGGTTGGTGAAAATTAATGTGTACGCAAACAAACGAACTGGAGAGAGAGAGAGAGAGAGAGAGAGAGAGAGAGAGAGAGAGAGAGAGAGAGAGAGAGAAACACAGACAGACAGACAGACAGACAGACAAGCAGACAGACAGAGAGAAAGAAAGAGAGAGACATAGACAGTCAGAGAGAGAGAGACAGAGAGAGACATAGACAGTCAGAGAGAGAGAGACAGAGAGAGAGAGAGAGAGAGAAGAGAGAGAGAGAGAGAGAGAGAGAGAGAGAGAGAGAGAGAGAGAGAGAGAGAGAGAGAGAGAGAGAGAGAGTAAAACAGTGAGAGAGAGAAAAACAGAAATAATACTTCAGGGCGAAAAACTGATCTCACGATAGACGTCAAAAAAAGCTGAGACGGGCCCCTCCCACACACAAAGCCCACGGACTGACTGACTGTGTGGTCTGTAGGATGGTCATTAATCCTCTTGGTAAAAAACCGCAAGTTCGGATCTCTACTACAGTGACAGGATTGCATAATTAAGTGGGGCTTACAGTTTTAACGATTTCCTAGGGGCCTTTGGCTTATTAGAATGATATACACAAAGAAAAAATCTTTAGAAAAAAGATAAAGAGATGGTGAATCAGACACGAGTGAAAATAAGGCTGGGTTAGAACAAAATTGCATAATATTTAAGTATTGTTTAAGACACAGGCACATGAATGGGAGTCCCCATAAGGAAAAATTCGTAGAAAAGATGTTTTGACTTAAGATTTGAGACAAAGAGCTGAGTTACGATTAAAAAAAAAGTTCAAATGGTTTTGCAGCTGACTTTTGACATAGTCACTAAAAGAGAGATATATGCAGCAAAAAAAAAAAAAAAAAAGAAAGGTGGACGAAAGTAAAAATGTAATGATAAAAAAGAACAACCCCGAAAGCTGAGTTACGATAAAATGGTTTGAAATGGTTTGGCAGCTGAATTTGAACACAGTGACTAAAGGTGTGCAAAAAAGGGTCGACGGAAGTAAAAACGTGAAGATGTCGATTTGGACAAATTATTACACACGTTTAAAAATAATAAAGAAAACAAAACATCGAAAGCTGAGTTACGATTAAATAGTTTCACAGTTGAATTTTGAACATAGTGACTAATAGTAAGGTGTGCAGAAAAGGTCGAAGAAAGTAAAAAATGTAAAGATGTCGATATGGACAAATTATTACTCACGTCAATTGAAAAAAAAATCCAACAAAAACAAAACAAACAGACAAAAAAAAAGGAACACCCCCTCCCCGAAAACATGTGAGTAAGCGATTTCTACTGATATGATTCACCGAAATCAAGCAGAACATGTACGTTCGTAAATCACCTCACAGACGTCTTCGATTACTCCAAGCATACTTGCTCGATAAAAAAAAAACTGCCTTAACATCTTTAGCTTTTACATCTAGTCCTTCAGAAACACTGATAAAACCTGACTACAGGAATTCTTAGGAGTGCTTAGAAATAAAAAGCAGACCTGCCGCACTTGTGGGAATAAAGAAAATTATTAGAGCGAGGTGAGAGGGAAAAAAAAAAATTTACTATCGGTGCGAAATTGGAACCCATCCAAACCCAAATGGTGAATGAGCGCCGGTAAGTTCGTACATGCGCGGAACTCTTCTTCTTTCAAACGCCACGTCTGCTCACATCTATACGGATTTTAAATGGAAAAAAAAATAAAAATAAAACAAGCGAGGAAAGTAAAGTGAAAAAAACAACAAAAAAAAACAAAAAAACGTTGGCCACGAGCATATTTATAGTTAAGACGGCTGATTGCCGAGGAAATACGGGTTTACTCACAATAAAAATATCTGAGGAAGAAAAGGTGAAGCATTGAGCAGCAAAAAAAGAGGGATGGGTGGAGATTGCGCTAATTAGAGTCAGGTGTAAATAAGGTGCCAATTAGAGTCAGGTGTAAATAAATGGAATAGAGATTGGGAAGGCAGGTTTGCATTTCTCTAGGAGTTAATGATAGCATGTTTTAGTGCTTTCATCTTTTAGTGAGGCACTGAGCGTCAAGTGATATGTATTTATTAGCGTAGTGCGTTAAGAGGATGAGAGAGGTAGAAAGGTGGAGACACAGAGAGAGAGAGAGAGAGAGAGAGAGAGAGAGAGAGAGAGAGAGAGAGAGAGAGAGAGAGAGAGAGAAGAGAGAGATGGAGAGAAAGAAATGGGCGAGGGAGAAAATACGAGAACTAGAAAGGCAGACAGACAGATTGAAGTCGAGACCGAAAGAGCAGTCTAGTGAAGAATGACTCACACCCAACTAAAGACACTCTTTAGGCCTGAGGAAATTCTCAAACCATTTACAGAAAATATAACAATAATTACTGCTTGCGGGGAAAATACCAAGAATTAGTGGCCTCGTAAATATGGAAGAAACTTAGGTGTTTTTTTTTTTATGAATGAGTTCTCCATACCTTTGACCCATTGACCTACTTTATGACGTTGCATTAGGAAAATAGAAGTTTGAAGTGTTTGACAGATCTGAGACCCCACACAAACTTTGTTTACATTTTACCCTATATCCACAACTATTTCACCTTTAAGTGGTTTTTGTCCTTGTATATTGTTCAAAGTGGCTGTGTTTCTCTTTCAATTTACCTACCACTTCTCTATCTTAATGTCTGTCTATCCTTTGAACCATTAGCTATTTTAGTTGTCTGTCTTTCTATTTACCTTTTCATTTCCCTTTTTCCTGGTTTTCGTCAGTATGTAATATTAATATAAAATGAGTGTTTCTGTTTCAATTTACCTGCTACTTATCTATCTTAATATATGTTTATATCCTTTGAACTAGAGTATATTTTATTTGTCTGCCTTTCTAGTTACCATTTAATTTTTTATAAGCAAATGTATCTTTCTATCAGGCTAGCTTGTTGACCAGCTACTTATCTGTACTACCTTTAAAATCATTCCTTCAGCATCAGTCTGTGAATGAGTAATCTAGCCCGTCTGTCTATCCCTCTGACTTCATGAATGTTGATCTAAAATTCTCTTCAAGTACCTACGGTTCTCAATCTCTCTCTCTCTCTCTCTCTCTCTCTCTCTCTCTCTCTCTCTCTCTCTCTCTCTCTCTCTCTCTCTCTTTCTCTCTCTCCCTCTCCTCTCTCTCTCTCTGCATCCTCTGCCTATCTGTTTGTTTGTCTGTCTTCTGTGTCTGTCTGTCTGTCTGTCTGTCTGTCTGTCTCTCTCTCTCTCTCTCTCTCTCTCTCTCTCTCTCTCTCTCTCTCTCTCTCTCTCTCTTCCCCCCCCCCCCCCCCCGCATTTTAACTCTTTCTATACCTATCAGTAATTTTATCTCAACGAACTTTTCTTCATTCTTTGTTAATAATCTTACACTCTTCTATTCTTACTGCCAAAAGCATTTCATACATTGCTAGTGTTTGTTGTCCTCATAATTTTGAGAGCAAAAAAAAAAAGTAAGTTTGAAACAGGAATCACAACAATGAGAAGAGGCGTGTTGCTCACAAAGACTGCCCTTAAACATTAAAGCGGGGAAAAAAAAAAAAGGGGGGGGGGGTGGCATTGAAAATAAACTTAGATCAATTTAAATATATGCCGAAGACCATTCCAAACTACATCTTTCTTGACCAATTTATTAATTAAATTTCTCTCTAAGATGACGAACAAAGGGGGAAAACAAGAACAGAAACCATTCTAATACACACCATAAATCCGTACCCAAAATTTCGCACGGAAAATTAATTGCCTTGCTGCTCTTTGTTTTCACAGACTGTTCAACGAAGCACTGAGGCAGTCAGCGGAGTAATACTTCAGCAACAGCAGCTGTTTTTATATTACAAAAACACGGGACCCCCCTATGAGCCTTCCTTAAAAAAAACACTTTTGTTGGGTACACCTAAAGGCTTACAACAAGGATATATATGAAAACAGACAGGGTTGCATACATAGTAAAAACAAGCAGACTGGTTCCACGGACAGCGACTGTTCAAACCGCAGGTTATCTTGTGTAGGCATAGGGTTTTGCACTGGTCACGGCGCAGCGGGGAAAGACCTGTGTTCTGTCCCTTTCAACATGATTGTGTGCGCACCTTTTGTCACAATATTGTGTTAGCAGGTGCGTCCACTCTCTGATTGAAGCTTAAAGAATAGCAGACAAGCTCTAAGGGTAGAAAAAGGAAGTGCATGTAAGAATTCAACACAATTCAAATGAAAGTAAGAAATGTAATTTGCTCTTGCGTCTTTTTCTTACGCATGAAAGTCACTTTTCCACATCTGTTGTTCCTCCGGCTGACTATTTATTTTTTGTAGGGAAATGTCTTTTAAATTTCATTCACGTGTCATTTGTTTGTGTATTAGGTTCTGGGTTCCGTTCCTCTATCATTATCCCCTCTCCACATCCGCTTCCACTTATTTTCTCCACCCTGTCTCAAATGAGCTTTTCTTAGCTTCCTCTTTTTGTTGATTCTAATTTGGATATTTTGCTCTTTTTTTTTTTCCTGCTCATTTTACTGCTCCATCTCAGTCCCTTTTCTCTTTTTCTTTTTCATATTGATTTCTTCTTCTCCTCCTCATAGAATAGAACCAAAGATCATTTCAATTGGTGATGTCAGGATAATGATGAGGGTGAATGATGAGGATGAAGATAATGAGATAATAATGACAATTGTAATGATGGCAATAATAATGGTAATAACGATGATGATGATGATGATGATGGTGATGATGATGTTGAGACTACGATTATGATGGTGATAATGATAATGATGATGAGGAAGATGGCATTGCCAACGACGAAGACGATGATGATGATGAGGAAGAGGAGGAGGGGGATGATAATGATAGTGTTGATGACGGTAATGATGATGGTGATGGTGATGATGATGATGATTATGTCGGAAACAGTGATCTCAACAGGATTTTTATGATGATTTTTACGATGAAGACGACATCAAATACAACGACGTTGATGATTATGATGATGGTAAGGATGATGATGATGATGATGATGATGATGATGATTATGATGATGATGATGATGATGATGATGATGATGATGATGATGATTATGATGATGATGATGATGATGATGATGATGATTATGATGATGATGATGATGATGATGGTGATGATGATGATGATGAGGAGGAGGATGGAAATGAGGATTATGATGATGTCGGTAATGATGAGGATGATGATGATGATGATGATGATGATGATGATGATGATGATGATGATGATGATGATGATGATGGAGATGATGATAATGTTGATGGAAATGATGATGATGATGATGATAATGTTGATAGAGATGATCATCATCATGCTGTTAATTAGCATGATGATGACGACGACCACGAGTTGTGGTTCTGCTAATGATCAGTAAAGATATTCCAGATGCTTCCATGAACTCCTCACATAAACGCTGCTCTAACTGCGCCTTCAAACTTCGCTCATAAATTTAAAACGACAGCTATTTCCTCGTAATTTTTAGAGCAGGAAAAGCAATCTTTTGACAAGTGCTTGAGGAAAAGTTCAGAACAGAGCAGATGCTCAAGTGAACTTGATAAGAGCTTTAAACCCCTGTTAAACACGTATTGCATCCGAAGAGACACGGTACACATCTGTTAACTCCGTGCCACAGAATAATTTAAAAAAAAAAAAAAGAAAAGAAGAAAAGCAAAACGCCTTAAATGGCGCCAAGAACGCACGTTGTATTATTCTTTGGTAGTTTTTGCGCGTAAAATTACATACACACAAAAAAAAAAAAAAATAAATAAATAAATAAATAAATGAGTATAACGTGACTCTTTACTAAACAGAATATACATAGAGATATACCAGAAATGTGACTGGTGGTTATTGAAAGTTTTGAACTAGTTTTGATCGTATTAAATTTTAGAATTTGTGAAATTTCTCCTGAGCTTATTTTTTTTTTTTTTTATTTTTATGAGTGAAGTTAAAAAAAAAATGTTTTTGGATTTCCGCACCTTTCTCATGACGCTGACTTTTAAGTTTTCATTTTTTTTTTTTTTAATTTTTATGATTTCGCAGTTAAAAAAGAAAAATTAGCATATCTGCGCACTTTATTCTCCATCAATGTCACCGATTTGGAAAGTCTGCACTTTTATTTACTTTACTGCGAATCTCCTCATTGAGCACTTGTTAATCTAAGTGAAAAAACTAAATTATTCCTATAAATTAAAGGTGAGATAAGATGCATTTTAAACTTTATGCATAGTTTGATACCGGCTATGGATCTAGAAGGAAAAGCGGAAAAAAACCACAAACATATTTCAATAACCGAGTTACTCATTTCTTTAACGTGGAGAAGATAATAGAGAATTTGTAAATACATGTTTTTCTCTCCAGAAAAAAAGGTACATTTAAAAAGATTCAACTGCTTGCAGACTCAAAGTGCAAAAATAATTATTTTGGTTTTATTTAAATGAATTTGATTTTGGACAAGCCGACACACGCTAAAGTTCAAAAGAATAAAATCTGGACTGCTTGCCAAGTGTACTTGTACTTATTAGCAACTCTTGTCAAGGTAAGCATGTGTGTATATATATATATATATATATATATATACATATATATATATATATATATATATATACATATATATATATATATATGTATATATATATATATATATGTATATATACACACACACACACATATATATCATTGCAAAGCGCTGTTTGTATTACATAAACATATTTCGCTTCCAGTTTCCTCTTCTTTCTACCCCTCTTTTTCCCCCTACATCGCGCAGAGCTGCTGTTATTTACTACCGGTGCACCATGGCTTTTTTTGCCTACCCCTAGCTAACGACGAAGTGTAATAATTATTTCTTGACATGCACCATACAAAACCCTAATGAAGCCTGGGTGTAGTTTGTCATGCGCGTGGCGCCACAAGCCCCAAAAAGTTCTCACGCTACGAAAACCAAACCGCGCAGGTTTTGCCAGCAGCTATATCGCTCGCTGGAATGTGGAGGGGAAGAGTGAGTGAGCGCCGTCAAGGTATGGTGTTTCAAGTTCATTACCTAGTGCTGTAATAACAAAACGATGAGTAACAGTTTCAGACAAGTAATTTGAGAGTTTGGGAGATAAAAAAAAATAATATATAACGAAGGTTAAAAACAGGAAAAATAAATAAAAAAAAATGAGTAAAAAAACTAAAGGAAACAAAAGAAACATTGAAAACCCCGACTAGAAAACAAAACCAAATCTCGGAACAGTTAAAGAGCCTGGCATGAAACAAGGAAGCTCAAGGAGACAGGCTATTAACGGCAATTGAAGGAACATTATACGAAAATAAAAATCCTCCTATTTTATATATATATATATATATATATATATATATATATATATATATATATATATATATATATATATATATTTTTACTCTCTTTCCTCCAAGCCTGGATTTTAGAAAAGTGATATATGGAATACAACCCTATAAAGAAGTGGAAAAAATGGATGTCAGAATCGTTCCGTGATTGCTTGACTTTCTTCATTAGTTTGGAAGTACATTTTTTTTCTTTGGCAGGGGGGGGGGGGGGTGGATGGGAATGGGTAGGAGATGGGATCGAGTTTTTAGATCTAACATTACATTATGTAGCGAGGATGAGATAGGTAGATAGATAGATAAAGAGAGAGATAGAAAGGAAGTTAAGAGAGAAAGGGGGAGATGATAGAATGAAGCAATGAAAAGGGAAAGGAAAGAAGAGAAAAAAGGAGATGGGGAGAGAGAAAATGTGTGTGCACGAGACTGAGAGAACATAGAAACATAAAGAGATAAAGAAAGAAAGAAAGAGAAAGAAAGTTGGTAAAGAGGGACAAAAAGTTAAGGAGTGAAGGAGAAGGAGAAAGAGAAGAAAAGAGGAAAAAGGATTGGTGCCGAAGAGATAGATAGATAGATAGATAGATAGGTAGATGATAGATAGATAGAATAGCGAGAGAGGGGGGAGTGTTACAAAGAGAGGTAGAGAGAGAGAGAGAAAGAGAAAGAGAAAGAGAGAGAGAGAGTCAACGGACTAGATGAAGATGGCTATAGGGCATAAAACAAAAGCCAAACTGATTTTTGAGAATTCGTCCCTCACAGACATCATGGTTGTACATTGTATAAAATTGAATTAAAAGATCAATAACAGGAACCAAAAACGTATCCCACTAAAACCACCCGAAAATTACCAAAAAGACTAAATATTTTTTTATCTTAAACAAGCTGCTGACTCAAACCTAACTTAGTCTTTTTCTCTTCTCTTCGACACGAAATATCAAGAAGGAGAACCAAACCGCTATAATCGCCCCTGAAACGTACCAAAAAGACTTCATATGTTTTTTAGCTTAAACAAGCTACTGTCTTAAGCCTAACTAAGTCTTTTTCTCTTCTCTTCGACACGAAATATCAAGAAGGAGAACCAAACTATAATCGCCCCTGTAACGTACCAAAAAGACTTCATATTTTTTTTTTAATTAAACAAGCTACTTTCTAAAGCCTAAAAAGTAGTCTTTTTCTTTTCTCTTCATTACGAAAAACCAAGAAAGGGAACCAAACCTTCAAAAAAGCCCCTGAAACGTACCAAAAAGACTTTTTTTTTAAACTGAAACAAGCTACTGTCTAAAGCCTAACGTAGACTTTTTCTCTTCTCTTCATTACGAAAAACCAAGAAACGGAACCAAACCTTCAAAATAGCCCCTGAAACGTACCAAAAAGACTTTTTTTTAACTGAAACAAGCTACTGTCTAAAGCCTAACGTAGTCTTTTTCTCTTCTCTTCATTACGAAAAACCAAGAAACGGAACCAAACCTTCAAAATAGCCCCTGAAACGTACCAAAAAGACTTTTTTTAACTGAAACAAGCTACTGTCTAAAGCCTAACGTAGTCTTTTTCTCTTCTCTTCATTACGAAAAACCAAGAAACGGAACCAAACCTTCAAAATAGCCCCTGAAACGTACCAAAAAGACTTTTTTTAAACTGAAACAAGCTACTGTCTAAAGCCTAACGTAGCCTTTTTCTCTTCTCCTGGCGACGTAGAAAGACGTGACATGAGAAAGCAGCCAGAGTTTTCAGTGTTTCACACACTCGAACATTCCGGAATACATGTAAGGAACGTCTGTGATAAGTAGGTAGAGGAAACCATAGACACGTTTCTCTCTCTCTCTCTCTCTCTCTCTCTCTCTCTCTCTCTCTCTCTCTCTCTCTCTCTCTCTCTCTCTCTCTCTCTCTCTCTCTCTCTCTCTCTCTCTCTTTCTCTCTCTCTCTCATAAGTCTCTCTTATCTGTCTCAGAGTCTCTCTTACCTCTCTCTCTCTCTCTCTCGCTCTCTCTTCTCTCTCTCTCTCTCATAAGTCTCTCTTATCTGTCTCAGAGTCTCTCTTACCTCTCTCTCTCTCTCTCTCTCGCTCTCTCGCTCTCTCTCTCTCTCTTTCTCTCTCTCTCTCAATTATCAGACTTGATTTTCGTCTATGAGTTGCTTGTGAACCTTGTACTCTCTCTTCCTCTCTCTATCTATCTATCTACCCTTCTATCCATCTAGCTATCTCTCTCTTTCTCTCCAGACCTCTCTCTCTCTCTCTCTCTCTCTCTCTCTCTTTCTCTCCTCTCTCCAAATCATCAGTCTCTTAGCGTCGTTCTATTTTTATCCTCCTCCCTCCTCCTCTCCCCCCCCCCCCCTCCCCGAGACAACACGACTAAGTGTAAAGCAGCTGTAATCTCAACGATAGAGTTTGGGTTTATGAGACCCGCCCGCCATCACCAGAATCATGACCAAAGTCAAGATCTGAACTCGGGAGCTCGTTGTTGACGGTACAACGCTCTACCGACTGAAGTAGCCTACACTGGCACCCCTAATTCGTCGATGTGTCTTTCTAAAGAAGTCTGTCAGATTTCAGGCTGTATGTACATATGTATGGTTACCGGTTATGCGTGTCAACACAGACATGCTCGAGGGAGGGGAACATGTGAGGTTAGACGAGAAGGGAATTGTTCCGTGAAAACAGAGGAATCTTAGGGGGAATCGTGTCAATGACTTCTTCTACCTTTTTTTTATCACAATCGTATCTTGATAGAGAGATGGACAGATAGATAGATAGATAGATAGACAATTAGATGGACAGATAGATGGACAGATAGGTAGACAGTTAGATAGACAGATAGATGGACAGATAGGTAGATAAATAGCTAGATAGATGGATAGATACATACATACATAGATAAATAGATAGATAGATAGACAGGCAGATAGATAGATAGATAGATAGATAGATAGATATAGAAAGAGAAAGAGAGAGAGAGAGAGAGAGAGAGAGAGAGAGAGAGAGAGAGAGAGAGAGAGAGTGTGTGTGTGTGTGCAAGATTCAGAAACATCTCATTTACACATATCAAGTCCTTCCCAAAATGGGGATGCATAGGGCTAGAGAATAGCTTTGCTGATGGATTTCGTAAAGCAGTCTATTCCAAAAGAATTCGTTACAACTAAAGCTCTACCCCAAGCACCCCCCCCCTCCTCCCAACATCGCCAATTGTCTGGAAGAAAATTAGAGCGAGAAGTGTTGAGAATATTACCATCTATCTAGCTAGGCAGATGGTACTGGTTGTGAAACAGACCATGACGGTTTTACCCGAGCCACAGTAAAAAAAAAAAAAACCTCAAGAAAAGAAAATCATGCATGTACTATGGTAGACGAATGCAAGCAGGAAGACATACAGACAGTAAGGCAGGCTTGAATGCAAGAAAATCGCATGTCTTCATTCGCAGAAACACACACACACACACACACACAAAACCTCCCGAGAAACAAAAAAAAAAAAAAAAAGCAAAACGTTAACCTTAAGAATTTGCAGTTGTCAAATTGATTGTTAAAAATATATTAGAGTTAATTATTCTGAAAGAACAGACCCACTTCAAGTTGAATGGATGGTTTAATTTATGACACGCAATATTTATGTCTTCGTCTTGCGGGGAAAGTGCGTCTGTCTCCCAAGTCAGGTAACGATAGCGCACTCACGCGTCATTCTATGGGTGAACGCTTTACCATATGGCCACGAATACTCCCGGTATAGAAATAAAGAGTCTTATTTGTTGGTCTCGAGCTAGATCTAAGTTTGTGGTTGATTATTCTATACGAATACACCCGGGTAAAACTTGTCAGAGAAGACTTAACGACGAATATAAACAAAATGCATGCAATTTAGCTGACAACTAATTATCATTTTTTTTTGCTCTATACCTGTAAGTTGTGCTTCTACTGGAAGGTAGGCTTACATGGCATTTGGCAGCATTCTGCAATTTTAAAAAAAATCTTATTTCCGTGCTTTGTTTGCAAAACTACTTTCGTCGGTTGCTTTTGCTTTTGTTTTATTTTTTATTTTTTTTTTAATGGAGAAATAATTATGGCGGTGTAAGCAAATGAGAAACTGAGCTATTGGTAAGGCATGAGAGGTGGGAGTTTTAGTCCTCTTGAAGAAAATTTCCAGACAAAGACATCGGGGCCTGTAATTGTATTTTTTTTTTTGTTTGTTTCCATAGTGAGAGAATGAAAGGAAGAAGAAAGGAAAAAAATGGAAGTGAAGATATGAGAGACAAGGACAGGTGCATAGCTTAATGAGGGGAGAAAAAGTCGCTCGGAGTACGGGGTAAGAAGAAGGAGACAGAAAGAAGGTGATAGAAAGCAATAGCGAGAGGAGAAGGTGGAGGGGGCGACACAGGGAAAGAAAGGAAAAGAAAGAGCAAAAAAGGAAGAGATTAAGGAGGGAAGAAGGAAGAAAGAATGCAAGGAAGAGGAAGAAATTAAGCCAAGAAGAATTTACACAGGGAAATAGGAAAAAAGAAAGAGGCTTAAAGGAAAGAAAAGAGAGAGAAAGATAATGAAGAGAGAGAGAGAGAGAGAGAGAGAGAGAGAGAGAGAGAGAGAGAGAGAGAGAGAAAGAGAGGAATAGAGAGAGATACACACACAGAGACAGACAGATAGACAGACAGACAGACAGAGAAGATAACCGCAAACTGAGCTACCATCATCCAATTAAGACCGAACCTTAAGCAGAGTCAACTTCGTCCAATGCAGTCTTGGAGAAAACACAACAAAACCGAATAGCGTGAGAACAGAACCGTCAGGAAAGTCTGAGCACCATACAGTTCTGTATCTAGATACTGCGGACTGGACAAAGGTCAAGAATTGGGTCTGACACCAGGTAAGCTCAGCGCTGTCGAGTTGCGCTCCACATAAATCACACAAGGCTGCCGGATCGCTGCACAACCTTTTGACCTCGGCTACTTATCTCACTGCTCGATCCTCTCCCATCTTTGTGCTTTCTCGAACAATCACTCTGCATTCTCTTTGCTCTTTTAGTTTAGATCGTTTACCGCCCATTCTCTTTTCTCTCTTTGTTTTATTCTATGTGTAATTCTCCTTATCTCTATTTATTGCTCATTCTCTTTTCTATCTTTGTTTCATTCTATTTGTAATTCTCCTTATCTCTATTTATTGCTCATTCTCTTTATTCTCTTTGTTTCATTCTATATGTAACTCTCCTTATCTCTATTTATTGCTCATTCTCTTTATTCTCTTTGTTTCATTCTATATGTAATTCTCCTTATCTCTATTTATTGCTCATTCTCTTTATTCTCTTTGTTTCATTCTATATGTAATTCTCCTTATCTCTATTTATCACTAATCCTCCGTTCTCTCTTTGTTTCATTCCATATGAAATTCTACTTCCTATTTTGTGTTTCCGTCTAATCTCTCACTCTCCTTTCTCTTTCGACCTCTCTTTTTGGTATTCGCTGTCTGACTGTCCGTTCATACATCTGTTTGTCCCTGCCTGACTATCTCTTTTTGTTTTATTAATCGAAGCTCTTTTTCACTTATCAAGCTTTTTGGTTCATCAAATCTGCTTTATATCATCTTCTCCCTGTATCTTTCTCTGTATTTCTGTCTGTCTGTCTCTCTCTGTGTCTGCGTCTGTCTCTGTATCTGTCTCTCTGTGCTTGTATCTGTCTCTGTGTGTATGTATGTCTGTCTCTCTGTCTCTCTTTCTCTGTCTGTCTGTCTGTCACTCTCTCTCTCTCACTCTCACTCTCTCTCTCTCTCTCTCTCTCTCTCTCTCTCTCTCTCTCTCTCTCTCTCTCTCTGTTTTTTTCCCTATCCATTTTATTTGATAATCAAGTCGAGAGAAGAGGAAAACCGGGGAAAGAGGTGAAGTTCAGGTTTTCTGGTTTAAGAGTTGAAAATCTTTGTTCAAAATAAAACTTTTGTGCTCTAAAAAATATTTGGGGAATAATTATGCTCGCGTAGATGTAGATGGCGTATGAAAAAATGTCCACTTAAGAGTCTTAATTCTTGAAATAAACTTAACAGCAGTTGTAGTTCTAGATTGTTTTATGCATTCTAAGTGCAACTCACAGCCTTACAGTTATACGGCAAAATCGAAAATTAGTCCGTAATTATGAAAGCTTAAAACAGGTTCTCATAATATCAAAACATAAACTATATTATATAATTATCGTTTATTTCACGAAAGTAATTTTAACTACATAAATAATTATAGAGCAAAAACTACATAAAAGAAAGATAAACATTTCAGAACTCACCTTCAATTATTGTGAAATTAAGGTCTGTTCCAAAAGGTTGATGCAAGATGTAATATGTATCCGACTCAAATAAATAATCCTTTACAGAACACGCTGTCCTTTCATGAAACACAAACACATGCAGATTGCTTTTGAGTACTGTTTATAATTACGAGAAAAACTAAAGTGTATCTATGTTTGCTTCTTTCACTGTAAAAAAAACAACAACTAAACTTCACTATTCCTAAACCCTAAGTTTTAAAGTATTTGCCTGTATAAATTCTTATATTTTTAATGATTTCAAAGTAACTGCCATACTAAGAGCAAAAAATTAATATGCACAGGAGTAAAGCTTATCTCCAACTCCTTTATTAGCTTACTTTATATTATATAAATAACCCCCCTATATATATATATATATATATATATATATATATGAAATACTCCCACAGTTGAGCACTCTTATCAATTATTCCAACTTATATTCAAACTATATATATATATATATATATATATATATATAAATATATATATATATATATATATACACACATATCAGTGGTATGTACTGCCATGCTATCAAAGCTAATTCGAACATTCCTAAGATCATAATTATTTTGAACCATGCTTCTTCCTATGTAATCAATTTTTTCCTCTAGGGAAAATAGGTAGTCATTGCTACACAGCCAGCCTCTACTTGTCGATCTACGACGTAAATTATCTTTCTGTGATGGAGAGCTTTAAATTCGCCGGCTATCTAAACCAATTCGAATGTCATTAAGATCATATTTTGAACCATGCCTCTTGCTTGCTAAAATAACCGATTTTTTACTCTATTAGGAAACATATTAAGTAAAAAAAAAAAGGTATTCAATACTACACACCCATCCTCTACTTGTCGATCTACAACGGAAGTTATCCTTCTGCGACAGAGATGCTCTAAATCCACGTAAAGAGCTTAATAGACCGTGACTGATTAATTTAAAGAAAAGCCAACAAAACCCTTTTTAAAAAAAAAACCCTATAAGGCCGCACCTGTAAACAGATGTCAGACATACCGTCTGTAATAAACCCACAATTTCAGGTTACCGGTTATCTCAACCTCCGCATTAATTTTTTTTAAACTTCAGACAAATTGATGAGCGTGAAATTAAAACGTTATTTCAGGAATGTAAACCATCCCCCAGCTTTAAACACTGACAGATAATAGCGTCCGTATCGCCGCGATACCCTTAATGACGTCGGCAGGCAAGGCCATCTATACATTTAAAGAATCTATTCTCATCCAATTATAGAATCTCTCACCCCAACACAATAATTTTAAATCGGGAATCCCTTGGGAAGCATAGCTGCATTAAGTATCACAGAAGACATTGGGTCTACAAGGACTCAGTCCTCGCAATGCCGCGCCTCCTAGCCACATTCCAACATGTCTTGATAATGCTGGGCTGCACACGACTCGTAATAAACAGGGCACTTGCGGAATGCAAATTAACCAGGGCAAAAAAGGACTGTGATTTTTCTAAAAAGTTCACCTTATCATTCCAGAGATAACGATTTGATTTTGCAACAGTGCAGGGATTTTTAAAACATCCACCTGCAACAGACGTATTAATTTTGAACTGGGTGGAATTTAAAATAAATTCTGTAAAAGTAAATATTTTGCCTCTAGGCATCATTTTGAAGAACAAATGTGCCAAATATTATCAGTCTAACATCACTTGATGATTTGTTTTCATGGTATACTGCATGAAAATTTGCCTTGTTTAACCCTTTCCGCGGCCATAATAAATTTTTAATTTGCGTATTTATTTATTTTTTCCTTTTAATTCTATCTTCTCTAAGCAGAAATGTATGTCTGTCAGGGCTGTGGAATTAATTTAAATTGAATTTTTTGGCCATTTACGTTATAATTCGTAATACGCACCTTAACTCTCAAGATTGCCAGTAATTCGACCTACAGGTTCGTATAAAGAAACCTTTAAAAACACAAATCTTGTAGTCCACAATGACAGCGAACTAACACGCAAATCTTACTCATTCCTTATACCTCTCCACCTATGAACGAGGATTTATCCGAACCTACTCTATGACATCAAAAGGTAGCAATTTGATAGATTAGTGACACAAAGAGCTTCGGTCATACAGTCAGTTCAACAGTAACAAACGAACATCCGTGTAAGCCAGTACCAGCCTAGAAAAAGCCCTAAAACTGTTTCAACCAACGCATAAAAACCACAGTGAATAATATTGTAATAGTTTAAAGTTTCTAGGAATACCTTTGTAAAATAATATTTAAAGACTTTATGAAAACCTTTGTAATAAATTAAAGCTTTTATAAATACCTTTGGAATAATTGAAAAACTGTATGCATACCTTTACAATAATTTAAAGACTCGATGAATACCCTTGTATTGTAACAATTTAAATACTTTATGAATGGCATAATAATAATTCAAAGACTGTATGAATACTTTTGTAACAATTTAAAGGCTCGACGACTATTTTCGTTAGTCAAATAAAAAAAAAATCACTTCTGTCATATTAGCTACGCTTTTCTTTCAATAAGATTTGTCTCTCATGAGACTTCAGCAATATAGCTATGCCTATCTTTGTCTCGTTCTCTTGTTACTAGCCGGGAAATTTCGTTGTTACCAGCAGCGCAACTTACATCTATTATCGTCCTAGCTTGAAAGACGCAACCAAGCCTTAGAAAATGAATTTACTTCTGTAATTTAAGATAAATTTTAAAAATCCTGTATAGGCGTGCTTTTATAAATACCTTTGGAATAATTGAAAAACTGTATGCATACCTTTACAATAATTTAAAGACTCGATGAATACCCTTGTATTGTAACAATTTAAATACTTTATGAATGGCATAATAATAATTCAAAGACTGTATGAATACTTTTGTAACAATTTAAAGGCTCGACGACTATTTTCGTTAGTCAAATAAAAAAAAAATCACTTCTGTCATATTAGCTACGCTTTTCTTTCAATAAGATTTGTCTCTCATGAGACTTCAGCAATATAGCTATGCCTATCTTTGTCTCGTTCTCTTGTTACTAGCCGGGAAATTTCGTTGTTACCAGCAGCGCAACTTACATCTATTATCGTCCTAGCTTGAAAGACGCAACCAAGCCTTAGAAAATGAATTTACTTCTGTAATTTAAGATAAATTTTAAAAATCCTGTATAGGCGTGCTTTATCTTTCCAAACCAAACGTCGTCATTCTGCTCCAGGTAATTTTGCCTGTACTATCTGATCTAGGCGATTAAGAGTTTGGCTAAAACTAGCCACGTGTGATATCCATGTCATCACGACACCCACAAGTCGTCGCGTAAGTCTATTTAAGATCGAAGATACTAAGTCTTACCTAACAGGACCAATGCGTGTTGCATTTCATGTACTTCATTCATATTTGCCTCAAAATCAGTCGTGTGTAGTATCTACTTGATTACAACTTGTTCTAGTCGATTTGTCAGTGTTTTATAGGTCGAAGATATAATGTCTTACCTATGTTCTCACAACCCACTTTTTGTTCAGCCCTCAGGCCCACACAACAAAAACATGTAACTTTGCCAAATGGTTAAAATTTGGTATAGCTCATTTTTACACTTAACTGCAAAGGTTTGTTTATTTTGGCTACTCTGCCTGTTCCTTGGGAAGCCTCGGTCTTATCTAACACGGATCAATGCGTGGTAGTAATAGTATTACTAATACAGACATGCAGTCCATCCAATGTCAGTGACACAGTACTGAACTGGACGAGAAAGACACGGTTTAGTGTAGTGATGGACACCTCTTGGTCGCAGTGAGGTCTGGGTGGATTTCGATGTCTATCGGGTTAGGGTTAAAATTACACGATGCACTTTTCACCTTTGTAAAAATCAGTTTTAAATAAACGTATGGAACAAAGCAACTTGGCTTTAACATCTTTGCCTAGTAATTATTTTTGCTTTCATTGGTGTATGAAGAGTGTGCTTCTTTTTCCCTTACACACACATACATAAAAAAAGAAAAGAAAAAGATATTAAATTTTGTCAACTTCTTTGAAAATCAAGACGTGTAGACAACCTGGATTGCTCTGTGTTTATCATTATTAGAACAGTGTGTTGAAAAATTGCTGTAACTGGAGTACGATTTGATATTGGTGAGATTGCAAAACATTTCAATTTGCAAAGAGCTCCAAAATTACTAACTCGGATGATCCTAGTTTAACCACAATCAAAACTATACGCGACTAAATTGTCAAATAGTAGCAAAAATCTGAGCCACCTAATGTTATATTGCAAGGATTAAGTTAACAATATACCGGGTTACAGGCTTCATAAAATTAATCATTACAACACAGGAAAAATAACGATGCAGTTAGGTGTAGGCTATATTCTAAACCTAAGCTTCTCAAATCTCAAACACCTTTGCCTTTTGTCCTCTATGAACACTGTACTACTTAAACATAACACCAAACAAATAATAGTCACATATATATGCTTTAAACAATCCGCACGATGCATACATAGGCCTATCACACGGTGGTGAAAACTCCAATATAATAATTACAATATCGCACAAAGTAACATTCCTCATTATCCACTGTAAGAAAATTTAGGATTCACGACAATCTTGGTGACAGACGGGTTTCACAGATCGTTAGATTCACAGCCATTGCCTTCCACCTCTAGATGTA
>JAWDGP010000470.1:92500-99069 GCA_033675545.1 Elysia crispata
AGATGAAACGTTTAATTGATAAGCAATAGTCGAAACAAGTTGTTTAAGATCCACAAACAGTCAAACAAATCCCTCAAACCTAATGTAAGTTTCTTAAAGAGCAAAAAAAAAAAAAAAAATTCTTTTTTTTCTCCTGAGTTACTGCCTTTCGTGCCAGCATATTAGTTATAACGATGACATAATTATCGATTTAAAATCAGCTCAGCTAGTTTTCTCCGTTATAACGTTTGTCTCAACTTCTCTACAAGATTACCGGTGTGACGGTGTGACGGTTTACCTAATTTGACAAGATCACTTCTGCAGAGTAGGCTTAAACCTGAACATATCGTTCACGGTACGCCGAAACTGTGTCCCCAACGTGTAATAAATAGCAAAATTCACACTGGAATTCGTAATCGAAAACAGGTAGCCGACTCTGCCCACTATCCTGAAAGTTTTGTCATAAGTTCCCAAGGGACGGAACTCCGGCCAGATTATGGAACAGAGAAGCCTCAGGGCACCCAGGGTTCCAAGCACGAGAAACGCGGTTGCTATGGACAACACCGTCTTAGCAACGCGTAACTCTTTCGCGTTTGCCGTAAAAGTTTTGTCGTCCTTTTTAGTGCCTGAATTCTGAAGTCGCCAGGAAGCTGTCCGATTGAGGTGGACTGCCAGGAACACGGAACAGAGCAAAATGGTGGTGTACGGGAGAAAGGTCATCACGACTAATTTGTATATTTGATTGAAATTATGCACGAAGACAGCCGTTGGAGACTTCCTGTGCTTGACTCCCAACACAGTCCTGTTTCTTTCCACATCAAATTTAAAGTCGATTTTGTACAGGTAGTACATGATGCTTGCGAAGGGTATCGTTGTCACTATAAATATTGTCACAATGATACACATCGTTCTTTTCGGAGTCACTATGCTCTTTACTTTTAAGGGAAACACAACGCAGAGACATCTCTCAAAACTGATAAATGCCGTGATCCATGCCGTGGCGTCGGAAAATATTACACTGGTCACGCCTCCAGTCGGAATTGCAATCTCATTGGCAATGACTGGAATATCCGATTCAATAAAGATGGGCATGAAACACACCGCATTCCATGTGATAAAAATAACGCAGAAAATATCTGACACGCACAGCGCACAATAACTTATGTTTATCGATTCCGAGAAACCGATCTTCGCGTATGTTCTGAGAATTAGAATGTTTCCGGGAATTCCAAATACACTCACAAAGACGACTGTATAGCTAATGTATTCCATCAGTATAGGGAGAAGCCAAGCTGGTATATCAGGTTTAGATGCGACAGAACTAGAAGTTGAAGTACTGCATATTTCTGAAGAGTTCCCACACATAGCCTCGGGACTTAAATGAAGACTTTTGTTCTCCATCTTTACGAAGGTCGGCTTGTGTCAGATAGTAGATCTGTGGAATAAAAAACAAAGTGCAAAGTAATGAAAACACGACTTTCAATTTAGATTAGATTTCCAAACAAAAACAAAATAAAATAAAATAAAACACACAGGAAAGCTATAAATAAATAAATAAATAAAGCAGAGTTTTGATAAATATGGAGTTTAAAATGTTACATTACAGGATTCTTGTCTAATCTTAAATAACAGCAACCATATCCTGGAACTTACACACTCAGTGATAGCTCGATCATGCATGCACGTTTGAATAAAATGTGAATTTCTTTAAAAACATGTTTGGAACAGATAATTTGTCCAAGGCAAAACAGAGAACAAAGTGAAATATTTCTCTAGAAAAGAGAAGTTTTTTTTTTTTAATCGATGGGACTCTGAATCATAATTTACCGGCTTAAATTATTTTTCAGTTCGAAATCATAGGCGCATGTTTTTCACGTCCCTAAGATTCTCATAAAGCCTGATAATGAAAAAAGTCCAGGTTTTTGATATTGTTGATATCCGAGACAACCTCATCAACATACATCCCGAAAAGTAAACAAATTTTATTGTAAGTTACTGATCTACTAAGAATAAGTCTTTAACAGTTAGAGTAAAGAACAATTTTTTTTTTATTTTACATTAAAACCGGCCGTTAACTTTAACTTAGCAAGATCAGAATCTGCCAAAGTCTTATATCGTTTACAATTGAATCTGGATAAAGTCAATACCTCGGGACCCATAAAGATTGTTGACTTTAAGCAAGAGTTGACTTTAATCAATGCAAATATTAAAACATATACAAAGTAGGGCTGCCAAACAGAGTTGACTTTAAGCAAGACTTTCCTAGGTCCTTAAAGGTGTTGACTTTAAGGGGATTCCACTGTACATTACTGCGGCAACTTGTGCTTTAGGGAGACGAGCAATTCTTAAGTTCAAGTTAGGGTATAAACTTTTATACAACCGCCTGGATTGGTAATTTGAATTTTCTTTCGTATAATTATTTTACCACACGTTTCTACATTTTGTGTCCATTTTCATGTTCATGAAAACACTAATAAGTCATCTTAAAATAAAAAGCCAAGGGACTATGAGTTTTCATATAAAATTGATTTTGTTGAAAAAATGACGGATGATTGATCGATCACCTAAGTGATTGATTGATTAATTGATTGATTGGTTGATAGATTAAGTGGTTAATTGATTGATTAAGTGATTGATTTATTACGTTATGGTTCAGTTTTTCAGTTTTACAAGCCCAGTCCACCATAAACAATCATTTCAGGTCTTCCCCCTCTGTGACCTCTGTTCTGCCAATTTCTTGTTTTGCTGTATCTCAATGTGGAAACTTATTTCTCTACGAAAAAAGCAAAAACGAAGCAAAAAAAACAAAAAAAACAAAAAAAAAACAAACAAACAAAGAAAACAAAAAAACCCCCCCGAAAGTTCTGATTTTAAACTGCCCTGCTATGTAAAGGTAACTAATTCCTATCTTGAAGCTGGGTAACTAGCAAACTGATATCCAAATAATATCAGGCTCGTTAAATCAAAACATGGCTTCTTCATTTGTTTGCTCTATGTCTTCCAGAGCATTTTGTTTCCTTATCCTCGATTTGTTCTAATATGACTTTAATTTATATATATATATATATATATATATATATATATATATATATTGGGCAGCCTCAGTGGTCCCATGTTTTATATTCACTTGTCTATCAGCGCTATGTAAGAGGGAAAAATCTTACTTTGTCTTGACGAAAAATGAAAGCCTTGGAAACCACGAATTCCGAAGAAACTATGACTCGCAAAACTCTCTGAATGCTTTTCACTGAAAGTCGCATTTATGTTCCTAAGAATCTATTAATTGTAGATGGTCTGAGACACTTCAATGCGAAGTATATTTAATTGAGTTAGTGTAAAACATAATCTATCTTGAGAAATTTCGGGATCTACAGACTATTTTGAGTGGTTTCAAAAATGGTAAATTGCAGCTGAGTCCAGGACGATTTAGAAAATACCAAGTGTCATCTATTGACTTCGGCTCAAAACAATAAGTTTTTTTTTTATCATAGACAACAAGCTCATACTATTGAGCCATATTGTTTTAAAGTGCAAAACTGAAATAAAAGACTTTAAGAAAACAGTTGTTGATAATTATGCGTCCAGTGCATCTACAAATAAAAGGATTGCTCGGAAACAAAAATGACTTTGAGAGTATGCAATTTGTTAGAAAATAAACTAGACCCTACCGGTATTTTTCAATATAATTACATCTATTTTGTTGAAATTATCTTCAACAAACTCAGTAAATCGACTCCGAAGAGGAAGGAAATAACAACATGTTATCTGCAACTCTATATCAATTTCAATACGGAATCTACATCATTCTTCCTCCGGGAATATCTGAGAGAGAAGAATCTTCGCTTATCTAATCGTCAATAATTACCTATACTTTAAGGCGGCTTCAAAAGATTTAAACAATACGATACGAAATGTTATTTACTGTTACATCGCCATTTAAATGCTTTTATTGTTCATTTCAAGTCTATATTCTTTTGCAAATATGAAATTCCCTAGATAGTCATTTCGAAAGATTATAAACTTGTGTCCCTTTAATAGGATACCTTCGCATTTTATCTAAATCATAAAGTAAAAAATCGATATTTAACAAAAAGATTCGTGTTTGACAAATTCAAACACTGTGGACCATCATTCTATTCTATTGGATGTAGATATCACTTATATTTAATGCACAGTCGCTCACTATAACTTCATTACGAGCTAAGTTACTGTCTGGAAGTTAAAAGTTCCTTGTCATTTCATTAATAATAGATTTTTATTTTAATTATTGAGTTGAGATGTACATATTTCTTTGTGTGGTTATCTTTTACAGGATTCCAATTTGAGATCTCTAAGCTTATTTGCTTGTTTGCAAAGAAGTAAATAATACCTCATTTCATTACTATCACTTGAAAAAGAAAGTCATCAATCAAAACATTAAATTCTTTTTTTTCCCTTCGCACGATAACAAATCACGAAAAATGTATATGTCATTAAGTAAATATAAGAAATATAAGTGAAGCGCCATTTTATGGCTTTCACGTCTAGACATTTTTATTATGTACGGCTTGATATTGGGTGTGAGCTGTTACAAAATCCTCACGAACTCCGCTGTGTCACAAGGAATAGGAAGGACGCTTCACTTATACAAGGGATCTGACTTGATAGATGGAATCTCACCCTCCCGAGAAAAAAAAAACAACAAACCATTAGACTAGGATTTGATTGGCGTGCGCCCATAGTTTTACACTAGCGCCCCACTGACAGAGATAACTAAACGCCATGGTTCCATGTGGACGGAGTCTGTGCAGTTGTTTCGCTAAGCAAAAGAAAATATTTTTTTTCCGTTAAAAAAAAAATCGACTAATTTTTTACATTTCCAATCTGTTCCTAGACCCTTTTAAACGCTTATTAGAAATATGCGAATTTCGCATTAAGTGCATAAAAGTGCAATTAGAAATATGCGAATTTCGCATTAAGTGCATAAAAGTGCACTGCCTTGCAGAAATTCTTAGCCGCGCAGTTATTTGAACCTACATGATGATGAATGTTAAAAAAGAAATCTGTAAATAGATTAGAATTTCACAAAATTATTTTACGGTACTATTCCTATTGTAAATTGTGGATAAGTATGAATAGATCTACATAGCTTGAAAGTATTCAAAACAATAGGAACTTACACTTGTTAGTATAACTCCTGACGTAAGCTAACATTTTTGAGATTTAACTACCAGAATTAAGTAACAACATGCAATGACTTCAGGAATCACATTTTTTGTTCTCCCCATAATGCCTTTTGCCAAAACTTAAAAGATGAGTTAGGCGTGTACATCACGATTTATCCTACTTACTACGTTCTTTTACTCGTAAGCTATGAAAAAGGGTAAGTCAATTAAATCCTACAATTAATCTGCTCTTAGGCGTGGTCTAATTTTGATTACTTCAAAAAAAGGGTAAGTCAATTAAATCCTACAATTAATCTGCTCTTAGGCGTGGTCTAATTTTGATTACTTCAAAAAAAGGGTAAGTCAATTAAATCCTACAATTAATCTGCTCTTAGGCGTGGTCTAATTTTGATTACTTCAAAAAAAGGGTAAGTCAATTAAATCTTACAATTAATCTGCTCTTAGGCGTGGTCTAATTTTGATTACTTCAAAAAGGGTAAGTCAATTAAATTAATCTGCTCTTAGGCGTGGTCTAATTTTGATTACTTCAAAAAGGGTAAGTCAATTAAATCTTACAATTAATCTGCTCTTAGGCGTGGTCTAATTTTGATTACTTCAAAAAGGGTAAGTCAATTAAATCTTACAATTAATCTGCTCTTAGGCGTGGTCTAATTTTGATTACTTCAAAAAGGGTAAGTCAATTAAATCTTACAATTAATCTGCTCTTAGGCGTGGTCTAATTTTGATTACTTCAAAAAGGGTAAGTCAATTAAATCCTACAATTAATCTGCTCTTAGGCGTGGTCTAATTTTGATTACTTCAAAAAAAGGGTAAGTCAATTAAATCCTACAATTAATCTGCTCTTAGGCGTGGTCTAATTTTGATTACTTCAAAAAAAGGGTAAGTCAATTAAATCCTACAATTAATCTGCTCTTAGGCGTGGTCTAATTTTGATTACTTCAAAAAGGGTAAGTCAATTAAATCCTACAATTAATCTGCTCTTAGGCGTGGTCTAATTTTGATTACTTCAAAAAAAGGGTAAGTCAATTAAATCCTACAATTAATCTGCTCTTAGGCGTGGTCTAATTTTGATTACTTCAAAAAAGGGTAAGTCAATTAAATCCTACAATTAATCTGCTCTTAGGCGTGGTCTAATTTTGATTACTTCAAAAAAAGGGTAAGTCAATTAAATCCTACAATTAATCTGCTCTTAGGCGTGGTCTAATTTTGATTACTTCAAAAAAAGGGTAAGTCAATTAAATCCTACAATTAATCTGCTCTTAGGCGTGGTCTAATTTTGATTACTTCAAAAAGTGTAAGTCAATTAAATCCTACAATTAATCTGCTCTTAGGCGTGGTCTAATTTTGATTACTTCAAAAAAAGGGTAAGTCAATTAAATCCTACAATTAATCTGCTCTTAGGCGTGGTCTAATTTTGATTACTTC
>JAWDGP010000471.1:0-85000 GCA_033675545.1 Elysia crispata
GTTCTATTCAGTAACACTTCCAATGAGGACATTGCGCCAGACCAAGTTGATATAAGAA
The DNA here is from genome assembly GCA_033675545.1 of Elysia crispata. Taxonomy (NCBI): domain Eukaryota; kingdom Metazoa; phylum Mollusca; class Gastropoda; family Plakobranchidae; genus Elysia; species Elysia crispata. The sequence continues at coordinate 59 of JAWDGP010000471.1, forward strand.
TCGAAGCAGCAAGCTGTGGTCAGCATGGTCAGAGTAATGCCTATGATAAACCAACTAAGCCACGATGTCCATTGAGCTGATCATCACCTTCAGATCTGGATATGGCCCGCTTATCAACATTCAACATAACATTAGATTAACGAGATTGTGACGTGAAGAAATTGATGAGAACGCAAACACGGAAACCAACCCTTTTCGAAACACGGTTTCTCTGAACGCTCTGGTAACCCCTGGTTATAAAATGTAGACTTGAGAAGTACCGAAATTCTTTTTTGCCTAGAGCAGTTAAACTTACTATAATAAAATGTTTAATTTTAGGTTACCTTAGATTTATTTTTCAACCGTACACGTTATTATAAAGGTATGTCATGAATCATCCTATAAAAGATTTTGTTCTGTTTATGTACCCTAATCTCGTGTTGCATGTAAAACCACCAAAATGTGCCTATGAAGGACAATAAAAGTATATCTTATCTTATCTTATCTTATCTTATCAACCTTCAAGAAAATGAATGAAGAACACTCGCATTTCTCACTTAATCGTCTAATTCTCTCTCCTAACATGCAAGATAATAATTATTTTTGTCAGGATCTAATTTCTGCCTGTGGTGTTAAGATATTCAGAACGATGGATTTATTCGAAGACCCAGGGCACTGGACGCGTAATCCTGATAATTACTAATTTTGTGAAATACCCGAGTGCTACTGGGTCGGGTGTAACAAAAGATGCCACAGAAAGAACCACCCACTATGAATATGGATTTGGCCAGATCTGCTAAGATCAGAAGTCAAACATCGGCAGGCAGAGAAGGCGAGCTCTTGCTCGAGCAATCTAATCTAACGGCTAAATCCACGCCTTTCTAGGAGCATAATTTAAGGCGAGGTTTCTTCGTTTATTTTTTTTTAATCTTTTTATGTGTATGTATGCGATTTCTTCTCCCGAGTGATTTGTTCTACTTAATCCGACTTAGAACAGATATATATTATATTGTCTGGGCTTCCAGCGTGTAATGGAACCCATTTTCCATTCTGTAAAAAGTCTTACGCATCTTTCTGCTATGTCCTTATATCTTTGCAGCTTGTTTTGAAATCGTCATCATCACCTTAGCCACTTTGATGTAAAGCCGCAGGATTAAGTTACGTTTTGCTGTTGCTTAGTGGCGCCTTTGCAATTTTTTTATGTAAAAAAATGAGCTAAAGATACAGTAAAAGACATTAAATTCCCGTAAAAATGCACAGAAGAAAACACTCTCAGAGGAACTATTGCTATTAATGTTGTACTAATATTATGTTAAGAGGTTAAAAGGTATATGAATAAATTATGATTTTTTTCACTAGCTGAGAATACTTATTAAGAACAGCCTTTTACAATCCTCTATTTTCTTCCTTTTTCCCTCTTTGTTCACAACACTTTTCAGACTTATCTCTCTTTTGTTTTTTCGACTATGCTTTAACGGAGCGTTCTTGTTCCTTCATGACTTGATACCAGGCTTTAGCGCCCGTGTTGCAGAATTCTTTGCTCTTTAATAATAAAGCTACAGTTTTACGGGGTTTTTTCATTTCTTTTTTAATTGTATTTTTAAAATAATTAATATAATATTTTATTACTGTTACTTTATGTATCATTTCATTTTGTTTTTCAGCGGAGATAGTTAATTGTGAGAGAACAGGCAATGACGGATTCCACGAATTATGAAACTTGTAGAGACTTCCAGCAATATCTAGGACAAGGTCGAAGATACATTTATAAACATTCAACATGTAAATATGTAATATACGGTCTAGACACACGGACTGATGCTGGGCCAAAAATTTAATGTATAAATGTTTTACAGTGCTGTATAAATACTTATAATAAATGTAAATTATATTTTCCTAAGGTAAATACAAACAAAATGATACCTCCAGCCATCACATAAGAAAATAATAAGTATATAATCAGTGCAAATAGATTTATACCTTTAAAATTACAAGCAATTAAGTTAAGAAGTAGACGGTGTAAAAAGGTCTCATTAGTCTACATAGAAAATATTTCATAGCCAACTGATTATTTTTCGCACTAACGTCGATCTTTCATTAAGCAGAGAGATTCATCTGGTTTCACATTGCATTATCGTGTATTTAAGAGACGCTGTTTGCCTTTATTATACCCTTAAGTCTCATGAATTTCGCGAAAATTAGTATAAATACACAACTTTTCTTAGACCTCGAGCACACAAACTCACAAATTCCGGTTAGCTATAGAAAAACTTCGGAAATTTCTACACTGCCATTCATCAGATGTGCTAAAACACAAATTAATAATGTGGAGGCATTTTAAACACATAAAAACAAAACAGGTGTGATAAGAGTATTTCAGCAATTCCTCCCACAATCGAAGTTGCCACATACCAAAATAAAAAAAAAAAATTCGTAGTTACGTTAATGAGCGAGTAAAAGCAAATACTATTAACAATAGTCCATGGATAGCAAAAATTGATCTAGGCTGGGATTTAGAGGTGAAAAGTTACAGGTCTAGACATAGACACCACCTGGCGACCTGTGGATCGGGAACTATTGGGTATCGCGGGTGGCGGCTGCAGTGGGAGAAAGTCGTCTGATCTGCAGTTAAGTCGTTGACTGATGTCATACCCACACGGTAACAACGGCGAGACCAGTTTTTGCCCATGTCGAAGACTTCTGAACACAGGACACGAATAGCTTAAATCTTGACTTCACTAGCGGAGGCTGTTCTTGGCTTCGTTAAATACGTACAAGCCAAGACACCGAAGTAAACAAACATTTGCTGTTGATTCTGCTATTACTACTACTACTACTACTACTACTACTACTACTACTACTACTACTACTACTACTACTACTACTACTACTACTACTACTACTACTACTGCACCACCACTACCACCACCACCACCACTACTACTACTACCACTACTACTACACTACTACTACTACCACCACCACTACTACTACTACTACTACTACTACTACAGTAAGTCATCATTACTACCACTACTACTACTACTACTACTACTACTACTACTACTACTACTACTACTACCACTCTACTACTACTACTACTACAGTGATCACTATTACTACTACTACTACTACTACTACTACTACTACTACTACTACTACTACCACTACTACCACCACCTACTACCACCTACTACTACATGTGCTACAGTGATTACTATTACCTACTACTACTACTACTACTACTACTACCACCACCACTACCACCTACTACCACCACCACTTCTACTACTACACACAGTGATTACTATTACTACTACCACCACCTACTACTACTACTACTACTACTACTAATGCTGCTGCTGCTGCTACTACTACAACTACTACTACTACTACTACTACTACTACTGCTACTACTCACTACTACTACTAATACTCCTACTACTACTACTACTACTACTCCTCCTACTACTACTACTACTACCACTACTACTGCTGCTACTACTACTACCACTACTACTATTTTTGTAATTGTATATGGTGCACAAATTCTTGAAAACAGACAGCACGCTCGCTTTCTCTCTCTCTCTCTCTCTCTCTCTCTCTCTCTCTCTCTCTCTCTCTCTCTCTCTCTTTCTCTCTCTCTCTGGCTCGCTATTTCTCTTTTCTTTTTTTTGGTCGTTGTTTAATACGCTATACATCTATAGTGTCTGTTCTTATCACTGACTTGATCAAGTAAACTGGTCTATCATCGTTTCGCTACAGCCGCACCTAACACGTCTAGGGTTTTTTCTATCTCACGCACGGCGAAATATCTCGCCTCCGCTAGCAGGGTTAGGGTTTTAGCTCAGTGCGTCCTGTCAATAAAGCAGTCCTTAGCTCCTTAATAAATTCATTATGGTAATTCCTGAATCAGTAAGAATCTGGATTATAAGAAAGTTGAGAATAGTTCGGTTATGTTTTGGCTATAATGGGAAACGTTGTACACTACGTGTAGTATGAAACCCATTAACTATCATTTCTACAGCTAAAACTGATAAATGTTGGAATCAGATTCTCTGGAAACGGTTTGAGATAAAAAAAAGAAAATCTCCACAGCTAATTCAAAGTTCGATTGATAGCTTTTTTGGCGTTATCGAACAGTGCTTTTTATCATATTGAGCAAATGAAAAAATGATATCAAACGATTAGCAAGCCAAGAACTCTAAGAAAACAAAACAAGAAAGTTGTATGGGAAAATTTTTATCACATATGAAAATATTAAAGATATTTTACACTGTAGCTCAACTATGAATTATGCATGAATCATGTGCTTGATGAATGAGATATCTTTGTGGCACTTTCTGTCTCAAATTTGGTTTATCACTCATCGCTGGAGAGTCGCGGTTAAAGCATTTATTATCCTCATTACCACTGCATTCCACATACATCATGTACTCCCCATAGCAGAATACGCGTTTTATAAATTGTGATGACGTAAGGCAATGCATTATATTTGTTTTTCCAAAGCAAATACAATATGTACTGTTGCTGAGATAGCACCAATACCGCCAGATCTCGAGTCCCTTCGAGCCAACAACTGTGACACATTTTTATTTTGTTTTGTTTTTAGCTTAACATTTCATCTGCAAATAATTTGGCAAAATGTCAAGGACTTGAAAACTAGAAAAAAAAAATCAAGACACTTGCGTGTTTTTTCACCTTCATGATACTCCGGTCAATTAAGGTTTTTATCATTCAAGGAAGAAACAAGCCAGTGACATAAAAATAGTCCATCTTTCGACATAAAAGCATTATTCACGTATAAAACAATATGTTCATATTCAAATTTGATATTTTAGGGCGAGAGAAAGTTAACAAGCCGTTACGTCTTCATGGAAAATAAACACAGTTTGCCAGCTTCCTTCAGGCAAGGCTACTCTCCAAATAAAAAAAAAAAAACATCGGCTCGATATGAAAGTATTGGATAAACAAACAAGTTTTTCTTTATTGCAAAGGGAAATGATTTTTATACGCTTGTATTTATATTGAGGTTTGAAATGGTTTCTGGAATTTTCAAATATTATTTACTCACTACGATATTCTTTTGGTTTTATTAAACCATCAAGAACAAAGGTGCACAAGCAGGTTTGATTGTCTGTCTTGTTATTCTTCCTGTTGAAGCTTAACACTGTCATGACTTGTCATCACAACTTCATAAAAACTCTGGAGGAGGAAAACTGTTACGTTCAGGGTTTGTAAGATTGGTCCCATGTAAGGATATTTTGATATGTTGTTATAAATCAAAGGAGAGTCAAGTGGGTTGAAATATACAGAAAGAACTAGGACGAGAGAGTATTCGAGAACAACATAGAGAAGGAAAGACACAGAAAGTTCGACATAAACGTGGAAAGAAAAAAAAGAGAGATAAAGGCAGAGAAAGAAAGAGAGAAAGAGAGAGAGAGAGAGAGAGAGAGAGAGAGAGAGAGAGAGAGAGAGAGAGTGAGAGAGAGACGGTAAGTGAGAGGTATAGATGTAGGCAACAAGATGGAGGCAATCATCAAATAAAAAAAGCACAAAAAAATGTTCTGATCAGATTGCAGGAGAGATGAAGGATGCATGAATTCTGATTCTTCTCTCTCTCTCTCTCTCTCTCTCTCTCTCTCTCTCTCTCTCTCTCTCTCTCTCTCTCTCTCTCTCTCTCTCTCTCTCTCTCTCTCTCTCTCTCTCTCTCTCTCTCTCTCTCTCTCTCTCTCTCTCTCTCTCTCTCTCTCTCTCCCTCTACCTCTCACCCTCTCTCTCTCTGTTCTCCATCCCGCGGCCACGAAAAACATACCATAACCAGTCCTTCTCTTCCTAACGATGACAGCCGTCACACATTGACTACAACAGAACAATAGTAGAGGTACGGAGATAAGCGGAGAAGTAAAAAAAAATACCTCAATACTGAGATGAGCTCTTGGGACATGGAATGGCGCTGTCTTCCTTTGAGGCATCTCTTGTCTTTTGAGGGTTGTCCCAATACATTTTTTTATTTTGTTTTGTTTTATGCGTATTTTAAAAAGCCAATTTTAGGCATTCCTTTACATGTAAATTGAAACCATGTTTGTCGGTATCATTAAAATAGTTTTAGCCAAAATATTCGCATTTGATCTCAAGTACTAGCCACACGATGACATAATGAAGAGGGCATCTTCTACACCACACGTAATTCCACTTTAGTGATTAGAGTCGATTCTAGCTTTACATTGAATTCTAATCCTACTACTGAGGTTTGACTTGACTGTATTCTAAGAGATTTGAGTCTCATCATCAATGCATATAAAAGGAAATAACACAATACGACAAAAGATTTTACGGATTTACTTAATTTTGATCAAGGGAAAGAAAAAGTACTGAGATAGGTCAAATAGAATAAAGTGTTAATTTAATTCAAAACAACACCAGATTGAAATAACGCATATCCAATTAGCATTCAAATTACCAAGCACTTAAAACCTCTTATGACTTATTACATGTTTATATTTTTTTTTAAACTCCCCATGGTTTATAAGGTGATTTACTATCTCTCCACCTCGGGAATCGTTTACATGAAATATCTCTGTACTTCGGAGCCCGGTTAAATATAACAGATCAACGCTATCTACTCAAGGGAACTATTCAGATTTTTTTTTTATCCTAAAATAAGCAGATTAAGGAAATTAGATATTATTTCATCTTGTTTGCGTGTCTAGCCAGGGGAATATGTTTTGATTTTAAGACAAACCTAAATTCTCCAGTCCATCATAAAAAAGGAGATTGCATAAATAATCAAATTTCATATTTTTAGGAGGCAGACACAGTTAACAAGGCTTGGGGTATAATCTTCATGAAAATATTCCCCAACGGCAACGTAGTTTAGTTTGCATGATAAATTTAGCTTTGAAAATTCTGAAGTTCGGAGTTGCCGAATGTGAACAAAGCTATCTATGAAAACCCTTCTATTTTGACATGCATATAATTTCTATTGTCAATCGTAGACATTCGGTTTTGATAAAAGTTCTCTGCGTCAATAATATATATATATATGGATATATATATATATATATATATATATATATATATATATATATATATATATATATATAATATTTCTTTTTTTTTTTTTTTTAATAATTTTTTGATAGAAGTCATGATTGATGCTCAATTTATATTACCATAGATTATCATTCAGGCAACAATGATGACCGCCCAACTACCTTTCCTGATGAGTCCACTTAGTACTCTACCTACTTACTCTCTTATTGTTAGTTCTTCTTTATCTAAATCTGCCCCTCGCTCTCTCTCTCTCTCTCTCTCTCTCTCTCTCTCTCTCTCTCTCTCTCTCTCTCTCTCTCTCTCTCTCTCTCTCTTTCTTCTTGCGTGATCATCTAGCTGGACCCGTTTAGTGCTCACTGATTTGCATTTTTGTTCTATCTGGCCCAACTGTATGATTGATTCTGTCTCCAACTACTTCACTTGTAATAAAATATTTCAAAGAGATTTTCGAAAGTCTTCGAAAGCTGCTTACTCCTATAGCATACCTCTCTTACTGCAGTTATAACAGTCCAGTTTACCTTGTGTAAAAGGATGATGGAATGAAACAATACGAATCTTCAATCCCATATCACATTTACCATAAGAATTGACAGTATGACTCTGTTTGAGTAGCCAAAGCATGATTTCTTATTTCGATGCTTTATCCGTCGTCTCTGAGCCTGACCATTAAAAGTTTCGTAGCTCAGAACAGTCACTAGTTCTTCAGGCAATCAGTTCTAGTGTATTAGATGATTTCCCTGGTCTTTTTGGTCAGGATGATCTCTACCAACTATGGTAACATAGGTCACTAATCCTTAAATATACAACAGCCAAAATTTTTAGGTATTAACGCAATCAGTATCTTATTTTTTTAACCTAGAAAGATCCACATGGAGAATAATCCACATATCCACGGTTCAAAGCGTGTCAGAGAAGAATACATTGGTAGTTCTGATCCATCGATATTAGTCGAAGATTAGCAGACCAGCAGAAAGAAAAAACAGGAGAGAAAACCACAAAATAGAAGCCAGATATTTTAAAACTAGGCGGTGGAGGTTTCTACTCATAACTTTTCTAATCATTCAGTCTGATATATCGAGTCTCGTAATAATTGAAATACTTTCCCACTTTTTGTTTTTCATAGTTATTCTTAAGGTGGTTTAAAGAGAAATTTTATGGAAGTTTGATTGTGATTCTTGTTTTTCCTGCCGGCAGAACTTCCCCACATGACTTGGTACTCCATCACAACTTACTTGAAATTCTGGTGTTGGAGACCTCTTAGGGTGGAGTATTTATTACCGTCAATAGTAGAATAGTTTTATAAATTATAAAGAATGGGAGATAAAATGGGAGTGCCAAAGATAGAATAATAGAGAGCACTTAGAAGAGAAAGTTTTGGAAATTGAAGACAACAGAAATGAAGGAAGGACAAAAGGAGTGAGCGCAACAATGAAAAAGGAGAGAAAGAGATACGCGCATACACACACACAGATAGATAGAGAAGAGATAAACGCTTCAAGTGGGAAAAGAAGTCATAGTGACGGAAGGAGAAGAAGCGAGAGAGAGAAAGGGAGAGATATATGGAGAGAGAGACGGGGAAGATCGGAAGAGACACCGTAAGCCAACAAGACGTTCAGAATCAATCATTTCAAAACTAAGAGCTAAAGATTCGTGTTTTATGAGATTGTAAGCGAGGTAGAGAATGAGAGAATCATAATTCTTCCACCACCTCCTTTTTCTTGTCCTATTGGTCTCTATCTTATCCTCTCCTCAGCCACATTCAGTCCATTATTACCGAGGTGGTAGCGCTAACAATATACAACCAAATACAACCTATTGGGAAACAGAGGAGCTGATCAACGATGACGCTTGATAAAGGGATTTGGATTAGTCTTCCTATCTTGTTTTCTTAGTGATAATCTAAGTTTGAGTTTCAAAATTTTTCCAAGTAAAAATCAATGAAAAATAAAACGTAGTTTTGGGCTTCGGCTCAAATGTCCAACGTCATACATACCACGTGATCGACAGAAGATAAAATATTACCTCTTAGAAATCAAGTAAAATTATCAAAATATGATCTTTCTAGATAGAGTCCAAATTAAATGAAAAAGATATTATTTTTTAACTTTTAAGATGAGGACCTACAAACAACAAAGATCTTGAGTAGGGAGTTATTCTAGGGACAAAAATCACGCACCCACTTACACCTTTGACAAAAAAAGTAAGATTCAGTTTAATAACGATAGAGGATAGACCTAAAGATCTGCAGATGCAAGTGATTCTCAATAAAGAAATCAATAGTATTAACATGAATAACAAACCTAGATCCAACTTGAGGCCGACAAATAAGAGGAAAAACGAGATAAATCAAATCAGCATATAAATCAATCCTCCTAAACTATCTATTTTTTTGTAGCTATGGACAGCTCAGTGGCTATATGTCTGGTCTTGTATAGCTACCCTATAGATGTACTGGTTCGATCCTTGTCCATTCCATGCGCCCTTTACTATGTTTTCACATAATTCGTCTTAATTTGCTGGTCTCCTCTTAGATTAAGGTTTGTGCTTGAATTTTCTAAATCATTAACTTCTTTACCTTAGTAAGGTTTCAAGACCCGATGTGTCAAAGTTAAGAAAAAAATTTCAAACAAAAGACTGAAATGTCTTTTATGTCAAGCTTTCTTGAGCAAAAATGTACACATTCATAAAAAAACAGATTTTGAATGTGGTGGCTAGACTAGTTATGATTAAACGCAGCGTTTTGCTAGACAAGGAGAACAAAGAAAATCATGTTCCTATCCTTAATTATATGACACATATTCCAGGAACCGGTTGTCTGAGAGAACTGTGTCAGCCAATAAAAATCAGAGGGTAAGTCTGAATTGCAAACATTTCAAAATATACACGAATGTATTTGTTTTGTGTTTTTAAATCTTTTGATCCATAAAGAACATACAAATCTCAATATTTCTCTCGAACTGGCTATGATTTACAAATTTAAATTAAGACCTGGTACTGTCGCATAAGGAACTGCAAAAAGGGCCTGAGGAAATTTGGAAATTGTTTAGAATAATTTGTGAGAGTAACAAATTGTATGTTTAAGTTTCCAAGATCTTGGGCAAAATCTAATCAAAGGTGAATTGTTGATCGAAACAAAACGCCTAGTGCACAGACAGCTAAGGCCACAGTATTATAAATGATTTATAATATTGTATACAATTTACAAAATATTAAACAAAAAAAAAACAATTGTGCAAAAGATATCACGTCGCTGTGAAACAATAACAAAAAAACCCTCAAGTTTATGAAGCATCAAGATTCCAAACTGCCAAATAAGGTAGGGCACGAAGTTCAAAATGACATAACAGAAAACAATCTTATATAGAAGGCTGCGGTGGCAAACCGGTTCCTATTTTTGTGTGGTAACTTGTCGTGTGCAGAGTACAAAAACTGTTCTACCATTTCAACACTTCATTATTCACTCTTAAGATTTATTACTTGAGTCACATTCAATATAATTTTATTCCTATAAAATTCGAATATCATTAAAAAAAAACCTGTAGACTAAGGAGATATTTAACATCAGTTTTGATTGATAAGATGATAAAATAATTATTTTAAGATTGTTAACCATCCACCAGGAGATTAATATAAAGCAGACAAGCCAAACTCATATAAAAACTATCTCAGGTGATGCAAGGGTTTTGCCGTCAAACGGAATGAAGTGACTGCTGAAGCATATCAACTTGTTTTTCTCAAAGAATGAGCAAGTCGGGTTTTACCGAACGCTGAAAGATTCCGCACAAAATATTATATTTTTCGACAATAGTAGAATTAACAGAATTGGGACTAAGGGTTGTTAAGTGTTTTTGTGAAACTCAAATCTATTTACAGTTTTTGTTATACACTCATTATCATACAGGCTCAACTAGCTGTGTAGCTATGAGTGCACTTTTACGGACTTAATGCGAAAATCCGCAACTTTTTATAAGCATTTAAAAAGATCTGTAAACAGATTGCGAAAGAAGAGAATTAGCTGATTTTCGTTATTCTTCATTATTAAATTTTTTTTTCAAAATGCTATTTCAAAGTCTAATTCATATTACATATGGCCTATGGAAAGAAATGATTTATCTGAATTTGGATTTAGAGAGAAGAGAGATGTAGATCAACAGGTTGTCAAGTTTTGCCGAGATGGGGACATAGATCCACTTGATATCATGTTTGACTTTTTTTCAAGGCTGGAAGTCTTATCATGCCAAGTCATATATCAGTGCCAATTGGCACACAATACCAACACGAGGACAATACAAAGCGGCTACTATCTCTGTTAGTAGATTTCATTGGGAAAAAATGTAGGTTTTAGCTCTTCATTGAATTATAATTTAATTACTGAGAGTCGTTATTACTACATAGAGTAGGATTTGTTGCAAGTTTATGAACCTCTGCAAACAAAAAGCGCAGAGGTTGTAAAGAGAGAGAACAAGACGGAACTAGCTTTCTTCAGCTAAGATAAGCAGTTTGTCAAGTTGTTCGTCAAAGCAAACCTTGATATCAAACTAATACAATTGCTCCCTCATTAGCAACACTTCAAAGCAGGTGGGAAAAGATGAGGTTTCTACGAATGGGTGAGTAAAGTCATTTAGGAAAAAATGTATGAACTAGAGAGAGATCAACCGCTGGCAAACTGTTTTAATTCTGTTTTTCTAAGCAACCTTTGATAGAACTGACATTTAGGAATTGCCCCTCATGGAAACACCTTAAGGCAGGGGCATGAAAAAAGATGAAGTTTCTACCAGTGCGTGAGTTAAATCATTTACAGTTCATCCATGTTTGCATTAGTAAGATATTACTCTCGCAAACACTCTAAATTCTTCCAAGACCATATTTTGTGGATGCATGGGTCTTTGCTAGAAGCAATCTGATGTGATTCTGTTTTTAAAAAATTATACTTTTTTGACCAGGTTTGTTCTAGCTTGCATCAATAGTTTGGTCCTTTGATCTTAAGTATCTTTATATGGTTCAAAAAATCTAAATACGGCAAAGCATTACTATTATATTTAGTACAACATATAACACACACACACACACTTACACTCACACAAATAAAATCGTGTAAAGGTAAAGACGGGAGTAACCGCTACAACAAATTCCTAAAACATCGGAAAAGCTGAAGAAAAATCAGATCAAGCAGCCGCGCCTGTCTAGGTCAGAGCATGAAATCTCAAAGACCACACTACCTCCATTAAACCTCAGATCTGTCTGTCTGAGACTTGAATGGCAAAGAGAAAGATGGAGACGAGGAAGAACATCAAGGAGGATAACTCCAGTCACGTAGTCTACTGGACTTTATAGTCCGCTCTGAAAACCAAAACTACTTTTCTTTCTTAGAATATCTTTATCAAAACTAGATAAATTCAACAGTTTTACGGACATTACTGTAAGATATAATGATAATTTTTCGGTCCCTGAGTTGTAATAAACTTTGGTCTTTATGTTCGTGGTTTTTGCATATTAACACTGATAGAATATGTATCTACATTGAAACTTGCTAAAAATATTCTTTCAATTCTCTTGGTAATTTTCAAAAACGTGTTTGTGCCTTTCGGGTCTTCTGGTCCATTACAGTATGACCACTTTTTCCCTGGTCTCTGACCTTTTAACTACTTCTTTAATAGGTTCTAACCAATACAACCTGATCTATTTCCACTGTGTATATCTCACTTTTTCCCTGGTCTCTGACCTTTTAACTACTTCTTCAATACGATCTGATCTATTTCCACTGTGTATATAACACTTTTTCCCTATATATTAATGAAGATTCATGAACATTTTAAAAAGTGATCTTCACAACAGCTTACGGTTTGTTTTAAAAAGACCTAAGGGATATTCCATTTAAAACAACATTTAAATAATCACTAAAATCTATTTGAAGATACCTACCACCAACAGAATATTTTTTCTATTCTTTTCAATCAATTTTCTTCAGATATGATAACCTTTTGGCTTACATTTTTATTCGTAAATTTAGGTGATATTTTCAAGGAAAACATGTTTAACTTAATAATAAAGATAAAATATTTCTTATTTTCTACTATTCCCGGATTTCATAGTTAAGAATTTCGATTTAAATTAATCGCGACAACCTATTTCTTAAGACAACTTCATGTTTTCAACAAAATAAGTGATTAAAAGTCATTTATATAAAAAAAAGCATGATTGCATGGTTGAGAACACACTTTACTGAGTAATTGCAAACTTCGCAAAAATAACAGACTATTATCATCTAGAGCCATGCAACTGCACGGAAGAAAAGCAAACTTTACCACAATGAACAGATGGGGAAGACTACTGGAATGAACAAATGCGAATTTCACAAAAATAACAGATATATCTCCTTCAGAGCCGCTTACATTACAGTTTTAAAATGTAATTATAGAACCTTGAGACATTGGAATTCTTCTCACTTTGTCATGTAGACATTCTTTAAATGAAGGACACATCTGAAAAAAAATAAACTAAAATCCGGTTGAAATATTTTCAGTAGCCTTCTGCTCAGTTTATCCCTCCACTATTACCAACATGTGGAGCTGATTTCCACGTACAAATAAACGTAGTGTTTCGACCTGATGTTGTGAAAAAAAAAAAGCTTTTTAATAGTAATTAAAAACTTTCTGCTGTTCGGACAATATTATGGAGATAAAAAGTTTTAAGACACCAGATTTTTAAAAATTGTATTGGGCCACCCTGGGTTGCTAAAGGTTATAGTTATTTTAATCCACTTCCAATCTGTATAACACATGCAAGACAAATTAAGAGTGGCCAGTTAATAAAATGGCTCAACATGAAAATTTCTACGTTTCCTTAATGACACTAAGTAAATCTGGTAAATATCTTAGATCTAAAACAGTGTAGAAGTTTGAAACGCGTGCACAAGAAGCAAAGTGGTCTTGACATTCGCAGACGCCGCTCCGAAAGAAAATGGCGACGAGAATAACTGTTCTTAAAATACTGACCAATGGAATCACTACTACGTTCATGCACAGAACGGTATGTTTCCCATGATGCTTTTGTGTTTACAATGTATTGCGTCAAATTTCATTTTTTTTTTTTATTATTATTTTTTGTTTGTTTTTCACTTCAGTAAATAGGATGTCTTTTTTTAAGTTAAATGTTTATTTTACAAAATAACATTAACTTGTTTTAAAAGCGTCATTATAAACTGCTGAGAACAGTCTTTTTAATGTTATTTGATTCATCACAACAAATCTGGCAAAAATTTTTGATGAATAAAAATATAATGAACTTTCAAAAGCATTTTTAGCCTAAACTCATATATTTCTTTAATATTTTTTGTACCATGTCGACAGATTAAAAAATTCAGTTAACTTTATCACTGCACATTGAGTGATTTTGATGGAGATAGCGGAGACAGAAAAAAGTTGCCTTGTACAATAATACGAGTATATATATGAATTTCTATAAATAGAGGACTAAAACTTTAAAATGGATTTCGGACGAACTTCACATCTAGTTTAAGTTTATCCCGAATCAAATCATATCATTAACCTTTCTCTCTTTCTTTTTTTTAATCTTTGGCAAGTTTTTTTTATCAATTTCAAATTTCCTTCCTAGTCAAGCCTCTCTCTCTCTCTCTCTCTCTCTCTCTCTCTGTCTCTCTCTCTGTGTCTCTGTCTCTCTCTCTCTGTGTCTGTCTCTCTCTCTGTCTCTCTGTCTCTCTCTCTCTGTCTCTCTCTCTCTGTCTCTGTCTCTCTGTCTCTCTCTCTGTCTCTCTCTCTCTGTCTCTCTCTCTGTCTCTCTCTCTGTCTCTCTCTCTGTCTCTGTCTCTGTCTCTCTCTGTCTCTCTCTCTGTCTCTCTCTGTCTCTCTCTCTGTCTCTCTCTCTCTGTCTCTCTCTCTGTCTCTCTCTCTGTCTCTCTCTCTATCTATATATATCTATCTGTCTCTCTCTCTCTGTATTATGTCAATCTTGCTCTATTTTGTCTTTTCATATTACTACTTATTAGTCTCTCCGCATTCCCAGTACCCGACAGAGAGGCAGAGGGAAGTAGTGAGGGAGAAATGTTGAGAAAGAAAGCAAGAGAGAGGGATAGATAGAAAACTACAGAGAGAGATGGAGATAACATAGAGACAGAGACATAGATAAGGCGATGGAAAGAAATTTGGCAGTCCGAAAAAAGAGCAAAAGATGTTCTGGAACGATTTAAATGGATATAAAGGACGAGAGAATTATAACTCTTTTCTCCCTTCTCCTTATTTCCTCTACGTCTGTCCCTTTCTTTGCCTGTCTCTTTCTCTGTCTCTGTCTGCCTGTCTGTCTATCTCTCTCTCTCTCTCTCTCTCTCTCTCTCTCTCTCTCTCTCTCTCTCTCTCTTTCTTGCCTCTCTCTCCCGTTCTCTCTCTCTGTCTCGCTCCCTGTCTTTCTCTCTCTCTCTCTCTCTCTCTCTCTCTCTCTCTCTCTCTCTTTCTTGCCTCTCTCTCTCTCTGTCTCGCTCCCTGTCTCTCTCTCTCTCTCTCTCTCTCTCTCTCTCTCTCTCTCTCTCTCTCTCTCTCTCTCTTTTCTCCTTCACACATCGGTACCATACTCCAGACAGTCCATTTTATCCAGACTGCAGTGGTGACACAGTGACAGCAACACCATCAAGGCAGAAGTGTAGGCAACATCGAAGAAGTAAAACATTCCTCAATAACGAGACAAGTTAAAGGAATTTGAATTAGCCACGCCATCCTTTACGACATTCTCCATCTGTTGGGTCTGACTCGATTTTGGTTTCTCTCTGTTTTACTTTTGTCGATATAAGAATTCACCAAAAACCAAACGCTGGTTTTGGGCTCGCTGCACTGAAAGCATAATTTGAGTAGATATCATTTTTAAAATAGTTTCACACAAAATTATTCTTATTTTTGTCTCGATGGTTTTAATTACTACAAATCTATTAATGAAAAAAAAAACAGCCAGTCCATCCATTCTATAGTAACACGCGCGGGACATGAGATATAGCTTTATGATGCCTAGAGTCTCGACAGAAGTTGTGTTGTTTCACAGCTTGATTCCTACATTTATCATAGCGCTTGTTTCGCTCACCATTTCTAGTTGTTTTTTATTCCATGTTCTGGCCGTGATCACCCTGTACGAACTTCCCGAGGCTCAAGATATTCAAGTAGGTCCAGGATAGCATGACTGTGTGGTCGATTGAACCCTGCCCGGGACCTGTGATACTAATACGGAATTTCACTTCACGAGACCAATTAACAAGATAAATTCTCTTGTTGTTGCGTTGATAGTTAAAAATAGAGGTTGGGTTCCACCGGTTTTTATTTTATCCCGACAAAGAGCTGCTACAAGGCGAAATATTTTACCGAGTGCAGGCTCAGAAACTACATACGATGACTGTGGCACCCCCTGTAACTTTCAGTTCAACCTAGACAATTGCTTTGTTTAATTTAGACATAGCTGTTATCGCATACTGGGCTTTATAGATCAAATAGAAATAGAAAGTTTTATGATTTCTCTCTTTATTCTTTGTGTTAAACACACTAGAATTGTTATTGTGAAACACATTGGAACTTCAAGAGCGGCCGGTCGTTAATATTTTCATTTGCAAAATTCAGTGTGTTTACGGTTTGCGCAATTCTTTTGAGATGCAATAACGAAAAGAATTAAAGTAAAAAAAAAAGTTAAATACTTACGGCTAATTTAAATTTGCTGATGATAGTTTTCGATTCACGCTTGATTAATTAATGATGCTTGTTCAGAACTTTTTGGTGTCATTAAAATATAATTATGAAAAGATTTTTGTATGGTGAAAACGATCTTCAAGTGATTATAAACGGATCATAATTTCTTTTAAACGCATCACTCTTGGAGAAATTTAAAAAAATGATGAACTTGTTCCCCAATGGCAACGCATTCTGGAATGCATGAGTAATTTGGATATGAAATAATTTCATTATTGAGCTGCCGACGATGAACAAAAAAGCAAGATTCACTTCAAAGCTTTTTATGAAAAGTTGTAGACGGTAACTCTCAATTGGAAAAGAGCTTCTTTAAAGAAATTTAAACAGAGTTAAAGTTACCATAGAGTTTGTTTTAGTAGTCAAACACATTAAACTTCATATTCTGGAATACATGAAGCACTTTGCTTTTTTACAATAAGAATTTATCGAGGATATTTTTTTTTAATAAAAATCATGTGCCCTGTACACTTTATTGCATCACTGTTTATTTTACCTTCAATAAATTTTTCAAACACTGGCAATCAGACACCAAGGATGAGAGGTTAACTGATTTTCTCGATGAATCTACGCACTTTAGAACCTGTCTTGTAAGCATTACTGTTCCGTTATGTTAACTTTCCTATCTCCATCCCTGGCCCTTATCATTTTGCTGACACTGTTTAGGGCTCACTACAACACATTTTTCACGTCGCTGCAGGGCCTAATAGGGCCTAAGTGTTTGTCAGATTCTGTTTCCCACCTTCTCATTTGTAAGAAAAAAAAAAGATCTTTTTTTAGTAACATTTACTTCTAGTTGTGCAATAAGAGATTATGTTTCCCTTCTTGGAACAGATGAAGGAATGTATTCAGTGCCATGTACAAACTGAATCTAAGTTTCTGATCTGTCTCATCTGCCTTGACTCTGTTTAGGTGACAAAAGACATGATTCCTTGTTTGGGTCATTTATCGTCTATTGCTGCATCTAAGTATTTATAACTCAGGATAGTGACTAGTTTTTGGTACAATGCTGATGTCTGAAATGCTTTTATTGATGCTGTCTTCTTTTACCAACATGACCACTACCATTAGTTGGCTATTATCTAACTCTCACTCCATTTGACAAAGAGGTTAAAATTTACTTCTTTCACCATTTATATCATCATCAAAGTTAGATATCATTTTTGCTTGTCATTTGGGGTTTATCTTATTAAGATTTTAAAATAAATAAATGATTTGAGCTAACCAATCACCAACTTATATAGAAACACGACAGACTTCACTTTTCTATTGCTTTTATTTCATCTTAAGGAACTTTATATCCCACGTTTCCTCTATAAAAAGTAATGCTGTTTTAGATTAATGTTATAACATAGTAACATCATCGAATGATATAATTTATTTATATTTCAAATTTATCGTCATACGGAAACATGAAATATACAATTTGTATTTAATTTGATTTTATAAATAGCAGTTACGTTTTTTTTTTGTGCCCATTTACGATAAAACAAAGTTGGATGCCAGTTATCCGCAGTAAGTTAAACATAACGTTTGCACGCTTATCTTTGGATTATCGAAATGCTACTTTCCGTGAAAATAAAAATGAAAATATTGATAACTCATAAATGTGAAACATAAGATCTGCATTAAACAATATATCAAAATTATCAACTCCCTTTGCTCACACTAGCCACTGGGAATGCAAAACACAAACTAACATAAATTTACAACGGTTCAGCTTACATTTTTAACATAGAATAACAAAACTTTAAGGAAAAATGTTGGAAATTTCTTGAATAACAGACAGCACAAAGTAAAAAAAAACTTGCGAAAGGCATAAGTTTCTAAGAAACGTTAGCCATTTTGTGTGTAAAACCGAAGATATTTCAAATCAATTTGAAATTTAATGATTAAGACAATAACCGAAAATTCCTGTATGGAAATACACATCTTAAAAGAGGGACTTTTTCGAGTTTTGGTAAGTGTTTGGAGGGACGTTTCAAAAGCTTGGGGAAAGTATTGTAACTACAGATTTACAATATTTAGACAATTTGCTGACGTGTTATGGAGCATAAACAAACCATCATCGCCTCAGACTGATCCTGAGGCCTGACAGCTCAAGCTAAGTGTAGAAATGGCGAGTAGAGCATTTGCATTCACTAGCGGCATGAAACCTCAAAGGGCGTCTTAGATTGATTGGTAAGGCTTTTGAAAGATTGGAGAAATAAAGATATGGCTTGAATACTCAGACAAAACAAATATCTTCCATCCAAGACGGATCGTGATGACAAATCTACTCGAGTATGGAAATTACAAAAATTGTTTTAAGAAATCAGCCCTAAAGCATTTTCATTCAGAGACATGGATTAATGTATTGAATTAGATTCATCGACCAGATGCTCACATTCCCTATATGGAGATCTCCCCCTTCCCCTCCCCCCTCCTAATCCTGATCTTCGGAAATGCTACTGAATCCATATTCAGAACATTGTTTTCTTCTTTTCATCCTTTCTCTTTTCTCTTGTTGAACGAGTTGCTCCAGCAACACTCGTGTAGATAAGAAATTATTAATTATTAGCAATATGAGCTCACTCTCCTGGGTCTTAGAAAAGATCCATCGTTCCCATGTATAAAAACTTGTAACCTCCCAAAAACAGATGATACCTTTAGAAATAAAAAAAAAATGTCAGAAACAAGGGCACTTTTTCTTTCTTTCGTTAATGCTTATGCCTTTTTTCTTTTCAAAGGATTTCAGTGTTTGACGAACTAAAAAAAAATATGGAAATATCTTTTCATAGGTAAAAAAATCCCAGAGTTAGAGATAGAGAGAAGAGAGAAAAATTAGTCGTTAATACTATCAAAACCATCACTCCCTTTACCTCGCAGTCTATTCAAATGCGTGGATCAAATGTTATTCATCGTAGATCATTTCATGCAGTATGGTGGTGCCTTCACAGCGCACAACCGATATATACATATATTATTATATAATTCTATGTGAGTCATCTGTCTGTACACACCCTAACTCACTTCTGTTTCTGAGGCGCGAGATATCCTGGTTACATTGCTGAATCCTGCTAGGACCTAGTGATACTGACATGGGCTCTCACCTAGCCAGCCTTACTTTGGACGTGGCGTAAGTTTTAAAGTATGTTTGGCTGCAGTTATTTGGATAACAAATTTCGTATTGTGGTCTTGGTTAAAGCAGGCAGTCGTGTACCACTTCCTTTCATCAATGCTGTCCTAAAGAGATCAACATTAATTTTCTACTTCTCACAAAACCCTCTAGAATTGTTTCTTAGTAAATACATTTGAACTCTTCGAGCCACGGGCAGTTTTTGTTAGCACGAATATAATGAGATCTTTTGCGAATTTTAGCCTTGGATTAAAATCTTTCTGATGTTGATTTATGACGTTTTCATATTCATACATTTAATACTTTCAGCATGGTTTGATATGAGTTTTGAAATAAAAAGAGAAGACATGAAATATCGCCTCGAAAGCTATAATCAATGACACAGAAATGTATTACATAAAACAAATAATTCGGTAATTCTTTTTGTGACGTGGTTTCCGAATACCAGAAATCTTCCTTTTCGTTATTTCTGAGGGAATTTCATTTCACAAGGACGCAATGTTATGAATGTGTGTTATTAGTTTGCGCCCTTTATTAAATGACGCTTTAACTTCACATAATAACCTTGCGATTTCCACTCTCGCCTGGCAATATGTGGCACTTTTCTATCGATATCATTATTACCTGGCAGTATCGTATAAGGGATTCCGAAAGAGGACTGAGGAAAAGTTGGAAATAACAAGAGTAACTCCAGGGTTAACTTGCAAAGACGAAGTACATTAATTATCAATGTTGAAGAGACTAGTACTTGTGCGACTGTAATCAATGGCGAATCGTTTATAGAGACATTATTCAACTTACAGGTCTCTGCACGCAGGAGATAAAGTCAACAAGTATAAACGATTTATGTTGTTCTATAATTATGTACAATAAATGAGACAAAAGAATCTTCATCTGATAAAAAAAAGACGCAAACAATATCTCTAACTATTACAGGAGAAAGAAATAGCAGTATAGCAATATCAATAAACAACATAATAGGAAATAGCAGTATAGCAATATCAATAAACAACATAATATGAAATAGCAGTAAAATATATCAATAAACAACGCGATAGGACAGAGCAATATATCAATATCATTCAATTTAATAACGATAGAGGATAGACCTAAAGATCTGCAGATGCAAGTAATTCTCAATAAAGAAATCAATAGTATTAACATGAATAACAAACAAACCTAGATCCAACTTGAGTCCGACAAATAAGAGGAAAAACGTGATAAATCAAATCAGCATATAAATCAATCCTCCTAAACTATCTATTTTTTTGTAGCTATGGACAGCTCAGTGGCTATATGTCTGGTCTTGTATAGCTACCCTATCGATGTACTGGTTCGATCCTTGTCCATTCCATCCGCCCTTTACTATGTTTTCACATAATTCGTCTTAATTTGCTGGTCTCCTCTTAGATTAAGGTTTGTGCTTGAATTTTCTAAATCATTAACTTCTTTACCTTAGTACGGTTTCAAGACCCGATCTGTCAAAGTTTAGAAAAAAATTCAAACAAAAGACTGAAATGTCTTTTATGTCAAGCTTTCTTGAGCAAAAATGTACACATTCATAAAAAAAACAGATTTTGAATGTGGTGGTTAGACTAGTTATGATTAAACGCAGCGTTTTGCTAGACAGGAGAACAAAGAAAATCATGTTCCTATCCTTATTTATATGACACATATTCCAGGAACCGGTTGTCTGAGAGAACTGTGTCAGCCAATAAAAATCAAAGGATAAGTGTGAACAAGTCTGAATTGCAAACATTTCAAAATATACACTAATGTGTTTGTCTTGTATTTTTAAATCTTTTGCTCCATAAACAACATACAAATCTCAATATTTCTCCCGAACTGGCTATGATTTACAAATTTAAATTAAGACCTGGTACTGTCGTATAAGGAACTGCAAAAAGGGCCTGAGAAAATTTGGAAATTGTTTAGAATAATTTGTGAGAGTAACAAATTGTCTGTTTCCAAGATCTTGGGAAAAATCTAATCAAAGGTGAATTGTTGATCGAAACAAAACGCCTAGTGCACAGACAGCTAAGGCCACAGAATTATAAATGATTTATAACATTGTATAGAATTTACAAAATATTAAACAAAAAAACTATTGTGCAAAAGATATCACATCGTTCCCATGTATAAAAACTTGTAACCTCCCAAAAACAGATGATACCTTTAGAAATAAAAAAAAAATGTCAGAAACAAGGGCACTTTTTCTTTCTTTCGTTAATGCTTATGCCTTTTTTCTTTTCAAAGGATTCCAGTGTTTGACGAACTAAAAAAAAATATGGAAATATCTTTTCATAGGTAAAAAAATCCCAGAGTTAGAGATAGAGAGAAGAGAGAAAAATTAGTCGTTAATACTATCAAAACCATCACTCCCTTTACCTCGCAGTCTATTCAAATGCGTGGATCAAATGTTATTCATCGTAGATCATTTCATGCAGTATGGTGGTGCCTTCACAGCGCACAACCGATATATACATATATTATTATATAATTCTATGTGAGTCATCTGTCTGTACACACCCTAACTCACTTCTGTTTCTGAGGCGCGAGATATCCTGGTTACATTGCTGAATCCTGCTAGGACCTAGTGATACTGACATGGGCTCTCACCTAGCCAGCCTTACTTTGGACGTGGCGTAAGTTTTAAAGTATGTTTGGCTGCAGTTATTTGGATAACAAATTTCGTATTGTGGTCTTGGTTAAAGCAGGCAGTCGTGTACCACTTCCTTTCATCAATGCTGTCCTAAAGAGATCAACATTAATTTTCTACTTCTCACAAAACCCTCTAGAATTGTTTCTTAGTAAATACATTTGAACTCTTCGAGCCACGGGCAGTTTTTGTTAGCACGAATATAATGAGATCTTTTGCGAATTTTAGCCTTGGATTAAAATCTTTCTGATGTTGATTTATGACGTTTTCATATTCATACATTTAATACTTTCAGCATGGTTTGATATGAGTTTTGAAATAAAAAGAGAAGACATGAAATATCGCCTCGAAAGCTATAATCAATGACACAGAAATGTATTACATAAAACAAATAATTCGGTAATTCTTTTTGTGACGTGGTTTCCGAATACCAGAAATCTTCCTTTTCGTTATTTCTGAGGGAATTTCATTTCACAAGGACGCAATGTTATGAATGTGTGTTATTAGTTTGCGCCCTTTATTAAATGACGCTTTAACTTCACATAATAACCTTGCGATTTCCACTCTCGCCTGGCAATATGTGGCACTTTTCTATCGACACATTATTACCTGGCAGTATCGTATAAGGGATTCCGAAAGAGGACTGAGGAAAAGTTGGAAATAACATGAGTAACTCCAGGGTTAACTTGCAAAGACGAAGTACACTAATTATCAATGTTGAAGAGACCAGTACTTGTTCGACTGTAATCAATGGCGAATCGTTTATAGAGACATTATTCAACTTACAGGTCTCTGCACGCAGGAGATAAAGTCAACAAGTATAAACGATTTATGTTGTTCTATAATTATATACAATAAATGAGACAAAAAAATCTTCATCTGATATTAAAAAGACGCAAACAATATCTCAAACTATTACAGGAGAAAGAAATAGCAGTAAAGCAATATCAATAAACAACACAATAGGAAATAGCAGTATAGCAATATCAATAAACAACATAATAGGAAATAGCAGTAAAATATATCAATAAACAACGCGATAGGACAGAGCAATATATCAATATCAATAAACAACGCGACAGGGAAGAGCAATATATCAATATCAATATACAACACAATAGGACAGAGCAATATATCAATATCAATAAACAACGCGATAGGGAAGAGCAATATATCAATATCAATATACAACACAATAGGAAAGAGCAAAATATCAATGTCAATAAACAACGCGATAGGAGATAGCAGTATAGTGCTACCAATGAACAACACGATAAGAAAGAGCAAAATATCAATATCAATAAAAAACACAATAGGAAAAAGCAGTATATCAATATCAATAAACACAATAGGAAATAGCAATATACCAATATCAATAAATGACAAGATAGGAAATGGCAGTATATCAATATCTATAAACAATAAGATAGGAAAGAGCAATACATCAATATCAATAAACACACGATAGAAACTAGTTGTTGTTAGAAAAAATATCAACATCAGACATGAAAAACAATAGAAAACTAATAACTTCTTTATTTTGGACTTTTTCGTTGATTAGAGAGTGTTGTCCTTTTTTACTGACTGATAACAATCCCACAAACATCGCAGTATATTATTTTATACTTCTTCGAAATTCCAAAACTTTTCTGAGACACGAGACCATTGTAAATAAATAGATGCTTGTAAGTCCTTAACACTTTAACGAAGCCTTCAAATTTCTACTCCACCGCTTATCAGATATTTATCAATTTGAATTAACCTTTCGGAGTCAATCCAAGCTATTACAAATAAAAACAGGTGAGATAAGGATGTTCACGTAATAACTCCCATAACCATCTTCGTTTATGCTAGAAAAAAAAAAGCATTTCCTTTCAAAATTTAGACGCTATAGGGTAATTATAAGTATTGATTATTAGAGAAAGAGAAGAGAGAGAGGGAAGGAGAGAGAGAGAGAGAGAGAGAGAGAGAGAGAGAGAGAGAGAGAGAGAGAGCGCAAGAGAGAGGGTAGAGACAGAGAGCGAGAGAGAGACAGAAACAGACAGATAAAGCAGAGAGAGAGAGAGAGAGAAATAGACAGAGAGAGACACACAGAGACAGGGACAAAGAGAGGCAGAGACACAGAGACAGACAGGGCAGAGACAGAGAGAATCAGAGACACAGAAAGACATTGACACAGAGAGAGACAGAGATAGAGAGACACAGAGACAGGGACAAAGAAAAACACTGAAACAGGGACAAAGAGAGAGAGACACACAGACAGAGAGACAGAGACAGAGAGGTAGAGACAGAGACAGACAGAGAGAGGGAGACAGGGACAGAGATAGAGACATAAAGAGAGACACACACAGACAAAGAGACAGAGACAGAGAAGCAAAGACAGAGACAGAGACAGACAGTGAGAGAGAGAGACAGGGACAGAGAGAGACACAGAGACAGGGACAAAGAGAGACAGAGACAGAGAGAGACACTGAAACGGGGACAAAGAGAGACAGAGACACGCAGAGAGTCAGAGAGACAAACAAAGACAGAGGCAGACAGAGAGAGACAGGGACACAAAGAGAGACAGGGACACAGAGAGAGTCAGAGAGACAGAGAAAGAGAGACAGAGATAGAGACAGAGACAGACAGAGACACAGAATGGCAGAGACAGAGACAGAGACAGACAGAGAGAGACAAAGAGAGGGACAGAGGCAGAGAGAGACAGAGAGAGACAGAGACAGGGGTAGACAGAGAGCCAGAGACAGAGAGACACAGAGATAGAGACAGAGAGACAGAGACAGAGCCAGAGACAGAGAGGCAGAGAGAGACAGAGATAGAGACAGAGAAAGAGAGAACTCTAGACTTATAGTAGAATCGAGATGCATAAAATTTTTATTTCGCTTCTGGTTTCATCAGAGAGAGTAAGGTCGTCTGAAGCCGATGGCAACTAGATCCAAATATGACACAATATAGAGACTATCAGTTAGTTCAAATAACCACTGACTTCGGGAATTTGAGGTTCTTGAAAAAATCTAGAAATCACCTTTACATATATATATATATACATATATTTGGCAAATACGAAACTTCTAAAACTCAAGATGTACCCAACCAATCACTACCAAACTGCGCATGGCGTTTACAATGATAACAAAGATGGTTTTTGTTTTATCATCACTTTGATTAAGTTTTGCTGTAATTTTATCAAAAAAAATATTGTTTCGTCAACGTTTGGATTAACTTGGATTGCAATTGTAAAACCGGTCGCCATTATTGTCCGTCAAGAAGAAAGTGGAAGTCGGAAGTCAAATAAAAGCGAACATATTTAACAGATCTAAATTTAAAAAAAAGGAAACAAAGAGAAAAGTTTTATCTTTATTATTTAATTTTTTATTTTTTTTTTAAATTGTACTATAAATGCATGTTCGCCAATAGATGTAGACTAGATCTACTGGTATCGTCTGAAGAAACAATAGACTTGAGATGTAGATCTAGATTTCCATTATTCAAAAGGAATAAAGTTTTATAATTAGATTTTGTGCTTTTGGCGGGGTAGATAATTTAAAAAGTTACAACAGTCATGCTGTATGGCATGGGCAGATAATTTTAAGAAATAGCACAGTGATGCTTTATGCAATGGGCAGATAATCAAAACAGCTTTCACGATTATGCTTTATGACTATCTAAATGGTGAATACTATGATGCTTCATGACGGGCAGATAGTCTACAGAGGTATTACAACGATGCTCTATGTCGGGGCAGATAATCTTTACAATTACCAAAGTGGTACTCTGTTGCGAGGCCAGTAGTCTGTTCAGGTACCACAGTGATACTCTGTTGCGAGGCCAGTACTCTGTTCAGGTACCACAGTGATACTCTGTGTCGAGGCCAGTACTCTGTTCAGGTACCACAGTGATACTCTGTGTCGAGGCCAGTACTCTGTTCAGGTACCACAGTGATACTCTGTGTCGAGGCCAGTAGTCTGTTCAGGTACCACAGTGATACTCTGTTGCGAGGCCAGTAGTCTGTTCAGGTACCACAGCGACACTGTTGCGAGGCCAATAATCTGTTCAGGTACCACAGCGATACTTTGTTGCGAGGCCAATAATCGGTTCAGGTACCACAGCGATACTCTGTTGCGAGGCCAATAATCGGTTCAGGTACCACAGCGATACTCTGTTGCGAGGCCTATAATCGGTTCAGGTACCACAGCGATACTCTGTTGCGAGGCCGATACTCTGTTCAGGTACCACAGCGATACTCTGTTGCGAGGCCAATAATCGGTTCAGGTACCACAGCGATACTCTGTTGCGAGGCCGATACTCTGTTCAGGTACTACAGCTATACTCTGTTGCGAGGCCGATACTCTGTTCAGGTACCACAGCGATACTCTGTTGCGAGGCCGATACTCTGTTCAGGTACCACAGCTATACTCTGTTGCGAGGCCAGTACTCTGTTCAGTTACCACAGCGGTACTCTGTTGCGAGGCCAGTACTCTGTTCAGGTACCACAGTGATACTCTGTTGCGAGGCCAGTACTCTGTTCAGGTACCACAGTGATACTCTGTTGCGAGGCCAGTACTCTGTTCAGGTACCACAGTGATACTCTGTTGCGAGGCCAGTAGTCTGTTCAGGTACCACAGTGATACTCTGTGTCGAGGCCAGTAGTCTGTTCAGGTACCACAGTGATACTCTGTGTCGAGGCCAGTACTCTGTTCAGGTACCACAGTGATACTCTGTTGCGAGGCCAGTAGTCTGTTCAGGTACCACAGTGATACTCTGTGTCGAGGCCAGTAGATACTACCGTGTATGTTTATGAAAGTGAAAGGCAATCCATACTGAAACTTTAATGGATTAGACACCAAGTAATATTTATGATAAGAGTAAACGTTTTTCTAATGATCCGTGCAAGCTTACCGCGAAAGGCCCCAGACAGCATTTTATAAGAAATGTCGTGTATAGTATGAAACATCAGTGGCTGCGACTGGTGTCTGGAGCTGGTTACTCACCTCCATCGACTGGTTCGGACGTCGACTGGGGTCAAAGGTCAGGAGGGGAAGCGTTTGGGGGGAGGTGCATGTTGAGAAGGGAATAAAATAGTAATATGTTGAAACATGGCAGAAGTACTAGAAGATTATTTCCTGAGGTGAGGATGGATCTGTCAAAACCAAGCGTATTCTTTTCACAGTCGAGAATAAAGCAAATCATCTACAACTGACCATTGGTAGAAAACATAAGAGAGTAAACCAGTCTTCAGACATATTATAATGATACTAAGCTTTAAGAATCATTTACTAAGCTTGTTCTGACTAGGGGCTTGAAGCGATTGTTGACGAGATTTAATAACAGTCTATACCAGCCAGAGATTATAGAATAATTATGATGTTCTCCGAAATGTAAGCGGTATGCTGTGTCTTACTTAGATCTATTTTTAAATCATCTTATAGAGAATGATATCAATATTATAAAAGGCTGTTTGGATTTCTTTCTCCGCTATCTGCTCCAAAACCACTCAATGTACACTGATGAAGTTAGCTGAGTTTTGATCTGCCAACATCAGTGCCCCACGTGGCACAATTAAAATAAAATAAAAGTTATGTATTTGGGCAAAAAATTGCATTTGGAAATTCATCTGTATTTAATGCATATAATTTCATAATTTTTTTTTCATTAGCAAATTCATTATGATGAATCAAATAACCATTTAAAGACTGTTTACATGCCTTCCAATTTTTAAATCGAATCCAAAAAATTGCATTTGGAAATTCATTCTGTATTTGATGTAATTAATTTCATATTTTTTTTTTCATTAGTAAATTTGTTATGATCAATCAAATAACCATTAAAAGACTGTTCTCATGCTTTCCAATTTTTTAATCGAATGACTAATGACAAATTATTGTTATTTCTTAAAGATACATATATCGAAAAAACATGTTATTTTACTTAAAAGGAGTGAAAAACGGAAGAAGCTTGAAATTAGATGAAATTTGACCTACGTAAATACAAAAGCGTCATGAAAAACACGTTGTTCTGTGTAGGAAAATTGTAGATTTGATTGGTCAGTATTTTTAATAACATCTGTCATAGTCGCCTTTTTATTAGGAGCTGCGGTTTCGAATATAAACACCACTTCTGCTTCTTCTGCATGCGTATTTCTATACTGCTTTATATCCAAGATATTGACCTGTCATAACTATCAACAAGGAACAGTAGAAACATTCAACTTAACGCATTTTAGTTACTTGCAATGTCTTGCATGATTTATACACATTGCGACTGGATCTAGAATAATTATAAGCTTAAGCAATCCGGGGTAACACAATAGATTTTCAAAAATCCAGGGCCTTAAATTTTTTTTCTCTGAAACATTGTCTGAGCAATAACACGTTTTTACTTTATATTGGAGAGCACTTTTTCACCACATCAGACAGAGCACTACATTGTGACTGTAAAGGATTATCAGCACTGCACTATGGTCTCGGTGAAGGGATAACCTGAAAAGAGAGCTGCTTAAAAGATATGGTTTACTTTTTTACTTGAGATCTCTCCTTTATTTAATACATCTTTATGACAACGCGAAAGGAATTCCAATTCCTCAAGGTTCTATATATTTTAAAACGGTACTAAGAGTGGCTCTGGAAGATATATATATTTATATATATATATATATCTGTTATTGTTTTAAAGTTTGGTTTTCTTTATTCTCTTAGTCTTCCCAATCTGTTCATTGTTGTCAAGTTAGCTTTTCTTCAGAGCAGCTGTATGGGTCTAGAGGATATGAGTCTGTTGTTTTTGTGAAGTCTCGAAAAGCCAGCTTTGGTTATCCTGAGGGATCAAGACTTGCCTCTTCATTTGCAAAAGTTTAGAGCAAAAAAAAAAAAAAAGTAGTAAAAGAAAGACTTCCACCGCCCAAATACAACAATCCTTCTAAAAGGCTTTTTGTCATCGTAGATCAAAAACATTATGAGTGCATACTTTTTGGGGTCTCGCTGAAAAAGAATTTGATGTCTCTCTGTTTTCAAGAACGTATTACATTTCCGGCGGAACGTATATGCGAGTCTATATAAAACGGTTTTGATGACATTGTTTGATCTTTGATCGTGAGTAACCATGGACGGCTTGAATTATCCAGATATCGCGCAGAGGAGCTTTTTTTTAGTTTCATATGAGACAAAAACAGTGTAGTTATTGCGACGCTAAACGAAACGGCGTAAAATGCGAATGGACTGAATTAGAAAACAGCAACAACAACACCAACAACAACAACAACAACACATCAAACAGTTGTTCTAAACCTAGTGTATCTCAGAGATAAAATAGGTCAGCACTGGATGTTTCTGACACTGCCACCTCAAAAGAAAAAAAAAAAAAAAAACAACCACCATCAGTTCTGGTTGTCTTAGTTAAACTGACAAGAATAACGATGAAATCGCAGAAAAGTATCACAATGTTTTATTGTCGTTTTTTGGTTTTTTTTGCACACATTAGAGTCCGCTCTGAAAACACAAACTATTTTTCTCTCTTGGAATATTTTGTCCAAAACAAGAGAGATGATTGTTTTGAAAACATCGCTTTGAGTAATAACGATAATTGATGCTCAAAAGGCATCAAACTTTTCGCCTCTTTGTTGGCGATATATATATATATATATATATATATATATATATATATATATATATATATATATATATATATATATAAACGCATATATGACCCATTGCCAAATACAAGTAGCTTAGATCTATCATGATTTTACGCCCATATGGCATGCCTTTATCGTGAAAGTTAAAGGCTTTGAGTAATAACGATTATTGATACTCAAAAGGCATCAAACTTTTCGCCTCTTTGTTGGCGATATATATATATATATAAACGCATTTATATATGTATATACACACACACACACACATATATATATATATATATATATATATATATATACTACTTGAAAGCTCGCGAATTCGCAGGATTGAAAGTTTAATTGGATACTCATGTATTAATAAATTTAAGAGAAAATTATTGTACTATCCATTATAATATTAATGCTGATTTGAAGACAACATTATCGGTGTAGCTTGTTATAGTCAAAGAATTCTCTGATGGCGGTGCCAATGCAAATTGTAAAACCATAATAGCTTTTAACTCTTGACATTGCTACATACAACTGACCATGAGTGAAAACTGACTGTGGAAGATAACAGTGCCACTTACTCTAAAAAAGTATACCCCTGCCGGTAACATGTCCTCATTTACACCAAGTGATGCGAATGCGAAAGCTAAATTGTAACTGAATGTTATTTCGAAAACATCTAAATTCTGCATATCCCCCACAAACAGCTGGTTTAAAGGTTCTGGGAAAGTTTGTAAGGGGGGTAAATTAACGTGACCATTGGCACAGCATAGTGAGGATGCTTCTGTGGGCCACAATTGTGCGTCACAATAATGGCATGTCTTTGTCACTCCCTCAACATTGTCAGCAATGATATTGATATTGTCATGGTTTGGGGCATTTGGCGGTGTAAGTGTAGAAGCTGCCTGTCTGATGTAAGGTGGAGGCGGTAGCGGTGATGTAGATCTAATCCGTATGGGTCTATCTGCTTCTTGTGGTAATGTAGCAGATCTAAAGCTGGGTCTACGTTGTGAAGATCTAGAGCTACGTCTATTTTCACTATCTTGATCAGATCTTGATTGATCTATAGATCTAGATCCAGTTTGACGTAGATCTAGATTTCGATCAGTATTAATAGATATGGGTGGTTGATCAAGTGTTGTTTGTGGTGGTGTGTTTGGGGGGGATTTGACTTTGATTGAGTGTTTCTACGTATCTGGATCGTCTTAAACGCCGTCTCTTTTTCTCACCTACCATTGTAATATCGATCTATCTTCCACAGTTAATTATATCACCCAGACCGAGGTGGTCTTATCGGGGGTTGGCCTAGGCTATGCGGGAGAGGTAGATCTAGATCTAAATTGAAGAAAAAGTAATGTCAAAGGTCTAATTTTGATCTATTGACACAAAACATTGCTTTTTAAAAAGTGGGGGTCATGTCCCCTAATGTTTTCTTATTTTTAAGTGACTGTGTAAGTCTGCAGTGATGGGCAACGATCAATGTGTAAGTCTGTGGTGATGGGCAACGATCAATGTGTAAGTAAGTCTGTGGTGATGGGCAACGATCAAACTTTTTAGAATTACCGCTATCTAGTGAAGTTGATGGCCATTGCGGGAGGTGTACATTGAAGAACAAATAATATCAAAGGTCAAAATTTTATTTAATGACAACAAAACATTGCGTTTTCAAAAAACGGGTGTCATGTCCCTAATCTGATGTATAGTATTTCATTAACTATTTTGTAATTTTCAAGTCTGAATAAGTCTGTGGAGATGGGGAAAAATTCGAGGAGGGGAGCACACAATGAGTACTAATTTTTTTTTTATATAGGTAGGGATATATATTATATATATATATATATATATATATATATATATATATATATATATATATCATAATTGAATTGCAATAAGAGCGACCTCCACAAAGACAGAGAAACTGCTGAAGTACTTTGTTGTAAGAAGTCAAACACATGTAGGAAGAAAGAGTTGCCCAGACAGGGAGGGAGTGGTATTAAAGACAGGCCGAATATCAAGAGCTCACATTATAAATCAATAGGATTGCTTCCACCGAGAGAGGAGTTTAGCGTTGAAAACTAGCCAGCCGTCTCTACAGAAATAGACTCTTCGAAGAAAAAAAAAACATAATGACATTGGCTTGCCTTTGAATTACGCGACTATTGTCCGTCACAGGATGCATCAACCGGAACTGCATTGACCAGCAGTCTAGTGGTCAAGAGGTTACTTAATGAAATTTGTAGAGGACTTTTCCTTTTTCTCCTATTTTCACGAGTGTCGCCGGGCGGTTAGCCACATCAGTTAATCGCTGGAAATTTCTAATTTTGCACGGTTTTGCCATAAAAGTAGAAATAACTTCTACAGAAAGAAGTGTTATTATTATGTTGTCGGTCCTTGTCATTCTAAACGACCTCCGTCAAGCTTCCAGTCTCTTGTCAAATTAGTTGAGCTGCTGTTCCAAGGAAAAGACGGGCCTTAAGTCACATGAATGGGTTTAAATAAAAATTCAGACGTTACAAAACCTAAAAAAAAGTGTTTTAATTGCTTAGAGAAACGCATGCACTTTTGAAAATATAAATCTCAATGGCTATGGATCTTAGGCTAAAACTTAATCTATATATGATTAAATATGATTCATTTGTGAATGATTGAAAGGGGTTACAATCGTAGTCTAACAAAAGTACTGATCTCAAAATTTAAAAGCAGGATATCAAGTCTCAACTAATAAATTATGGTGCTGAAATTGTTCTACTGTTCTCCAAAAATACCACGCGGAAATAAATTTCTTCCTTCTTGTCCTTCTACCGTTATATCCATCTCAGACAAATATGAAGAGATGAGAGAGAAAAGATTAGATATTAGACAAAGATTTTTAAGAAAAGAGAATAGCAGGCAATGCGTTTGCATATGGTTCGCACCAAGCTTGGAGTAAAGCGAAAATAAATGTACAGATTTTTTGTTCATGTACATTTTCCTCTCTCTCTCTCTCTCTCTCTCTCTCTCTCTCTCTCTCTCTCTCTCTCTCTCTCTCTCTCTCTCTCTCTCTCTCTCTCTCTCTCTCTCTCTCTCTCTCTCTCTCTCTATTCTCTCTCTCTCTCTCTCTCTCTCTCTCTCTCTCTCTCTCTATATATATATATATATATATATATATATATATATATATCTCCATATCTCTCTATCTATCTCTCTCTATATTTCTATCTCTCTCTATTTTTCTATCTCTCTCTCCATTTTTCTATCTCTCTATATATCTCTCTCCATGTCTCTCTATCTCTCTATCTCTCTCTCCCTCTCTCTTACACACACACACATTAATACTTTTTCCTCAGGAAGTATTATTTTCTCATGTAGCGTTATATTAACCTGAAGCAAATGTTGCGTTAGGATGAATTATATCTGCCTTTGACTCCTGTCCCACTTCTTAGTTCTACTGTTGCTTTAATTTTCTCTTGCTGTATTGTTTCACTTCTACACACTGACTCCAGCCTTCATTAAGAAATGATTTATATCTCAGTAGAAGAGACATTTTGTGACAGACCCATTAGATTAACAAAAACACTAATATCTGACAAAAGGAAAATTTCGATGTCCAGTGGATATTAATTTGTTAAACGATGTTATTGTTTGATAAATAAAACAATTGAAAGAACTCGCGGTGATTAAGTTGTTGTATAACGTTAACATTTGTAAATTTCATGGAAAATTTGTAAACGGTTTGAAAGCTGAATATTGTTCAAGCATTTATCTCCGTTGTTTTGTCATGTTTCGCATCACTCTGTGTCCCAGAATCGATTATCTGGATAAGTGTCGCAGTAACTCAGAGGAAGTAGAGAGCGCTATTGGCTGTGAAGCATTAAGAGACCACAGGATCAAATAAGAGTTGGGCAACAAGTCTCCGCGCTTTTCTTTTTTTTTTTTTCAAAGAAATTTATGTTCCTTTCCCGACTGAAATCACTCAACTCGGAGTGCAATTTACCGTCCTCAACTTGTCGTTACGTTGGTCTTTACTGGTTCTAACCGTTTTAGATTGGCAACCATCAAATCAATAACGTCCTAGACTTAAGATGGATCCGCTTTTTTTTTTTTGTCTCGGTTTGTTTTTTGAGGGCATCAGAGTATGTCTCATTAGCTAATTAGTTAAAGTCTTCAATTTTCGATTTGTCTGATTTTTTTTTAAGAATATTTCATACTCCTGTCGGGAAGATCATTTGATTCTAATATTATCATTTGCATCTCTCTCTCTCTCTCTCTCTCTCTCTCTCTCTCTCTCTCTCTCTCTCTCTCTCCATCTCTCTCTATCTATCTATCTATCTATCTATCTATCTATCTATCTATCTGTCTATCTATCTCTTTTTCTCTCTATTTTCCCTTATAAAGAGATGTTTATGAACTGTTGCTCATGGTCTATAGCGTAGAAATAAATATTATCTTTTTTAATAAACCAAAGCCCTGTTGAAAATAAGTTAGTCCCAGGGAAGCCGGTAAGATATTGCCAGAAACTCAGGAGCGGCTGTATTGACTTTGTGATTTACTGCTGAAAATTTCCAAATCTTATTCAAACTGATAAACAAGTCCATGTGATTTACTGGCTAGAAATGTCCACATCTTATTCAAACTGATAAACAGGTCCATGTTGCCTCTGTATGAGGCGCTTTTGCTTTTAATAAAGAGATAGTAGGATCACAGAGCAATCGGTAACCAGCATTCCTAAGAGTAACACTGGTAAAAAATTTGAATTATAAGTGTCTTTGAGAGGGAGAATTTTTTTTTTCTAACATTAACAGTTGTAAGCGTTTGGAGTAAAAAACACATCTTTTGCTTAGAAGTAATATATTTTGATGAAACTAAATAAAATAAAATGTAAAATTTACACGCTCATGAAAATAACAATGAAAACAAAATTTAACAAAAAATTATATCAACCAGTCCGTAAGGTATTAACTTTTTTTACCTAGCAGGTCATCCTGGAAAATGCGTTGATCTAATAACTGATGACTAAGTCATCTTGGCGTTACTTAGTGTCTCCAAAGTGTTTTATCGCTCACCGCGGTATTGGCTGCAGACCAAAGCCTTCATAAGTTTAGCCCTGCTGCATTCTACAACTAATATAAACTACCCTGCGACGATTACCTAGTTAGAAAATTGGCAGACGAATAATAATGTAAGTTAACCGCTGTTTTTTAATGCAATAATATTCATTCTGGTCTGATACTGGGATGGAGCTCACAACCGACCAGATCGTGAGTCTGCTGCGCTAACGGATATGCCAAGCTTTTCATTTATTTGTTTATTTTTTCAAAAGTTTTTTTCAGTTAATAAATAAGTTGATATGATGTCGCTGTATGTAGACCTGGAAACGATCTAAACCTTTGGCTGTTTAAATCCTGCATTCACACTCCCTTCATCATTAAGGGCGAGTGGTTTATCCTTTCAACCTCTCACAATTGGTCACATGTCACATCTGTGTAGTTCGAATCTCGATTAAACGGAAAAGACCACCAGGTTTTTATTCAACAGAAAATCTAATATCGTATTTTACAGAAAAGACAGAATAAGATCAAGACAGCTGGATGTTATTACATCTTGCTGATGTGTCTAGTCACGTTGTAAGAATAGAGGGAAAACTCGGAGTTAACTCCATCATTCCGGTACACAGCAGTGCATTTATATTGAAATTTCATATTTTCAGGCCAGGGAAAGTTAACAAGGCGTGCCCTGTACGGGAAACATAAACTCGATTCCCTGCTTCCTTGAGGCAAATTTGTGCCACAGAATAATCAGCAAGCAACCCATGAAGGTTGCTCACACCAAACATCTCATCATTGCCGTTATGTGGCTATTTCCTCGGAGACGGTTTTTATCCGCTCCATCTTAATATTGAGCTTTTAAACAATTTCTTGTTGTTTTTTTTTTCTCTTGCGACTGTTTTCTTTTGGTTTGTTTATTATTTCTGTCTCAAAGGTACATTAAAAAACTGCTGTCATCCAGTCTAAAAATATACACCCCCGCCCCCCAGACAATCAATCAATACTTTTAACAGAAAACCGAAAACAAAACAAAAAAAAACAAAAAAAAAAACGGTTAAGTTTTTTTTTGTTTTATTTTTTTTCCTTCATAAAGAACGGTATATCGCACAAAAAGGAAACAGGAAAACAGTTAGAAGTGTACATTTTTGTAAATGTTCCTGAAAAAGAATAATAAAGGAAAGATTTAAAATTGAGTGTCCAGTTAAAAGTATGGGTGTCTGGATGTGAGAATCGTTTACTTAACGGAATAAACGCAACGATTTTCAATAAGTTTTTTTTGTGGATTCAGCAGTTGATTGTGTTGTCCATGATTATATCAAGATGTTTGTTGGACAACGATCTTAATAAAAGATTCTGTAAAAAAAAATTCTTCCCGTAAATATTTTCTAACATTACCGCTTATGGAATGCTTGATAAAGTTAGTTTTGAAATCACCACACTTGTGAGACGATGAATTTAAATAAACTGATTCAACTCGAAATGCGCTGTGAAAAATTCTTCATGCTAGTCTTAAAACGTACGAAGCTTTAATTTTTTTGCCCAAGGATACGTAAAAAGAATTTTAACAGCTACATAACAATAACGTTTAAAAAGACCTATCAATATGTTGCTATGTAACAATATTGTGTATAAACACGCGAATTCCGAATTTCGATATTGTTAAATACCTTGTAGGAAATTGATTCGATCATTGAACAGCGTCCATTTTCTGTAGCGTTTACTATCTCTGTTGTTCTGACTATGTTGTACATGTGCATGACTACCGAGTCAAATCTGGGAAATGAAGTCCATAATCTTTTCTTTGAAAACTAATGATCAGCTTAGAAAATTACATCTCTACGTGGACAACCCAAGGCATGATGTGTGACTTCGATCCTTTATCCATCACCATTACACCTTGATGTGTGACTTCGATCCTTTCTCCGTCACCATTACACCTTGATATGTGACTTCGATCCTTTCTCCGATACCACTACACCTTGATGTGTGACTTCAATCCTTTACCCGTCACCACTACACCTTGATGTGTGACTTCGATCCTTTACCCGTCACCATTACACCTTGATATGTGACTTCGATCCTTTACCCGTCACCACTACACCTTGATATGTGACTTCGATCATTTCTCCGTCACCACTACACCTTGATATGTGACTTCAATCCTTTACCCGTCAATATTACACCTTGATATGTGACTTCGATCATTTCTCCGTCACCATTACACCTTGATATGTGACTTCAATCCTTTACCCGTCACCATTACACCTTGATATGTGACTTCGATCATTTCTCCGTCACCACTACACCTTGATATGTGATTTCAATCCTTTACCCGTCACCATTACACCTTGATATGTGACTTCGATCATTTCTCCGTCACCACTACACCTTGATATGTGACTTCAATCCTTTACCCGTCACCATTACACCTTGATATGTGACTTCGATCATTTCTCCGTCACCACTACACCTTGATATGTGACTTCAATCCTTTACCCGTCACCATTACACCTTGATATGTGACTTCGATCCTTTATCTGTCACCACTACACCTTGATGTGTGACTTCGATCCTTTATCCGCCACCACTGCACCTTGATATGTGACTTCGATCCTTTATCTGTCACCACTACACCTTGATATGTGACTTCGATCCTTTATCTGTCACCACTACACCTTGATGTGTGACTTCGATCCTTTATCCGCCACCACTGCACCTTGATATGTGACTTCGATCCTTCACCGTCACCACTACAGTTAGATGTGTGACTTCGATCCTTCACCGTCACCACTACACTTAGATGTGTGACTTCGATCCTTCATCCGTCACCACTACACTTAGATGTGTGACTTCGATCCTTCACCGTCACCACTACACTTAGATGTGTGACTTCGATCCTTCACCGTCACCACTACACTTAGATGTGTGACTTCGATCCTTCACCGTCACCACTACACTTAGATGTGTGACTTCGATCCTTCACCGTCACCACTACACTTAGATGTCTGACTTCGATCCTTCACCGTCACCACTACAGTTAGATGTGTGACTTCGATCCTTCATCCGCCACCACTACACTTAGATGTGTGACTTCGATCCTTCATCCGTCACCACTACACTTAGATGTCTGACTTCGATCCTTCACCGTCACCACTACACTTAGATGTCTGACTTCGATCCTTCACCGTCACCACTACACTTAGATGTCTGACTTCGATCCTTCACCGTCACCACTACACTTAGATGTCTGACTTCGATCCTTCATCCGTCACCACTACACTTAGATGTCTGACTTCGATCGTTCATCCGCCACCACTACACTTAGATGTCTGACTTCGATCCTTCACCGTCACCACTACACTTAGATGTCTGACTTCGATCCTTCACCGTCACCACTACACTTAGATGTGTGACTTCGATCCTTCATCCGTCACCACTACACTTAGATGTGTGACTTCGATCCTTCATCCGTCACCACTACACTTAGATGTGTGACTTCGATCCTTCACCGTCACCACTACACTTAGATGTGTGACTTCGATCCTTCATCCGTCACCACTACACTTAGATGTGTGACTTCGATCCTTCACCGTCACCACTACACTTAGATGTGTGACTTCGATCCTTCACCGTCACCACTACACTTAGATGTGTGACTTCGATCCTTCACCGTCACCACTACACTTAGATGTGTGACTTCGATCCTTCACCGTCACCACTACACTTAGATGTGTGACTTCGATCCTTCACCGTCACCACTACACTTAGATGTGTGACTTCGATCCTTCATCCGTCACCACTACACCTTGATATGTGACTTCGATCCTTCATCCGTCACCACTACACTTAGATGTGTGACTTCGATCCTTCATCCGTCACCACTACACTTAGATATGTGACTTCGATCCTTCACCGTCACCACTACACTTAGATATGTGACTTCGATCCTTCACCGTCACCACTACACTTAGATGTGTGACTTCGATCCTTCATCCGTCACCACTACACTTAGATATGTGACTTCGATCCTTCACCGTCATCACTACACCTTGATGTGTGACTTCGATCCTTTATCCGTCACCACTACACCTTGATGTGTGACTTCGATCCTTTATCCGTCACCACTACATCTAGATATGTGACTTCGATCCTTTATCCGTCACCACTACACTTAGATATGTGACTTCGATCCTTTATCCGTCACCACTACACCTTGATGTGTGACTTCGATCCTTTATCCGTCACCACTACACTTTGATGTGTGACTTCGATCCTTTATCCGTCACCACTACACCTTGATATGTGACTTCGATCCTTCATCCGTCACCACTACACTTAGATGTGTGACTTCGATCCTTTATTCGTCACCACTACACCTTGATATGTGACTTCGATCCTTCATCCGTCACCACTACACTTAGATGTGTGACTTCGATCCTTTATTCGTCACCATTACACCTTATTATGTGACTTCGATCCTTCATCCGTCACCACTACACTTAGATGTGTGACTTCGATCCTTTATTCGTCACCACTAAACCTTGATGTGTGACTTCGATCCTTCACCGTCACCACTACACTTAGATGTGTGACTTCGATCCTTTATCCGTCACCACTACACTTAGATGTGTGACTTCGATCCTTCATCCGTCACCACTACACTTAGATGTGTGACTTCGATCCTTTATCCGTCACCACTACACTTAGATGTGTGACTTCGATCCTTTATTCGTCACCACTACACCTTGATTTGTGACTTCGATCCTTTATTCGTCACCACTACACCTTGATGTGTGACTTCGATCCTTTATTCGTCACCACTACACCTTGATTTGTGACTTTGATCCTTTATTCGTCACCACTACACCTTGATGTGTGACTCCGATCCTTTATTCGTCACCACTACACCTTGATGTGTTACTTCGATCCTTTATTCGTCACCACTACACCTTGATTTGTGACTTTGATCCTTTATTCGTCACCACTACACCTTGATGTGTGACTTCCATCCTTTATTCGTCACCACTACACGTTGATGCGTGACTTCGATCCTTTATCTGTCACCACTACACCTTGATGTGTCACTTCGATCCTTTATCTGTCACCACTGCACCTTGATGTGTCACTTCGATCCTTTATCTGTCACCACTGCACCTTAATGTGTGACTTCGATCCTTTACTCGAGACCACTACACCTTGATGTGTCACTTCGATCCTTTATCTGTCACCACTGCACCTTAATGTGTGACTTCGATCCTTTATCTGTCACCACTGCACCTTGATGTGTCACTTCGATCCTTTATCTGTCACCACTGCACCTTAATGTGTGACTTCGATCCTTTACTCGAGACCACTACACCTTGATGTGTCACTTCGATCCTTTATCTGTCACCACTGCACCTTAATGTGTGACTTCGATCCTTTATCTGTCACCACTGCACCTTAATGTGTGACTTCGATCCTTTATCTGTCACCACTGCACCTTGATGTGTCACTTCGATCCTTTATCTGTCACCACTGCACCTTGATGTGTCACTTCGATCCTTTATCTGTCACCACTGCACCTTAATGTGTGACTTCGATCCTTTACTCGACACCACTACACCTTGATGTGTCACTTCGATCCTTTATCTGTCACCACTACACCTTAATGTGTGACTTCGATCCTTTATCCGTCACTACTACACCTTGATGTGTCACTTCGATCCTTTATTCGTCACCACTACACCTTGATGT
This sequence comes from Elysia crispata, assembly GCA_033675545.1. Classification (NCBI taxonomy): domain Eukaryota; kingdom Metazoa; phylum Mollusca; class Gastropoda; family Plakobranchidae; genus Elysia; species Elysia crispata. The sequence goes on from JAWDGP010000471.1 coordinate 40,980, forward strand.
GTGACTTCGATCCTTTATCCGTCACTACTACACCTTGATGCGTGACTTCGATCCTTTATTTGTCACCACTACACCTTCATGCGTGACTCCGATCCTTTATCCGTCACCACTACACCTTGATGTGTGACTTCGATCCTTTATCCGTCACCACTACACCTTGATGTGTGACTTCGATCCTTTCTCCGTCACCACTACACCTTGATGTGTGACTTCGATCCTTTATCCGTCACCACTACACCTTGATGTGTGACTTCGATCCTTTATCCGTCTCCATTACACCTTGATGCGTGACTTCGATCCTTTATCCGTCACCATTACACCTTGATGTGTGACTTCGATCCTTTATCCGTCACCACTACACCTTAATGTGTAACTTTGATCCTTTATACGTCACCACTACACCTTGGTGTGTGACTTTTATCCTTTCCCCGTCACCACTTCACCTTGATGCTTCATCAATACACCTTGATTTGTCACTTTGATATTTTTTCCCGTCACCATTAAAACCTTTATGTGCAACTTTGATCCTTCACTCGTCACCACTACACGTTGATGCGTCACCACTACACCTGGATGAGTGACTTTGATCCTTTATCCGTCACCACTACACCTTGATTTGTGACTTTGATCCTTCATCTTTCACCAGTAAACCTTGATGTGTGACCTCGATCCTTTATCCGACACCACTACACCTTGATGTGTGATATCGATCCTTTATCCTTCACCACTACACCTAGATATATGAACCATGAACAGTCTCTTGTTTATCGGCCACCAGTTCTTTTTTTTAGAAGAAAATTGGTGATGTTTGTTCCGTGTATATGTTTTTTAAGCCGCGCCTTTGGTTTTTCACAACGCCACTCTGTCAACCCCTCCGTCTCTTCTCCTCTCTTTTGTTGCACACACAATGCAGCTGTATCAGTGTCCTCGTACGAGTGTCACTTGTTCGTTGACCACCGACCTGAAAACTTCGTTAATAAAAGTATCTATACCGTGCATAGCCTTCTGTTCGTTCTATTTAATAAACCTCGAACCCAACAACTACATCACGCAACATGGTGGCAGCTGGTTTATTCGTGTGAACAGAGACTCAGATTTCCCACTTGGACTATTATTTCCTTCATTAAGTTTTTAATTTCTTGTGAATTTATTCAACATGAGCAATCATAACGAGTCTCAAACCCTCGATCTTGATTCCTAAACATTGAGTGACAGTGTTTCTCCTCCAGCGTTTATTGCTGGCCTGAAACCTCCTTCAAGGCGCTCACATCAGGTGCTCACGTCCAAGAATCGTGGAAATTAATTAAACAACGCTGGGACACATATGTTGTGCTCTCACAGGTTTATTCCTTAAAACAAGAAGTCCAAGTTGCCTTATTTCTTCATTGCCTTGACGACGATGACTTAAAAGTTTACAAGGGTTTCTCCTTCCCCCGATATGAGTATGAGAGATCTGTGAGAAACTTATGAACGTTTTCTGTTGAATAGTCGCTCTCAGAAGGACAGAGAGACCTTTGAAGCGTTTTACAGTGATCTCGGCTTGTCAAGTCATGCAACTACTGCGACTAGTGCCTCGACTCCATCCTGCGAGACCAAATTGTCATGGGTGTCCGAGATGAGGACATTCAACGTGACTCTCTAAAAATCCGTGACCTCTCTCTAGCAAAAGTTGTCGATGTCTGACAGGCGGCCGAGAACGCCGACAGACCCAGACGGACGATGACCACGGCTCCTCAGGCTACTGATGCTGCCCAACGCCATTCCTAAACCTAAGCGTGTTTCTCAGAAGCAACAAGGAATTATTTCATCTAAAACCACAAAATATGTCACCCTCACCGGCTCAAAGCTATCAAACAAAGGATTCGAATCAGACCTCTGAATCGTAGAGAAAACATTTCCATCTCTATCATATTACAGAATTACAGTCGAGTCTGGTTATTTCGAAGTCGTTGGAATAAAAAAAGGACTTCGAATTATCCGAAATTCGAATTATCAGGATACATAGAGAAAAGGGAGTAAAAAAAAATGTGGGTGACAGATCAGTAATGTACTCGGGGCTGTAGGGATTCACACCTGGTCCCCGGGCCTAACCCCTTTCCCTTTCCTTCTCCTACTCCTAGTATTATTGCAGACTCTTGCCTGTAACATAAGTGGTCGGAACATACACACATCAGAATTGCTTGCCTTGTGAGCATAACACAACTTTCTTTGTTTTACAAGTTAAGAAAACAGCTTTCAGAATCGAAAAAACCCGGTCAAAATGGCTTCGAATTAAACGATATTTTTTTTAATAAAGCTCAAAGAGAGAAATATTTGGTAAAATTAATCGGCTTCGGAATATCCAAAAATTTGTACTATCCGGATTCGAATTATTTGGACTCGACTGTAGTTGATTTCCCAAGTCAAGATAAATTGCTGGAGCGCCATAGAGCAAAACAGAAATATGAAGAACGTGTCAACACATGTCTATCTTAAGGCTTAACATCAGAGACTAAGAGAAGGAATGGCGAGGACAACGTGACTCACAAAAAGCGGGAAAGAAAGAAAGAGCATTGTAGCTATATGGGTAAGGTTTAACAGCGGAGAGCAAAACACAACACTTGCCAGAAGCCCGAGGTCCGCATGTGAATCTTTGAGGATGGGTCACGTTGAACTAATCAGCCGGGGGAAGAAAGGGATAAAAATCTAAAATAAAACTGCATGGAAACATGATCAGTTTAAAAACCATGGATCGAGCTTAAAGAACAGGATTGCTCGACCATTAACTCCTGGATCTGATCCAGGAGGATTTTTGATCCATGCGATCAAATTCTTATTCATAACGGCTCAATCTTGTTTTGGTTTTTTTTTTCAATCTTTGTTTCATCTCTTACACAGAGGAAGTTTCTCCGGCAAAACTCGGGTAGTTACAAATTATTAATGATCAGCAATATGAGGCCCGTCCCCTGGGTTTTGAACTAAACCCATCGTTTCCTGGCGTGAATATCTTAACATCCCTGGCAGAGATGGAATTCTGACGGAGATTAATCATTATCATGCGTGTGAGGGGACAGAAATCGCCGATCAAGGTAGAAATTCTTGCAGTTTGTGTTTCTTTCTTGGAGATTCATAGCGCACGTTTTGCAAACGCTCTCGATGTTTAGGGATTAAGAAAAAAAAATCTGATTATTTTTTTGTGCTCCTCGATTTTACATCTTTAAATGTGATTAAATAATTATATGGTAAAATAAACAAGCGAGCCATTAGTGGATAGTAGACTGATGTTTTAAATGATGGTCGTTATTATGGTTGTAGTTATACTACTGATCGTGTTGACCTTGATACATTCTTGAATCAATTTGGTCTAATAAAATCGTGCAAGTTACTTTACAGAATAAAAAGGAAGAGAGTGAAAGAATGAAAGAGACAAGCATACGGAGAGGGTTGGGGATGAGATAGGTAAGAGATATTGAAGGAGACGGCTAAAACAAATAAGGAGGCGATTGAGAGAAGAAAAGGTTGAAAAAAAAAGAAACGCAATATAGGCAGGCAGAGGAAATATGGAGGGATGGAGAACGACCTAAAAAGAAAAAAAATCCAGAACTTCTATATCTTTAAGTCTATATCTACCAGTATCTCCAGTCATTTTACCGCCAAGTCTACTAAACTGTTGTGACCTCGCACATCTATCTTGAGCTTATATCTATATCTATATCTATATCTTTATCTATATTTATCTATCTATCTATCTATCTATCTATCTATATCTATATCTATATCTATCTATCTATCTATCTATATCTATATCTATATCTATATCTATATCTATCTATCTATCTATCTATATCTATATCTATATCTATCTATCTATCTATCTATCTATCTATCTATCTATCTATCTATCTATCTATCTATCTACCTATCTATCTAAATATCAATCTATTTATCTATATATATATATATATATATATATATATATATATATATATATATATATATTACATAATCGTTGAAATTCAATGTAGAAACTTAGAGCTCGCTAAGCCCGAAACAATGATTTAAAAAAAAATATCTCAACAAGCAGAGTTCAGGGTATTTTTAAACACTGAAAAGTAATTCAGATTTGTGATGCAGATGACAGCGTACAACTCCTTAACGACAAAAGAAAAATCCAAAACTTTGTAGAAACTGCAGTGGACATCTGCAGTAAAACGGCTATACAAAATCTATTTTTGTAGCTCTTAATAGTAGGAATTAAATGAGGAAACACATTTCATATCCTGTGATGACGGGGTTCTCATGATTTCTCAGAGATTTTTGTTATCCAATTCATATCAAGGGAACGAGTATTAAAAAGTCTAAAGTGGAAGCATTTATCAAATCACGCACGTGTGAATTTGGCTTGCTTGCTTCTATTATTTGGTGCTGTGAACAATTGATTAACCTTAAGATTAATTCCGAATCTGGCAAAATTTGGCATCTTCTAATCAATACGCTATAACCTGGCTTTCCCGTATTACGAATTGAGAGAGAAGACTGGGGGAAAGTAAAAATGCTGATCAATAATTCAGCACAGAATTTCGTCAATTGTTTAACCTGAAGAAACATAGGGCAGAATGAAGTCTAGAAGAAAATTTTGTTGTTTTTTTTTTCCATTCAAAGACTCATTGATAAACTTATAGGTCTTGGCTCGCAGACTAGTGTAGGCACAGAAGTGTGTCATGTTTTATGGTGTTGTATAACTATTTACAATAAATGAAAGATATAAACTTTATCTTAATGTATACATTATTAAAAACGTTATGCAATAATAGCTTCGAATAGCTTAGTAAAGACTACGAAAGACTTCTGAGGAGAAGTGAAAATAGTTAAGAAAAATTTGAGAAAGAACTGGCAGCGAAGAGTTGCACTAATTATTTATGATGAAGGGGAATTGGGCAGAAACAAGTCAAGGGCGAACCGTTGTGGATTCAAAGAGACGTTGACAAACTTATAGTCAAAAAATACCCAGACAACTAGGCCCAAACTATACAAATGTTTTATAATGTTATATAATTATTTGCAATAAAAGAAAATTAAAATTTACACAAAATCTGCAAGTGATTCAAAAGACACACTTTTAGAACATGAAACATCAAGAGCATCAAGATTACAAACCGTCGCTTAGGCAGGTCGAGGTGCTAAAGTGAAATGTCAGAATACACCATGATCTTAGGAGAAGGGCTTTGGTAAAGAACTAGAAACTAAAAAAAACTAATAACTTCCACCCATCAAAATTGTGTGTCAGGAGTTAAGTATATCGCTGTCAGCTTGTAAAAAATCTATAACTTTAATTTATTGGTATCATTTTCCTGATTTTTTAAATTGAGAGGCGATCTATATTATATTCATGTTAAAGAATCTCTAATAGGAGAGGAAAAAATTGCCACAGATATTAGGGAGCCATATATTCTGATATAGTGTTAAAGTTCTTGATAAAACAAGACACAATTCTTATCAATCCACCAGTAGTGAAACAGTTTCAACTTAATATTTAGCAAACAAAATAAAGTTATATCAACCAATATTATTAAAAGAGGTAATATCAGGGTTTTCCCGAAACAGGTCAACCAGATGGTGTTGTTCCAACACATTTGATGTGCTCAAGTAATAAGGCACTGTTTACCACATCGGCTGGCCATGGAATTTCTCAGAGTCAACCAAAAGTCTGAAGGTCACGCATCAATAGCCCAGTTCTAGTGAAAATGGTAATTTTTTTTATAACCTCAAGTTAGTAAAAGAAGCCATTTCACAAATAACACTAATATTGTCTTTGAATCCGAGACATAAATAATTTATCTGGATTGAGGTTTAGATACAGACAAAGACATAGGGATGTCTCGTGGATAAATCGTCCGAAATCCATTTCATATTACGCATGATTGCTCTAAAAGCTGCAATATGGCCCAGTCCGAGTCGTGGATTGGTTTAATTGAACACCCAATAAGGATGAAATGAAGAGATTATCATCTGAACCAAATCTAGTTCGACTTAAATACTGAGTAATTGTAAAAAAAAAAAAAAAGAATGAAGATTCTAGCTCTACATTAGTTCAAAATTCTTCGACGCTCATATCTTTTGGTTTGGCCGAGTAGAATGGATTTTGACACAAGTGTAGGCATCCATGCATATTAAAGAAAAATTTAAATGCTATAGCAACATTTTAAGGCTCTGTTTTATCTTGATTAAGCGAACAAAAATCGCCAAACTGGTTAAGTTTTGAATAAAATATAGATATATCTTTGTGCAGCGCAAATACACAATTTTCAGATTGTTTTGATAAGCGAGCTTTGCTTTGAGTGAGACATTAGGGATTCTCCCATATTACTCACACTGAAGGGCAAAGAGGATAATAACGAGTTTCTCCCCCAGGGGATGATAACTTATTCCTACTTCATTAACCCCATAAAGTATGTATGAAATAGAAAGATAGTCACCGTCCAAAATCTTCTTAAGCGTCAAACTAATATTATTGTACCATTGTACGTGAGCGCGGGTATTTGTTGAAACATTTCTAGTGTTTTACTGTTTTTAAAAACATTCAAGAATGCAGGGGTGTTATTGAAAACAATGTTTAATGGCTTTCGGTTTTCAAGAACGTAATACTTTTTTTGACCAGTTGAACTTGCTATTGAATCTGTATCAGTGGGATTTGAGAACCTTAATTAGTCTTTTAGACTTGAATGTCAATTTAATGGGTGCCCAACCATTATAAACCGATGGTTCTAAATCCACAACGGCAAGCATCCTTAGGTCATTTTCAATTAAAAATCTTATCTTAAACATATCCTGACCACTACCTAAAACTCTAGCTCTTATAATTCTTACTCATGACTCATCCAGTGGTATGCGCCCTCTCGGTGGAAATTTGAAATTAGAATATTATTTAGTTTAACATGAGACAAGAACACTCCAGCACCTGGAACTGTGCAAGTCATTAACAAAACTAACCGGTACAACACATTTCTTACGGTCCGAATCGACTGTTGAAGAAACAAACAGCCGAACTCTGTAAGTTCAGAGGGTAGAGTCGTCCAGTAGTTGTGGACCTGGAAGACAGTACCATCACTATCAAAACCTCGGACTTAGCTGGCAGAGACTGAACTGGCAGTGAGAAAGATGGAGGTGAATAAGAACACTCAAGCAATCATTTTCCAATTTATATTCTGCGGTATATTGAAGTCCGCTCATAAAAAAACCGCTACTTTGTGGCTATCTTATTCTTATTAACCTAGGAAGAATTTTACACACATATATACAGCCATCATTTAAGTAATAATGAGAGTAGTTGCTAATAAAGAAGAGTTAACTTTCCATCTGTGTGTTCTGATAAACCTTGGTGATTCCGGATTATGCACACCAGTAATGTTGGAGAATACTATATTACGCACATTTCTAAATGCGAAAGATCCAGTTATTTTTCAATACACACAGTAAGTTTTGAATGCTATTTCTTTTTACCCTGTAAAGTATGTGTGAAATAGAAAGATTGTCACCGTCCAAAATCTTCCTAAACGTCAAAGTAATATTATTGTACCAATGTACGTGATCGCAGGTATTTCTTGAAATATTTGTTGAAACATTTCTAGTGTTTTACTATTTTTTAAAAACATTCAAGAACGCAGGGGTGTTACTGAAAACAAAGTTTAATAGCTTTCTTTCAATCTATTACTACTCATTGGTTTTATGAATATTTCTCTATATCTCTTTTTAATTAACTTCCTAGTGCCCCCTCTACCTCTCTCTCTCTCTCTCTCTCTCTCTCTCTCTCTCTCTCTCTCTCTCTCTCTCTCTCTCTCTCTCTCTCTCTCTCTCTTTCTCTCTATCTCTCTCTCTCTATCTCCATCTTAATCTCTCTCATTCTCTCTTTTCTATTTATCGAAGGATCTGTCTAAAATCTCTCGCTCTTTTTCCCTCACTCCTCTTGTCTGCTTATTATCCTCCGGGCTATTGCTCAATTCTCCCTGTTACAAGCTTCATATCCTGAACAGCTACAGTGGACATGGAATCACCTAGATTGTCAGAGTTTCTGTCTAGCCATGCAGCTGTGGTGACATAGTCTCGCTGTCTAGACACCTCACTGGCCAACTTACAACTCCTGAGCAGCTCTGTACTTCTTAGCTTTGAGAAAAACAACAACCATTTGACAAGTTAGGGTTTTTCAGATGTCTAACATGCTTGCTCTTTGAATTGTTTCTTGCGATTCTGGTCACTTAAATATTTTTTTTCCTAAAATTTTACTTTGATTACCAAGATCACAAGCGCCCCTTTGATGTTTCTTAACATTCGCTCATATCTATTTCTGCACGTCTGTCTATCTATCTCTATCTCTATCTAAAATAATGATGATTAAACTGAGTAAGAATCGACATTTTTAGGGTTCGATGCGTCATCGCCCAGTGAGCAGAAGACAGTATTTCGTGGAATGTTTGTTGGAAGATTGCGTGATTTTAGATGATTCGATTGTGTTTTTTAAATCTTAAATCTTATCTGATTCGATAGTTTCGTTTTATCGAATTCCGTTCCACGCCAGGACAGAGAAGCGAAAACACGTCACAGATTGGACTTTCAACTCCAAGCATTCCATCACAAACAGATTTCGTGCTCTGACCGAAAACAAACAATATTTTTATAACGATTGGCGCTAATTTCTGAAGTGTCAATGCGTTGTTTCCTCAACACCCCCGCTGAAAAGAGATCGATCGATATTTTATCGATACCGTTGGCAGTCTGAGTATCGATCTCCTTGCCACTGTTATCAAGTTCTATTTCCTCAGAGGGTCGATATATTTGAGATGAACATTTTGCGATCATTTTGAAATTCTTGTCAGTTACTTTAAATTATGGGGGGAAGTCTACGAAATTTCGCAATCATATGTAGTAGAGATCTCTGTTTTTGTAGAGATTATGCTTCTTTCCAAAAAAAAACAAAAAAACAAATGATATTGAATGTTTCAATATTAAACCGCAAGTCAGATGAAAAAGCAAACCGGCTGTTTTAAATTTTGACTTTACCCTGTTGACATGTTAATAACTCCGCGTCTAGTAACATCAGTAGAACAGTAGAAGACTGCAGTAAACCGCAGTGCAGGTCCAATATCCCAGTTAGCTTCACAACTCACACAAACGAGTGTTTGGGAAACCCAGACGTTTTCAGATACAAGAAATGGTTGTGAAGCAGCCAGAGGTTAACGGGCGGCACCCTATACCCAAGCCAACAAAGTTTCAGAATCGTACACAGAAAACGTTTAACGCAAAAATCCGTGGCATAAAGTGTGCCATTGAAATATTGTTTTGTGATTCTTGTATTGTCTTTCTTTATTTTAAAACCTAATAATTTCAGACACCCCTTGGCCCAAAACTCTCTCTCTCTCACACACACACACGTACACACACGCTATCTTAACGTCTATTTGAACACAAACAGATTGGTCAAAGTCCTGTTCGTAGAGAGACAGAGGATAAACCGGAGTACGTTACGCGAATCTTTCTCGAGCATAGCAAGCTTAACTCATGATCGTGTGGCGTGCAACTCCCCCCCAAGACCGGTTCAGCTAAGAATCAATTAACTCAATAGTCGGTTACAAATAACATTCGCTTGACATTAGACCACATGCGACCCCATTAAAACACAATCAGAGGTTGAAAAGCTCGCACGGCTGTGGAGTGTACAGGCTTGCTGGCGCGGAACTTCTCTGTTAAGTACTCGAGCTTTAATTTGTAAACAGACCGAGGCGTTTTGATAACGTTTCTTTTGTAGTGAGCAAAGAGATACATTAGATTGATGTCAAGATCAGCATCGATTCATCCTAACCAGTGCTTGGTGACATTCTTTGTTGTGAGAAGGAGAATTTTACTTTAGCAGGAATTTGTGCAATTTTCATTTTCACCGGTTCCTGGGGCCCACTTGAACATCAGTACTCACCTTTTAACACCAAGGACCATTATTGTTCTCCTCTGCTTCCATTTCGAATCAGCCGCTCTTTTTCACTTATCTCTTTAACGTCGCTCTGTTGCAATTTTTCATTCTCTACTATATGTTCATTTGTTCCTCCCTCTCTCTCTCTCTCTCTCTCTCTCTCTCTCTCTCTCTCTCTCTCTCTCTCTCTCTCTCTCTATCTCTCTCTCTCTCTCTCTCTCTCTCTCTCTCTCTTCTCTCTCTCTCTCTCTCTCTCTCTCTCTCTCTCTCTCTTCTCTCTCTCTCTCTCTCTCTCTTCTCTCTCTCTCTCTCTCTCTCTCTCTCTCTCTCTCTCTCTCTCTCTCTCTCTTTCTTTCTCTCTCTCTCTTTCTTTCTCTCTCTTTGTAAATCTCTCTCTTCTCTCTCTTTATTTGTATCTCTCTCTTCTCTCTCTTTATTTGTATCTCTCTCTCTCTCTCTCTCTCTCTCTTCTCTCTCTCTTTCTTTGTATCTCTCAGTTCTGACTCTCTCTCTCTCTCTTCTCTCTCTCTCTCTCTCTCTCTCTCTCTCTCTCTCTCTCTCTCTCTCTCTCTTCTCTCTCTATCTCTTTCTCGACTTTTTCTCTCCTGCTCTTTGCTCCATCCCTTCCTATCTTTCTAGTCACCTTGTATTACAGGTTGCACAATTAAAAGCTAGAAATAGACTATTTTCTATGATTGCCCTCGCAGCTTATCTCCAATGTTAGCAGCTTTCACTGGCCCCCTCACCCCCCGTAACACCAGGTGCTAATCACATGATGATCTTGAGAATGTTCCTAGCCTCGGGCTAATGAGTTCTAACAGCAAAAAGTTAATGGGTCCTTTTCACTTAACAATTTTACGGGGTAATTTTGTTGTTTTTTGTTAAACTTAGCAAGTTAGATTGAAAAAAAAAAAAAAAAGAATGATAGCAAAATGTTCCCACTTAAGTTAATTGAGTATCTGTTATAGAATAAGTTCGTGTCGCTCTATAATTTCAATGACATTTATTTTAAACTTTCTAAACTAAGCAACAATAACAAAAGAACTGATGGGCTCTTCATCCAGCCTGAACTTTCTTTTCTAACCTCTCGGTGTGTTTCTCTTGCTTTTCTCTTTTTAATTCTTCGTTCCTTCCATTTTTTTCTCGTTGCTTATCGTCTTTCTCTCACTTTATCTATCTCTTGTATTCTTTTCTTTCCTCCCTCTTTCTATTCCTGTATCTCCTCTCTTTTTTTTCTCCTAATGTCCATCTACCTCTTTGTTGACCTACCCCTCTGTCTATCTATTTGCCTGTATAATTATTTAGATATCAATCAATCAATATCTTTTTACGATTCTATATATTTCCCAGCAAAGAATTATGTAAGGTTCATATCTTGTTTTTTTTTTATCTTTCTATTATAGCCTGCTCCGATCAGAATTCTTCCGCATCAGGAACTCTGAGAAGCGATGGGAATGCGAATAAATGTTTGTTTCTACATCGCATGACGCATTCACTTGCTTCACCGGCTTCTCAATCTAGACACTGAAAGTTAGGATGTAGCATGATCATCCAATATGCAACAACTGGGGGAAACAATAGGAGCAGCACAGTGCGTGCACACGTCCTGCGTAACGAAATGAAGAGGGGAAGATAAAGAGATAAATGAAATGAAAAGAGAAAGAAAACAGAGAAAAAAAGAGGCAAAACGAAGATAAGGCCTGGAAAGAGGTTTTAAAAGATGAAAGAGTGGTATATGAAGGAGAGAGAAATAGCGAGAAAGAGGAACTCGATAAAAGATTAGTTTATAAAAAGAAAGAAAGATAGATTATTAAGGAGATATCAATCGTCATTTTTCCAATCACTTACTTTCTTTGCCATAATTATAATTAGTCTTGAAGTTGAACGCGGCTTTACAATTCAAAATAAAATCAAAGTTAGGTTGTCACGATTTTTCTAACATAATATGAAAAAAAATATATCAAGACTCATTTTGTTGCTCATTAGAATTAAAATAGAAAACAACATCAGGAATACAATAACATGGGAATGGATTTTCTAAACAATTAGAATACTATAACAAACGTGTATGCATAAAAATACCTATGCATATCTTTTATATTTTCCCAATTACTGTCATTGCAAGGAATATATTGAGATGTTTTACTCTCTATATGGCTGTAAGCTAAAGCCAAAGAACTGCTCTGTCCCTACTGTGAGTGGAATCACAGATAGAGTGAAGATATTCCTCATTCACTGCATTAGCTACATCTGATATGATAATGTTGCTTTTGGTCATAGAGCTTTTTATTGTACCCGGTCCATTTACTGTAGGTCAAAGTGTCTGTTCTAACCTTATCGTTCACTAGAATAAACTTTTCCCAATGGATAATGCTTTTAGTATTGAGTGTATAGCACCACACCATCAAGGCTTTTTTTTCATTGAACCATTCGACGTTCCTTTGAAAAGAAAGGCCTTGGATCACTTTTTCAAACGAATCATCAATTGGAGTTTGTCAGTTCGATGAGTTCTTAAACCTACATGTGTGAAGCTGATGACCACAGTAACAGCCTATAAGGTGGTGTTACTGATTATTTCTTTATTCAGTAATTTAAAAAAAATTGTTTTCTCTACGTTCAGACATTGACAAAATCGCTACATCTCTATACAGTGACTGTCCTCTCGGGTGTTTACATGTTGTATCGTGAGCAGATTGTGGTGGGGTTGGCTTCTTCTCACTACTTTGTAAAGATCAAAGAAAGAATCAGGATAAAAGAAAAAAAAATATACTGCGAATGAAAAAAATTATTTACAACTGCCACCAGGCGAGCATGATGGATTTATACAAAAAACGCACCCATTAACCATTAAGATAGAGTAAAGATGAATACGTAAAACATTCACGACGAAAAAGATATAGATTGAAAGAGAGAAAGAGAGGCCGGCAATCTGTCAGAAAGACACAGATATTTGAGAGATACAGACAGACAGAAATCCAAATGAAAAAGTAGCTGACACATAAAGCTGAGAGAAAAGGCGTGTTGGAAAGAAGGAAGGTTGGCGGCAATTTGCAGAGACTGAGAGACAGAGAATAGAGGACTGATTTAAAATCTGTTTCAATTAAATCATTAAAATTTCTCACATTAAAGTGGCAGGGCAAGGAACAAAGAAACATCTGATAACTCAGGCTGTCAGGAATCATGAGGCAAAAATACCCGGGCAGCATAACTTTTATAGAATGAAACAATGACGCACATTGTGACATTCTTCTGAAAATGTAACGAAAGAAAAATTTTCAATAAAAAAAAACAGAATTTTGCAAGTCGAGATTGTTCTCTTCATCGTAAACATCATCATCATCATCATCATCATAATCATCATCATGACTATCAGTAACTTTACCATCATCATCATCCTCATCATAACTATCAGTAACTTCATCATCATCATGGTTGTCAGTAACTCCATCATCATCATGACTGTCAGTACCTTCATCATCATCATCATAACCATCATCATCATCATCATCATCATCATCATCATGACTATCAATAACTTCATCATCATCATCATCATCATCATCATCATCATCATCATCATCATCATCATCCTCATCATGACTATCAGTAACTTCATTATCATCGTCATCATGAGTATCAGTAACTTCATCATGATCATCATCATCATCATCATCATGACTATCAGTAACTTCATCATCATCATCATCATGACTATCAGTAACTTCATCATCATCATCATCATCATCATCATCATCATCATCATCATCATCATCATCAACATCATCATCACCAACATTATCATTATCATGACTATAAATAACTTCATCATCATCATCATCAACATTATCATCATCATCATCATGACTATCAATAACTTTATCATCATCATCATCATCAACATTATCATCATGATGACTGTCAATAACTTTATCATTATCATCATCAACATTATGATCATGATGACTATCAATAACTTCATCATCATCATCATCATCATCATCATCATCATCATCATCGTCATCATGACTATCAATAACTTCATTATCATCATCATCATCATGACTATCAGTTACTTCATCATCATCATCATCCCATCATCATCATCATCATGACTATCAGTAACTTCATCATCATCATCATCATTATCATCATGACTATCAGTAACTTCATCATCATCATCATCATCATTATCATCACGACTATCAGTAACTTCATCATCATTATCATCATCTCATCATCACCATCATCATCATCATCATCATCATCATCATTATCATCATCCTCATGACTATCAGTAACTTCATCATCATCATCATCTCATCATCATCATCATCATCATCATGACTAGCAATAACTTCATCATCGTCATCATCATCATCATCATCATCATCATCATCATCATCATCATCATCATCATCATCATCACCAACATTATCATCATCATGACTATAAATAACTTCATCATCATCATCATCATCATCATCATCATCATCATCATCATCATCATCATCATCATCATCATTATAAATATCAATAACTGTATCATCATCATCATCAACATTATCATCATGATGACTATCAATAACTTCATCATCATCATCATCATCATCATCATCATCATCATCATCATCATCATCATCATCATCATCATCATCATCATCATCATCATCATCATCATCATCATCATCATCATCATCATCATCATCATGACTATCAATAACTTCATCATCATCATCATCATCATCATCATCATGACTATCAATAACTTCATCATCATCATCATCATCATCATCATCATAATCATCATCATCATCAACATATTCATCATCATAATTAACATCATTATTATCAACCTCATCGTATCATTATTTTGACCAGCATCATATATATATATATATATATATATATTCTCACCTCCTCTTCACCTAGAACGTTTTCACCTCCTCTCTATCTGGAACGTTTATTAGACTTAATCTAGATGACGTGCAGCTTTTTAAAACGAAAACTAAAGAGAACTCTGTCAAATACTTCGACGACGTTAAACGATATTGACTTAATGGAGAGAAGTTTTTAGGTTATGACTAACTTTATTACCGTTTTAATTTATTTAGCGTTACAAAATAATTACGAAATCAAATATTTTAAAATTAAACACGAACAAGAGTTTTCAAGGAGACCCTTACTTTTTATTGTGTGTTGTTGATGCTGTTGTTTTTTTTTTTTACTATTATTACATTTTGTTTCGCAGTGCTGCACAAGCTTTCATTAAATCATTAAGCAATCCAATTATTTGCAATTAGGCTTGCTATGACGTTATTTGCTGGAACACTTCTTGTAAAATCTCGCTTCTTTTACTTTACACGCCCTTTTTTATTCTTTGGTTCCTTCATGTTATTTTTCTCGTGTGTTACTCAATTTCACGATACTTGTGCTTTCATTGCCATTTTTGGTTACCGTTGAAATATTACACAACTCGTGGAAATTCTCGTTGCCTTACATATTAAAGTAAACAAGTCGCTCTTTCCAACATGAGGTTTAGAACAATGTTGTTAAATAATACAACATTTTATGATTGTAACTTCCGAGTATCCATATCTGCTCTGTCATAAATAAAACATATGGAATGTCTGTATGACAGGGGCTGGGGGGGGGGGGGAAGGAGGATGAAGGCGGTTTCTGGGTCTTCAAGGACTTTGCGAGCCAAAGCTTGATCTCCCTGTCCTGATAGTTTAAGCCAAAAGCTCTGTCAGGGTGGTTCAACTAAGCTTCCACATCAGGTTGCTGTCTGAAGCTGAAAGAAATAGCCTTGAGATTAACATTGTTGAGAATTTTTCAGATATCAGGTTTTTGAGACGTCAGTTATAGGGGAACTCAATGTGAAATTCTAGCGGTTTTTTTTTTTTTTTTTTTGGTCTAACTTACTATTGTGAGATAGAAAAGATTATGGGGAGAAATTGTTGAGACAAGCACGAGAGAGAGAGAGAGAGAGAGAGAGAGAGAGAGAGAGACAAAGAGAGAGAAAACGAGAGATAGTGAGAGAGAGGAGAGAGAGAGAGAGAGAGAGAGAGAGAGAGAGAGCGAGAAGAAAGAGAGAGAGGAAGTGAGGCTTTTGCAGTGTAATATGAGTCCTGTCTCTTGAGAAAATCTCAATTGTGAGGGAGAGGCAAAGCCAAGTGGAAAAATGGAGGGTGAGGAAAAGAGATGGAAAAACATTGGTAAAAGATGAAAAAATAGAAAATAATATGTAAGTTGCTATATTGAGAGATCGATAGCAACTTAAGAAATGAATAGATAGAAAAGGGGTGTGAAGAATAAAAGAAGGATTGCTTTATAGATTGATTCTCTTATAAAGCTTAACCTTCGAACATGATTGTTCCAGTGTTATGACTAACATGAGGGCAGTATCTCTTCACATAACAAATAGATTGATAGGCAGGTTTTATGCACTGCCCTTGTGCTGTTTACATTTTTCCCCCTGAGCAGCTTGTTAGAGATGGTAGCAGCTGATATTTTCCTTAAAGAGCAATTTCAGTGCAACCTTGACCACTGCTCTCTCACACAGAGCCAAAGATGGGTTGGAGAACATGTAGAAATCCCATCACTCTTCCTCGTCATCTTCATGCCGAAAAATCATCTTTAACTCGTCCACACGGATTGGAAGGCACGTGAAGGGTGACATATGTTCATGTAATATCGCAGCATTCAGCATGGTTGATATCAAAATGCTTCCGGGGAAGAGAAAAAGAGGTGGGGGGAGGGTTAAAAGGTCAGATCCATAGCTGTGCTTTAAAGAAACAGCAATAACGTGAGTAGGGCATTTTGGTAACGTTCACAAAATTCTGAAGTTGCATGCACTTTATCCAGTTGAAAATGATTACACACCTTCACACAAGACCTTTGGACACTTAGTGTCTTGAATCAATTAAGAGGCCAAGGTTGAAAAGTATCAACTTTCATACAATGACTGTTTTGAGATGATATTAATTTTCTCAGTACTACATGTTTCTTTATTTTACATAAACAAAGCCCTTCACCAATATATTATTGAAAATCTGCTTAGTTTGTAAAAGTTATGTTTAAGTCTTTTCCAATATAGCGTCACAAAGAAACATTGTCAAGAGGCGCAGAGCTTAAGTTACCAAGCAATTTGTGGTTTACAGAAAATCATATATAATCGAGAATTGTTTCAACTTTCTAGGAACCCATTTTAATTGAGTACTTCTTGGGACCTTTAGAACATCTTATCTTGTGAGTTTTACCTTCAAAAGAGTCAAGAAAACAAACTTACCGAAATGTATTTTTTCTAAGCATAGGTATAATTTAGAGGTTGATATTTTGACTTGTGATGTAGAAGGTTTCATGAACAAAATATGGTTGTTGAGGAACGATGACCAAGACTGATCCGGACAGCAAAAAGAAAGATGAATAATCAGGCAAGGCAACAGGCCCTGACAGTATTTTAGTGGTACTCTTAGAAACACTAAACTGGAGACTATGAAATTGATAAGATCGCATCTTTACTGAACGAGATCTATAACACAGGTTAGATTCCACCAGACATGTCCAAATCTATATTTAACAAAAATTATAGCACTGCCAAAAAAAAAAAACAAAAAAAACAAGGGCAATACAACATGAATTACATAGACATATCAGATTTATGAGCCATATCACCAAAATACTTTTAAGAAACATCATTATTGTGAGAGTCAGGAACAAAATCAAACCAAAAATAGCCCAGGACATTGTGGCTACGTGGAAAACAGCAGATCTAAGCACTCTGTGTTATGGTCAAAAGATCTAAAAACATAACTTCATTCTCTTTCCTGTCGCTAGTTCCCGAGTATATTGTTTTCCAACTCACAGTTTTCAAAAAAAAAGAAAAGCTCACACAAATGAAGAGCTCAATAAAAAAAAAGGCGAATTTCCCAATTATTTTTTTGTTTTTACTTTTTTGTTTTGTTTTTTAAAGCTCAACTATTAGGCAACTTTGAAAATTTGTTCTACTTTCTATGTGAATCAAATGGTGCAACATTTTTTTTATTTATTAAAGGAATATAGTATGCCAATTTATTGCCAAAATGTAGTCTCCGGATTTTTACTTCATGTACAATCATCTGGTGTCCAAAAACATGTCGTCGCCGATTTATCCGTTCATCCCTTTAAATGTATTAAAAAATTTTGTTTAGATAAGTATGTGTGTGAGTCTCTCTCTCTCTCTCTCTCTCTCTCTCTCTCTCTCTCTCTCTCTCTCTCTCTCTCTCTCTCTCTCTCTCTCTCTCTCTCTCTCTCTCTCTCTCTCTCTCTCTCTCTCTCTCTCTCTATCTCTCTCTCTATCTATCTATATATATATATATATATATATATATATATATATATATATATATATATCTCCCTCCCTCCCCCTCTCTGTCTTTCTCTCAGTCTTTTTTTCTTGTTTTTTCTTCCATCTCCATAAATGTTTATTTAAAGCTCTAGTGATGCCATCGCGGTTAGCCCCGGGTACTGTGCGTAAAGCAGTTCACAACAAAACGTCTAGATAGCCTTATGTTGCCAAAGCAAATAATAAATATTAAATTTTATTTTTGAAACCTTGACACTATTTTTTAATAATTATCTTTTTCATGGTTCTGATGAGTTTATGAAATGACGAGTTATAGCCAAAGGCTTGGAGAACCATAAGTTTCCCAAGAGAGATTGATTGGATACGATAATTTCAGTCTTCCATCTAAGCTAAAGCCGTAAGAAACAGTGCGTAGTCCTTTTGTTCAAAGAAACTATGTAACGGTACAGATACAACTAAATATAAGTAAGAGTCAGTGCGTAGTCCTTTTGTTCAAAGAAACTATGTAACGATACAGATACAACTAAATATAAGTAGGAGTCAGTGCGTAGTCCTTTTGTTCAAAGAAACTATGTAACGGTACAGATACAACTAAATATAAGTAGGAGTCAGTGCGTAGTCCTTTTGTTCAAAGAAACTATGTAACGGTACAGATACAACTAAATATAAGTAAGAGTCAGTGCGTAGTCCTTTTGTTCAAAGAAACTATGTAACGGTACAGATACAACTAAATATAAGTAGGAGTCAGTGCGTAGTCCTTTTGTTCAAAGAAACTATGTAACGGTACAGATACAACTAAATATAAGTAGGAGTCAGTGCGTAGTCCTTTTGTTCAAAGAAACTATGTAACGGTACAGATACAACTAAATATAAGTAGGAGTCAGTGCGTAGTCCTTTTGTTCAAAGAAACTATGTAACGGTACAGATACAACTAAATATAAGTAAGAGTCAGTGCGTAGTCCTTTTGTTCAAAGAAACTATGTAACGGTACAGATACAACTAAATATGGGCAGTTTTATTTAACTAAACAAAGAGAGTGAGAAGATACGATACAGTGAGACTGTGGAGGAAAAAGAAAGAAATCAGATAAAACAGAGGGTCCGTCCTTGAGGCTTGTCAAGTGCTTTCATAATCATTGTCTCAAACAACTTAGGAGACACCAAGTAAAGAACTTGTTCAACATTCTGAAAGTTAGACTATGCTTTCCTCACTTTGGACACAAAGCGACAGCAAAAAAAAAAAAAATCAACAACAAAGGCAGATGCCTGATACGCTACAAACACAGCATGCTCAGAGCTCATGCCTTTCTCTACATCTCCGTAAACTCCTCCCTTTCTTACTCGGCTTCACAGTAACAAGAAGCTGTGATAGACCTGTAGCGGGATTAGCTAATGCTTTTACATAAATTGGCCAACCACGTTACGTTATGTCAAACTCCTCACCACTAGCTGCAATCCACATGATTCGAGGAAGTTTGGGACCAGTGGTTATGGCAAGTCTTTGTCAGGGCTCTGTACAAGGCTGGATGGTGGGGCCAGTGGTTATGGCAAGTCTTTGTCAGGGCTCTGTACAAGGCTGGATGGTGGGGCTGAGGCGAGGGCAAGTAAGGGAGAAGGGAAGGGCCATGTGGTTAGGTCACCGCTGACTAGTTTTATATTTGCTCTTCGGCCTTTGTAACGATAACATGCGAAGGAAACAGGTTCTCAATGTGTCAGTAACTTCAAGAACCCATCTCGTAACACTGTACCGATTGATGTGCCTAAATTGCAATTTGTTCTTTACACCCTAGGGGCTCTGGATCTTCTCCTAAATGTTCTAAGAGGGAAAAACTTCACCTTTTTATTGGTTGATAATTCTTAGAAAAGCTATAAAATCTGCCGAGTATCTGGAATAGGGAGGTTAGAAGATAATGGTGTTTGAAATAGGCTTGCTGGTGAAGCATTAATTTTAAGGGCACCGCAGCACCCAGGTCGGAGCTTCAACACTTACATTTAATGGCATCGCCAAGGCGAGCATTAAATTTAAGTAGTGTGTTGGAAAAAGGCTAGGAGAAATCAAGCAGCTGTTGGAGAAATCGAATTAAGAAGCAGATACAAATTTCAGAGGATTTAATTTGAAAGTTTCGGACTCTCGGTGAAGCACGCTTAGGATAGGCACGAAAAAAATCTATAAGCCGGTAGTAAAGAATAAATAAATAATTGAAAACCAACCTCAAAAATGAAACAAAAAAGATTAATATAGACGTGCACTTATTCTCAATGATTCTTCCACGTTCGATGCTCCGTGCAAACCACAAATCAGGGAACGGACAGATACACCGACAGGCACTTCGGGATGTCCCGGGTATTTTCGTAATTTCCGGTACCGCAAGAACGGTTTTGGTCAAAGATGGGTGGAAGCTGTAATTATCCTTTGTTGCAAACAATAGTGTTCTGTTGGAATATTGTTTAGAAAAGTTTCCTTAAAATTGATAATCATTTATATAATTATATAATCAGTGCATATTTTTCAAAGTTTGAAGAATTTTTTTTAATGCGTCACTGGCTACAAGGTTAAAATAAATAAGAAATGTGGGGGTATATGTTGATGCTTGCTGGTTTTGTTTTGCTCAGGTTTTTGTTGTTCCGAAAAATTTTCGAGGTGCTGAACAGATTTTATTTACGTATATCCTAAAGTAAAAGTTTTATACTTTTTTTTTATACCTTATAAGTTAAAAATGGTTTGAGTCAAATTATATGAACACAACTAAAAGGGTGAAATACTATGTGCATGAAATTCTTTAAAAACGTGAGGACTTGTCTGCCCTTTAGTTAGCTATGCTCTACTACTTTTGTTTTTAAAATTTCAATATATTCAAAATTAGATAATTTATCTGTCATAGGCTAGATGTATATCTACGATATGGTGCCACTAATGCATCAGATAGGCTTGGCATTGATTAGACTGGCTTCGCTAAATAATTATTGCTTCACAATATTCAGAATATATTTTGTAAATCGCTAGATCTACCTCTTGTAATTTCAACTAAATGAATCAATAGTCACTGCTTCGGGCGTTTTAATCAGACACACTAGATCTAGATCTCTAGCTAGGTTTAGATACCAGGTTTAGGTCTGGATCTATACGGAAAGAATTGACACCAGGTGCATTGTTTTATTTTGAAGTACTGTATTTAAATTTATAGGGTAAGTTGAAGTGTTTTTCTTTTAAATTGTGTATATGAAAGGAGACAGTTGTGTCATCCCGTAAAGTCTGAGTCTATAGCGGAAAGGCGTCAATTTCAGGCCGTGATTTAGATAAAATTAACATAGTTTCTCGATTTTTGTGTGTTGAGAAAGCTGACATAACTGTCGACTTACATCACGGTAGTTGTAAATTTCTATATTTGGGCCATGAAAAATGCTGGTAGGATGTCCCATTTATGCTTGTTGTCATGGAAAGGAAGTTTGTTGTGACCAAAACTTATATGTCCGACGACCTTAGAGACCGCGAAACAAAAGGACAGAAAATTTGAAGTTTTTGCTCAGTTCGGACATCTGTGTGTCTCTTTCTCTTGTTGTACAAACCCTGTAGATCTATACTTTGTATACCGTTTCAGTTTAGCCTACACGATTATCTAGGTCAAGTCAGTGATCGTGTCCGTATTGTGGCGGCCCAAGACTCCCTAGGCTGCCATGGCTGTAGAATGTAAACCTATTTATGGATCGTTTTCAAAGTTCATTATTAAGTAGGTATAAATAAATGCACAGTTAGGAAATTGCCGAAAAGCACGATTTTGCACCTTTTTACATGCGTTTAAAAAGATGTTAGAGTGATTTAGAGAATACAGAATGAGTCAGTCGATTGCCCCTATTGTCTTGTTTCGTTTTCAGTCACTCATGAAACACATACTATACCGTCCCAGTATAAAGCAAAACAAAACTCGCCGTTGGCCATCATAAAAGACGCGCGGCTGTTTCTTTCTACAGTAAAGTTTTTCACCGAGCAGATCACAGTTTGTAGAATAAAATTTCAGGCATCCAATTAAAATGCAGACATTCACCAAAACATTCCATTTTCAAGATAATCTTAAACTCCAGGTAAAAATTTAGACCTCCAGTAAAACCAGGAACTCTTTGAAGCTTAAGACACTTAGAAAAGCATCTGATACTCAGAAACAGTGAAGATCTGTATCTGGACATCCATTAACATTTTAATGATTTAAAAACTATATAACCTCGGATAAAACATAAGATATCCATTTAACCCTTTCCCCGACAATATAAAAATTTAACATCAGATCCCAGTAGGTGTGACAACTCTCTCTCTCTCTCTCTCTCTCTCTCTCTCTCTCTCTCTCTCTCTCTCTCTCTCTCTCTCTCTCTCTCTCTCTCTCTCTCTCTCTCTCTCTCTCTCTCTCTCTCTCTCTCTCTCTCTCTCTCTCTCTCTCTCTCTCTCTCTCTCTCTCTCTCTCTCTCTCTCTCTCTCTCTTTTTCTCTCTATCTATCTATCTATCTATCTATCTCTCTACCTACCTAAGTCCATCTATCTATAAAAATATTTATATATATATATTTACATATGCATCTATATATTATTATGTAAATGAGAAGGTCAACACAGTGCGCAATGAGGCAGATGTCACGCTAGAAAGTAAACAGCCACAGACTGTGTTGACCACAAACAAAACAGAGGCAGGTGTGGATGCAAATGACCAATTGGTATATTTCTTTATTAGAAAGACAAAATGGTTGGCACTGGTGATGTTTTTAACACAAGGATCTAGGAATTATCTCAAGTTGTGGTCAGCATCAAGTATGCAGTGAACATACATTACAATGATAATATTACAAACAGGGATTCCACCTAGATATTGTACGGCCTCTTGCTTATACCTAGATTGTGCGCCGATCATTACAGAACTCATTGAAGTATACCATATATACTTGTATTCAACTATCTTCAACCTAAACCACTGCAAAATGCATTAACTTCGGCAGCTTCAGCAAAGAAGCTTAAGATGGATGAAAAAGCTGGGAAAAAGCAGACAAGATGCTCAATGTGTCCTTCAAAGATAGGTCGCAAAACAAAAGCGACACGCAACAGTGCTGTCACCGAGCCATGTGTGGAAACTTAGTATTGCATCTGTCATCTTCAAACAATACTTTTAAGTACTTCATTGGTTTGAAATGGATGAAGAATGTGAATAGAGCATGTGTGTGTGCGTGTGTTGGTGTTTGTGTCCATGTATGTAGTTGTTTGTCACAGAAGCAAAAATAATATAAATACGCAAAACGGAATGTGCATAGTGCATTGTAGCCCAGAATTTTTCACTTTACCCTAATGGGAGTATCTATTAAAGTGTAAGTAACCTACTTTCCCAGTGTTTATTATAAGTAAATTATCTCCCAGTTGTAAGGGACTAGAGATAAAAAGTAAACGATTATTTAAGTTGTTAAAACGAAAAAAATCAGGCGAAGCACAACAGTCTTCTTTTATGTTGGATGAAGTTTGATCAAATTGGTAGGAATGAAACATTAGTAATCGCAAAATTAAAGAGCACACGGATGGATTTACAACCCGCTGTCAGGGAAAGGGTTAAACTGCAGACACTTAAAAAACAATCAGACATAAAGAAAAACTTCAAATTTTCAGTAAAACCTCAGACTTTCAGTAAAACTTCTGACATTCGGTAAAACTTTATTCAACATAAAAAAACTCCAGATATCTAGTAAAACTTTATATATTTAGATCAAGTTAATCTGTAAATTTGAAGATAACGAGAAAATCGTACGTTTAAGCTTAAAATATATACACGCCCTATAAAAAAACCTTCAGATATGCCAGCGAAAATTCAGACCACAGCAAAAAAAAAAAGAATTGAGACGTCCAGCAAAACTTTATATAACCAGTAAAATTTTAGGCAGTAAAAAAAAAATTCAGAAATCAAAAAAGAAAATTTAGAAATTTAGCACGATTTAAATGACTAGCAAAACGCGCAAACATCCAGTAAAAAAAAGTCAGACGTTAAAAGATAAGATAATCAATAAAACTGAAGACTTAAAAAAACTTCGGACATTAAAAAAGCAATACGTTAGACATCCAGTAAAACTTCAGATATCTAGTGAAACTGAAGATACTAAGTAAGACTCTAGATAAGTAATAGAATTTCAGACATAAAAAAGAGACAATCAGTAAAACTTCAGATATCCAGTAAAAATTTCGATTACCATTAAGCCTTCAGATAAAAACGAAATTAAGATATCAACTAGAACTGAGTTTTGCTATGTTTGAACGTGCTTGTTTCGGGCTCAATGGAGTGGGAACACCGAGTTTTAAGAAAAACGGAATTCGAAAAAAAATATTCAGCGTGATCCTTTCCTTGTTGCCTGACACTAGTAGAAAGGGAGACCACAGCTACAAGAGGAAGAGAACTAAAGCTCTGGTGCAACTTTTCAGATTGAGAAAAAAAAAGTTATTCTTAATACTTACACATTTTAAAATTCAATTGGCAAAATATGTTTTTTATTTAATTATAAAAAAGTTGAAAAATGAAAACTCTTATAACGTTTCATATTTGTTTTGTTTTTTTCTGACCGCTTGATCTTATAGTAATTATATTGCTTCATTTGCCACCTTTAACTTGTGCAACGAAACTTATCTACAATTAGTTTTCTCTGTTAATTCTGAAAGAAGTTTTCTCGTTTATCTGGTATGATAAAAAACAACCAATCTGTTGAGTTAAGCATCTCGTACTCTACATCCTCTCTTGCAATCCAGCGTATTTCGCTCGACAAATATTTGCAGACCACTGTTTTGATTGGTTCCTTTCTCTCTCTCCATCTCCTGGCACTTGAGAATTTCTCGGAGTTAGAGTCTGTGTGTGAGCTTGTTTTGAACTTGGTACCGTTTGACCAAAGTTTTTCAGTGAAGTTGTATTTGCTTGGCATTTTGGTCCGTCGCGATATTGACACAGAATTGAGCAGCAGTGTTGCTTCCAACTCGTTAGGAACTAGATTGCTCTGAGACTTCTCTGGATTTGGTCTGTCTCTGTGACTATACGTCTCTCTCTCTCTCTCTCTCTCTCTCTCTCTCTCTCTCTCTCTCTCTCTCTCTCTCTCTCTCTCTCTCTCTCTCTCTCTCTCTCTCTCTCTCTCTCTCTCTCTCTCTCTCTCGCCTTCTCTTTCTCTCCGTATTTTTCTCTCTCTCTCTCTCTCTCTCTCTCTCTCTCTCTCTCTCTCTCTCTCTATTTAACTATTCATCTCTTTCTCCCTCCCCGTCTCTCTCTCTCTCTCTCTCTCTCTCTCTCTCTCTCTCTCTCTCTCTCTCTCTCTCTCTCTCTCTCTCTCTCTCCGTCATTTCTCGTTTTCTTCTTTCTCTTCCTCTCTCTTGCTCTTTGTTCTTATCTATTCTCTGTCTCTACTTTCGTCTCTCTCTTTCTACTTTATTTCTCTTTCTTTCTCTCTTCTTTCCCTCTTTTCTCTCTTCATTCTCTCCCTTTCTCTAGTTCTCTCTGTTTCTTCCTATCTTTCTCTTTTTCTCTCTCATCCCTTTCTTTCTGTCTCTTCGTAATCTTCTTTCTCTCTTCCACTCTGTAGTCTTCCTCTCTCTCTCCCTCCCTTTCTCTCTCTCTCTCTCTCTCTCTCTCTCTCTCTCTTCCTTTCTCTCTTTGTCTCCTTATTTTTCTGTTTCACCTCTCTCCTCCCTTTCTTCTCATTCCCTCTCTATTCCACCCTTTCTCTTTCTCTGCGTGTCTCTGCCTCAAGTGAAAATTAATTTGGATAATTAAATGTATAAAGTGCCATGAATTTCAGCTTACATGTGATATATATTTCTTTAAAACTTCAGTATCTCGAGGCTTTTGCAAAACAATATTATGTAGTTGACCACATGAAATCGGAGAGAGATAGGTATAGAAAGAGAGAGCAAGAGAGAGAGAGAGAGAGAGAGAGAGAGAGAGAGAGAGAGAGAGAGAGAGAGAGAGAGAGAGAGAGAGAGAGAGAGAGAGAGAGAGAGAGAGGAATGAGAAAGACCGTCACACAGACAAAAAGATAATTACCGGATCTAATACACAAGGGTGATGTTGTGGCTAGACTGAGGCTAAATTTAAGACATGAAGGAGAAACTTCCAGTCCCTTCTTTCTGTATCTCCGGTACTTATAAATTATTCTAAAGTACAATCTGCTGTGTAAACACCTAGAAAGTGATTTGGAAAAAATTTTTAGTGAGCAAAAGACACTCTAGATCTAGGCTAGATCGTTCCATCTGGCAGTTTTGCAAAGAATTATATAGAAATTTAGATCTAGGCAGAATTGTGTGTGTAACATTTATTTAGTATGCATATTCGACTTTGCATGAGCAAAATGCTAGCAAAATTCAGCTTCTGTTGTCCGTTTTTAGTGCACATCGAGGTGCATAACTTCAGAAAGAATGGGCTAGGCCTATGTATCCCTTTAATCTTTGGTCTAAGAGTAGCTAGTTAATCAAGGCGCGTAACTCTAGCTGACCTTTTTTTAGGGAAAATCATCGGTCTAACCAGAACTTGTACAAGCCAAACATGTCTCTTTCACACGCATAGGAACGGACCAAGATTTGTTTTCTTTTTTTTTTTTTCAAAACCCTTTTTACATGAGAGAAATCATCAATTTCAATATTATAAACAAAAGGCATACCATTTATAAAGTATGCAAAAAACTCATAAAGTCATTCAACGTTGGTTGATAGATCCATTTATTTTTAATAGGAGCAAAAATGGCAATCATAGATCTTAAGATATTTGAAAGTACAACGTGTTTCACACAGGCTCAACAGAAAAACAGGAGAAATAATGAAATACTGTCATTGTAACATACAGGAAAAGAGAAAAAAAAAGGAGGGGGATAAGAAAATTCAATTCACCGATAACTATCGTGTGCCTTTCTTCCGAGCAACTTTGCCTCATAATGCATTTCATTCTTCACAACATTTAGCAAAGATTGATGTGTCACGAGGGAGATTAAAGAACCTCAGAACTTCCCTAAAATGTGCTTATCACCACTCTCAGCGACAAATACCGTGCTTAATCTGTGGTAAAATTGATTTTTTTTTATAGAGTTCTTCCATTTTTTGCACGGCTTGCAAATGATAAAATTAATAATGCGTAAGAGTTGTGATGTAAATCTATGACCATAATGAATGTCATGATATAACTCTTTCAGCGGCATTAATAGTGGCGTATTTAAAATAATACAAAAAAATATTAATAGCAGTAGGATTTGGAGAGATCTTGGCACATAAAAGACATAAACAATATTTAGTTAGGCATATTATTAATTTCATTCAGTTTTTTTTATATCTCTTTTTTTTTCTGGATGAAATGATCTCCTTTGTAATTCATTTCGCTCAGTCATCTTGTTTAATATCAGTTTAAAGGTAGCGATGTTGAGAAGTATGCAAAACAGACGTGACTTCTGTACATTATAATACAAACATGATAAGAATAAAAACACAAGCGTAAGAGTAAATGAAATTCAAGTCAGATAAATACTAGTCACCAGGATATGAGAGCTAATATTATTTTATTGCTGTGATCTGCTAAAAATTTCCGCAGATGAAACAGAAATATCGATCCCTGTTTTAACAGGCAATGGCGTAATTTAATAAGACACCATGCCAACCCACATTGATCACTGTGGGTCGAATTCAAAGCCTAAATATGTCCCGGGTTTTCGAACACTCGCTGTAAGAAACTTAAACTTTTGCTTTTTCTGTTCATACATGAGATGTTTTTTATCTTCTTTCTATCAATTCTAGACAGGAATTTACTAAAGGCATTGGGATATCAACTATGAGCGAGATCCCAGCTGTGGCCCTGTGTAAGAACCCTACATACTTTGCCGAAACGCCTTTTTAACAAAGGAAATCATCTAATTTTGTACTTTCCTAATCAGTTGAATAAAAGTGCACTGCCTTGCTGGAATTCTTAGCCGCGCAGTTACTTAAACCAAGATGATAATGACTATTCAACCCTATCAGTACATCATTGCGTACAGCGGGAGTAATTTTGAGCTCCTGATTTAAACTTAACCGTAGGCGTGGTGTGACACAAATTTAAACCTAACCGTAGGCGCGCGCGCGAGGGGGGGGGGGGGGGAGTTGGCAAAAGTACTGTACAGCTTTTATACCCGATAAACTCTGCTTACCATA
This sequence comes from Elysia crispata, assembly GCA_033675545.1. Classification (NCBI taxonomy): domain Eukaryota; kingdom Metazoa; phylum Mollusca; class Gastropoda; family Plakobranchidae; genus Elysia; species Elysia crispata. The sequence goes on from JAWDGP010000471.1 coordinate 69,425, forward strand.
TCCGGATACCGTGAGAGACCAAATCACCCAACTTCTACCGAGTAAAATAAATCGCCGCCTTTCGTTGGAATCGTACATGTCCGGGCATGTATTGCATGGGTCGTCTACCCTATCTGGTCATACTTTCTGTTCTCTAACATTAGTAACAGCTCTTAGGTCACAATTGCTTCACTGATTATCTGACTTAACTCAACCCTCAGGAGAAGATGTCAGAAGAAGATAACACAGAGTTCTTCAAATATTGCAGTAGCAAAGGAGCTGGTGAGAAGTCATCTTAAAAGAGCGAAAGGTCGTGCAGAACTTGTCTAGACATTTGAAGTTCACAATGATTACAGGTCTAGAAACACCGCCAGCACATCCCAAACCGAAGAATCTTCTATCATTAAAAACCGATAGCGTGGTCGGTGCCACCTTTGCCCTGGACTAAAGGACACCAAGACAACATTGTGTTGTTCAATGTGAAACAGATCTGTTTGTTCCAACCATTTAAAGTAAATTTCATTATTCGAAACATACTACTTATTTCTTTGAAATAATAGACCGTACAGTCTTTTGTCTTTAGGCTAAAGACGTAAAATCGACACGGTATTCTAATAATTTAAAAGATAAGGGACAAGTGCAATTATGACCTCGATATGTAACCACGAGATATCGCCCGGTGGAAATAAGAAAAATAGCCTAGACCAGCCCACAGTACACACTTGGATGTTACTAGATCTAACCAGTACTTAGAGCTTTTATTCACGCCATAATACTAATTAATTATAGACATTGAAAACAAAATATCAAGCTATGAATTTTTTTCATTTTTGGTAAAAAATTCTCACCTTTTTAGAACGAATGTCTGTTTGAAGAACTCCATTATTTTTTTCTCTTGGCGGACAAAACAGGAAATGTGTTCACAAGTTGATACCTTATATATATATGTGGGGTGTCTGTGTTACCCACGATGTAAGGATATGACTTTCATGTTTTTTGTCTCTTTTGGATGGGGATTGCTTGAAATTGGAAGGTTTCAGATATGCCTCAAGATCAGTATAGTACCAAATTATTTGCTATAAATAAGACATGATCAATGGCCAAAATGAATTTTTAGGAATACTGAAAATGGCAGTACAAAATTCCCGTTAAAAATATTTCTAGATCAATAGAAACGACCCTTGAGGTAACAAAGTCACCCCTGATATACGGATAGGGCTTACAAAATTCTATAAATTAATAGATTTAGATCTTGTAAAGTTAGGTAACTTTTCTTATTGCGACACTGTTGCTTCGCGGTGGGTCACTAATCACAGTGACCCCGAATAGGCCAAGTGGTCTGGACATGAGAATAATTATTCTGAGATTCTAAGACCTCAACGGGCCACAGAACGTCTTCTACTATACATCGCCCCGACAAGCTTCAGGCAGTCATCGAAGTAAATTGAAGCATCCGTATATACGACATAACTTGTTGACCAAAGGAAACATTTCGACACAGGTAGTAACATTAATCAGCAATGAAAGAATATCAACTTCAAAACACATGGTGCACTCAGGGCTGTTTTACAAGGCGAGGGTGGAACAATGTAGAGCAAATTAGTTGTAATGTTGCACCGAAAAAAACAAAACACTTGAATTGGATTAAACAATTCATAAACAAAGTCTACATTGAGTTATTTACAAAGGGTATAATGTTGAAGCAAAGGTTATTTAGGTGGCTAAATACAATAGTTATTTTTGTTTTGTTTTATTATAAAGGCGCATGCACAGGAAATTTAGCATCAATAGTTTGTCAAAGTGTTACATTCACATTTAACTAAAATAAATTGTTATGTCAATGAAAATTTGATTTTTCATTCCAACTAGGAACCCATAGCTTGCCTTGCCTTTCCTTTCCTGTAGCTTAAGAATACTAACCGCTATGTTTCTGGAGATGGATCGTCTACCAGTTGTTGATTCTTGTTAATAGGGATCATTAAATTTTGTCGGGAAGAAAAAGATCAACCAACCAACTTGCTTTATAGGTGAAGGACTCAGAAACGTGTACTGTCTCCTCCGTGGGAAACAGCTCATTCTGAATTTTCTCAATATTAATTTAAAATCGTTTTCAACGCTTATTGAAAACCCTCAGAATCTGCTTTAAGACGCACTGCTTTTCGGAAATTCGCGTCTGCCCAGTAAAGGAGAATGCTTAAAAGAATATAATAGAGAGAGGGACTTGACAAAAAATAGCTGACTAGCCGAACATATTTCAATACTTCTATACTTAAACTGAAGGGCGTATTCTTATTATAATAGAGAAAAAAAAATGTATGTTTCTTGTTTTGTTTTGTTTTTAAATTTTCAGATCTTGCATTATCTCTAGAAAGTTAGCGTCTTAGCACATCACTGGAGAATATAGCAAAGGAGTGCATCTGTTTAATTTCATCACACAGAGTCGACGTCTGGCAGCGATGGTGTTTAGCGATGTATGCACTATAGTCGCAGACAAGCCTTAAAATACATCTGGTTGATGGAATGCGATCCTATCATGAGAATACAAATCTCGGACTTCTGCACTGCATGTAAAGCGCTCCGCCTCTAGAGATATCTGGGCCTTAAAAACATGCTCGCTAAGCTACAGGTCTCTTAAGGATACCAGAATTACATTGAATTCAACAACTTTTTTTCTTACTAGGATATATATATATATATATACACACATTTTTTTTACTTTCCTCACTTCACCTTCGCAATCAGAATACTATCTTTATTTTATTGTGATTGCATGTATTGCAGCCGTTTTATTTTTAGATTATGCCTATCATAAATATGCAATCATCTGGGGCATCGAAATTAACTGATCCAAGTGAAATTAGCTGTGGTTGGAATAACACTACCGGTTTCTCATTGTTTGACATGATGATGTAAAGATTAGGGCTATTTGCCTTTCATCTAAAACTAAAAATTGTTCTTTATTCAATCTCACATTCTGTGACAAATTCCACCGAACTGTTAATTTTCCTTAAATTTTTTCTTAATTTATTTACCTTTTACTTTTGCTTTTTCGAAGTAAAATGTCCTTTCGTTTCGTATGGTTTACTATCACTTTGACTCTCCATTCAATTATCTAAGTCTAACCCTCATAAAAAGCTGATCGCTTCATTAAGCCAAAGTATTAGGTCTCACCATACACTGACACTTGTCAACTAAAGCCATAGACAACTTCATTTTAGCGTCTTCTGAATCTAGTCTCGTTGGTTCTCCCTTATGTCAGTGAGGCTAAGGTTGCTCTACATCTAAAGTTAATAACCGTAGCCTTCAAACTGAACTGTTTCGTCAATTAAGACACCTTTCAAAAAAGGAGGGGTTGGGATATTATTGTAGTAAGTTCTGTTCCAATGATATGTTCCAGCTGGTTGGGTTGTCTCTTACGGCATTGCTGGATTACTCTAAACAAGTCAAACACAATATTTAATATCACTGCGCCCGTGGCCATAACATATAGAGAGTCGTGCGTTGTTTTCCCATCAGTCTGAAAACTTTAAAAAAAACTCTCACTTAATTGTAAAGCATTGAACCAAGGATAGGAACCAGAAGCACAATCACATGTAATGTACGACTATTTTTACAGGACTGATGTGAAAATAAAATATCTGGTATCACAAATCTGCTACGGCGTCACGGTCACTTGGACATCAGTTTTCAGTCACTAAATAGTCAACTGTTCAAGTTGTGAAGAGTCGTGGTTATTATCCAGAGATGACGACGCATATCTGCCAGACCTTGACCTTAGTTCTTTAGTTAATTTTTTTTTTCATACGAGTTCATCTCTGTGTTTCTTTGAACGTTTGCTTATCCTGGAGTCACCGTTGTTCACTGTAAGAAACCTTCCGTTGGCGAGAGATGATGTGGAGGATGTCAAGAGCGAACTCTCCGCATACATCAGGCCGCCCCCTGGCCTTTGCGCCGGGTTGATACTCGTAACATCCGTCATGCTCAACCGGAAGCTTTTGGACAAGCCGGAAGTAGACCCGCCATAATACTTCCTGTTGCGCCTGCGCGAGCCCATGCCTCCATGGGAGCGGCTGCAGCCAGAGCAGTAACAGCAGTAGAAAATCGTCTCCAGGCAGCGCTTGCGGAACCTCCTGGTGCTGAAGAAGTAGAGGTAGAAGTTCACGGCGTGGGTGGCGTCAGACAGGACGAAGATGAGCTGGTTGACAAACAAGTAGACGGCGTGTTCTTTCGTCCCTCTCGAGTAGGTCCAGTAGGTGGATATGGCGTAGAAGAGAGCGTGGGGCGTGATTAGGATAACGAAAACTATGCAGACGATAACGAGCATAACTGTGATCTGTTTTTGCTGCTTCATTGTTTCTGCTGCCTGACACGCTTTGCCAGTTAGTTCACGCTGAGGAGAGATGGTAGACAGACGTTATTGATGTGATATACAGGGATTTAGGCTCAAGTACTTGCACTTTTCTGCTCATCTTTTGAGCTGATTCAAACAGAGCATCAGAGCACCTGAGCACCCAAGCCAGATAGATGTCTGTGCTCAGCGGCCAGAACAAGCTTTATTGATCAGTCACCTATGTCACCTCTGTGTGACTGTAGCGATTCATTTTTCCAACCGGTATCTGATTGTCGTGAATGGTATGGCAATTGTGTTTTAGTATAGTAAATGCATCTGTTGCATTGCTATCCCCATCATGTAAGTGGTTAATTGCTTATTTCATCTATATCAAGGCGCACTTCTCCCTATTATCTGTTAAGGGCTAGATAATGACTTGTATTACATTGTGTATCAAGTGTAACTCACACTTTATTCTTCTTCTTTTCATCCTTCTGGAATTAAAGAATGATTTGATTTTATATATTATTACTACTGTTTTATTAGTTAATTCGTTGTGTTAGGACGGAGTGGTTTTGCCTCGGTAAATTTATTCACATCAGCTTATCTCTTCTTGAGATGGCGATAATCCCAATGACAACAACCGGGGTATATTTTATACTGAGGCCAGGTTATCTTACCCAAACTTGTTTGTTCTCATCTAGGAGGCACAAGAGAATCTTAGGACAACTGATATGTTGTTTCACCTGTATCAGGACGGAGCCAGAGAAGCTGAGGAATATCTTATCCTACCTGTATCTCGATGGAGCGATAAGAGTTAAGGGGAAATCTCATATTATCTCATCTGCATCTCGATGGAGCCAGAGAATCTGAGGAATATCTTATCCTACCTGTATCTCGATGGAGCGATAAGAGTTAAGGGGAAATCTCATATTATCTCATCTGTATCTCGATGGAGGAAGAGAAGCTGAGAAAATCGTAACTTGTCTTAAATGTGTCTCATTTGAGCGAGAGAAACTGAGCTAATCTTATCTTGCCTCAGGTGTATCTCAAATGAGCGAGAGAGGTTGAGAAAATCTGGTCTTGTCTCACCTGTATCTGAGCTGAGCGTCTGATGCCGCGGATGATGAGAGAATTCATCACGATGAGAAGCAGTGCGGGTAGGATGGCATAGAACACGGCGTCCACCCAGAACCACACCTGCAGAAACTTCTTGTAGCTCGGGTTGGTCGAGCACTCGATGCCCCTGTTGGGGTCATTGACCATCTGGAAGGTCAAGAACGCATGCGCATTCAGTGCGACCAGGACGACACAGGTAGCGGTAATTCCAACTATGTGAAGTTTTCTGGGAATAGAAGAGAGAGGGAGAGAAAGTGTGTTTATTTGGTTGAGGATTTATGAACCCCAATCGCCTTAAAACGGTAATGTCAAGGTTGGCTTTGCTTCATGGACTAACAGTCATTGCTCAGCTTAGCTGATGTCATAGATATCAGGCATGGATCAATATCAGTATAAAGGAAACAACATCTGGATAATTTTATCAAAGTAAAGATTCTATTTTTTTCTTGTTTTTGCGCCGCTTCTATCAGCTTCTTTTCTAATCAAACGAAGGCGCCACAATTTTTCCATATAATTTTGCCTACTCTTTTTTATGTTTCGCTCTTGCACTTTTAACAAATGTTATGGCATCACCCTAGAAATGTCGAAACAAAGCTCAAATGGTTGAATTTGATCTGTTGTAACTTACAACTGGAATGTACAAAATTTAATAAATCTGAATATTATTACAAACCCAGGTAAACAAATTCCAACATAATTTTTACACGACAGTCCATGACATTTTTAAACAATTCTTTTCCTCCTAGGAACATTTTATGCGGATTCCCTCCTGGATATTGTACATTTTTTTTTAATTTCAATTAAAATTGTTTTCAATGAAAATTCAAGTTGGTATAAAAATATCAAATATTCATTTCGTTATGCATGTGGAATAGCTTTATTTTAACTTGATAAAGTATTAACATTTTTAAAAGATATCTAACAAAATATTCAAAGTTCTTTTCCATAACTTTTTCTTTCGCTTTTTCCATTTTTCTCTAGTGATGTTAAGTATCATGTAGTAACGAAAAAAATATGAGGCGTTTAAAAAAGGATATTTATGACGCAACTTCGTTCCATAAAGATTTAGAAAGTTCCGAGCCCTTTTGGGCATAAAACGAGATTGCCCTGAGATGATATCTATTTGAATCTACTGTTCTGTGATTTAACGATTGATCTCTCCCACGAAGTCCTTACAAGAAAATTGTAAGCGATTTCATTATGTCCCTTTACTTAACCCCAAGTTCCGCCCAGACCCAGGAGGGCGGCCAATTAAAACGTCTTCATTTCCGCCACGTTCAGTCTCACAGGGACCAAAAAAAAACCGCTAGAGGAGGCTTCTCGTCTTATCACCGTAAATATCTGTTCATAGCACGGTGTGAGTAATGGTGGGGGAGGGGGAGGGGAGGGGGAGCACAAAGAAGGAGATAGACTGGGGAATGGGGAGAAAAGAAAAGATCGATGGTGGGGGAGGGGGAGCACAGAGAATGAGATAGACTGGGGAATGGGGAGAAAAGAAAAGATCGGTGGTGGGGGAGGGGGAGCACAGAGAAGGAGATAGGCTGGGGAATGGGGAGAAAAGAAAAGATCGATGATGGGGGAGGGGGAGCACAGAGAAGAAGATAGACTGGGGAATGGGGAGAAAAGAGAAGATCGATGATGGGGGAGGGGGAGCACAGAGAAGGAGATAGACTGGGGAATGGGGAGAAAAGAGAAGATCGATGGTGGGGGAGGGGGAGTACATAGAAGAAGATAGACTGGGGAATGGGGAGAAAAGAGAAGATCGATGGTGGGGGAGGGGGAGCACAGAGAAGGAGATAGACTGGGGAATGGGGAGAAAAGAGAAGATCGATGGTGGGGGAGGGGGAGTACAGAGAAGGAGATAGACTGGGGAATGGGGAGAAAAGAGAAGATCGATGGTGGGGGAGGGGAGTACAGAGAAGAAGATAGACTGGGGAATGGGGAGAAAAGAGAAGATCGATGGTGGGGGAGGGGGAGTACAGAGAAGGAGATAGACTGGGGAATGGGGAGAAAAGAGAAGATCGATGGTGGGGGAGGGGGAGCACAGAGAAGGAGATAGACTGGGGAATGGGGAGAGAAGAGAAGATCGATGGTGGGGGAGGGGAGCACAGAGAAGGAGATAGACTGGGGAATGGGGAGAGAAGAGAAGATCGATGATGGAGGAGGGGGAGCACAGAGAAGGAGATAGACTGGGGAATGGGGAGAAAAGAGAAGATCGATGGTGGGGGAGGGGGAGTACATAGAAGAAGATAGACTGGGGAATGGGGAGAAAAGAAAAGATCGATGGTGGGGGAGGGGGGCACAGAGAAGGAGATAGACTGGCGAATGGGGAGAAAAGAGAAGATCGATGGTGGGGGAGGGAGAGTACAGAGAAGGAGATAGACTGGGGAATGGGGAGAAAAGAGAAGATCGATGGTGGGGGAGGGGAGTACATAGAAGAAGATAGACTGGGGAATGGGGAGAAAAGAGAAGATCGATGGTGGGGGAGGGGAGTACAGAGAAGGAGATAGACTGGGGAATGGGGAGAGAAGAGAAGATCGATGGTGGGGGAGGGGAGCACAGAGAAGGAGATAGACTGAGGAATGGGGAGAGAAGAGAAGATCGATGGTGGGGGAGGGGGAGTACATAGAAGGAGATAGACTGGGGAATGGGGAGAAAAGAGAAGATCGATGGTGGGGGAGTGGGAGCACAGAGAAGGAGATAGACTGGGGAATGGGGAGAAAAGAGAAGATCGATGGTGGGGGAGGGGGAGCACAGAGAAGGAGATAGACTGGGGAATGGGGAGAAAAGAGAAGATCGATGGTGGAGGAGGGGGAGTACAGAGAAGGAGATAGACTGGGGAATGGGGAGAAAAGAGAGGATCGATGGTGGGGGAGGGGGAGCACAGAGAAGGAGATAGACTGGGGAATGGGGAGAAAAGAGAGGATCGGTGGTGGGGGAGTGGGAGCACAGAGAAGGAGATAGACTGGGGAATGGGGAGAAAAGAGAAGATCGATGGTGGGGGAGGGGGAGCACAGAGAAGGAGATAGACTGGGGAATGGGGAGAAAAGAGAAGATCGATGGTGGGGGAGGGGGAGCACAGAGAAGGAGATAGACTGGGGAATGGGGAGAGAAGAGAGGATCGATGGTGGAGGAGGGGGAGCACAGAGAAGGAGATAGACTGGGGAATGGGGAGAAAAGAGAGGATCGATGGTGGGGGAGGGGGAGCACAGAGAAGGAGATAGACTGGGGAATGGGGAGAAAAGAGAAGATCGATGGTGGGGGAGGGGGAGCACAGAGAAGGAGATAGACTGGGGAATGGGGAGAGAAGAGAAGATCGACAGGGTTGTCTGACAATGAGAATTGAAGAGAGGAAAAAACAGGCAGGCGAATATTCGGACTCTTGACGAGGCATAGAGTGAGTTAGAAATAAGGAGATAAGCAGAGAGAGAGAGAGAGAGAGAGAGAGAGAGAGAGAGAGAGAGAGAAAGTGTCTCTGTGTGCTAGTAGGATGATAGTGAGACGACGTGATGGACATAGAATTTCATTTTCATTAGTCTGCGCTGACAAGTTCAGATACTGCTCACCAATATTGAGCCAATCAAGACCTAAGTTTGATAATTTGAAGTGTAATTGTCTAAATCTCTCTATGCCTCGGTGGGTTTAAAGAAACCAGGAAATTACGGCATTACAGTTAAGGTCATCTTGCTGTTCAATGATGATCTGAAGCAAACAGGCTAACAGCCGGACCTTGATCAAAACTGACAATTTAACGACGAATACATTGATGGAAGCACTATGTTCAAATCTTGAAATCCTAAGATGAAAATACTGACAGTTGGACTATGTTCAAATCTGGCAATTTCAAGTCAGGCATACTCATAGCTGGACATTGATCAACTCATGCAACCCTTAGTCAAATAGACTGATACCTGTTCAGATATTGCAAGCCTAAGAAGAACAGACTGATAGCTGGGCTATGTTCAGATCTTGAAAACCTAAAAAAAAGAACTGATAGATGGGTTATGAGCAACTCTGCCAATGTTAAGACAAATACTCAGATACCTAAACAGGCAGATAGACGCACTTTGTTTAAAAGTAATAATCGTTAACAAGCTGACAAACAAATAGACGGCGTGTTTTGCTTGAAGGCAGCAATCGCTAACAGGGTGACAGCTAGACTTTTCTTAAAGTTTGGAGCAGTAAATGACAAGACAATGGTTCAGTAACATTTCTTTTAAATCTTTAAGGCTGTCAAAGCTATGCGGGATCGCTAGCTTACACCGAGGCACATGTGACTGATAGCTCCAGTCAATGGCCTTCTACCTTACTAATGCAATAAGGCTTAGTTTATAGAAGCAGATGTTAGACCTAATTCTGGCAGTCCATCAATGAACGAAGTTCTCAACCATGAGCCTAGGCTAGATCTACTAGCTCACTACTGAAACATTTCGTGAAAGTAAGGTAAGATAAGATAATATTTACTTTATTCATTCCTCTTTAGGAAATTCAAATTTGACATTATGTCCACTAACATAAAAAGACAAGACATCAATTCATACAATAAGATTTCAGGTATCTGAATTAATAAAACACGCACACAAGCACACACGCACACATACACATATATATACATATATATATATATATATATATACATGTGTGTGTGTGTGTGTAAAATCAATTGTAGGCGGACACGAGCATAGAATAATTCGTTTCCTCCTAAGCAATACAGTGTTGAGCACCAAAGTGGACGGACCCACAGAACGGAAATCCTTCCCCAGCAATATAGGATTGTCTCAGCCCAGTCCTGTTCATAATCTATCTAGAAAACGCACTCAAAGATTTGCAGATGAACATCCCTTCACCCACAGATATACAAAAGATACTACGAAAAGAGGTGGCATATGCTGATGGCGTAGACTTTATATCACTTGAATTCGTTCAAACCCGAAGAAGTGCAGAAAGCTCTCTAACATCACAAACTCTTGGTACATGTTTAAAAAACAGATTTCACCACGTTATCTCGGGACGAAAAAAACTGGAGAGAAACAAAGAAAGTCGGATCACTCATTGGTGACAAAGAAGACGAAGGAAACAGCTACCCACAGATGCTCTAACAAAACTTAAAACATGGATTGGAGGCTACAAACTGAAGAGAGACACAAAAGTAAAACCCTACAAGGCACTAGTAAGATCTATTTTTACATACAATTGTGGCACTTGGGCTCTCACACAAACGCACACAAACAGAAGAAGCTAATCTAGATGCCTTCCACCGAAAACTACTCAAACAAATCCTTAACATCAAATACCCGGTAAAGATAACAAACAAATCTCTGTGTAAAAATGCAATGAAAAACCGATCTCTATAACCATCCTTGAAAGCCGGTGGCGCCTTTTCGGACATCTTCTGAGGCGAGATATAGAGATTCCAGCAAACAAAGATATGGAGGGATTCTTTGCTCCTAAACGTGGTAAATTTCGAGGAAGGCCCATAACAGCACCGCCAACAGTCATCAACAAAGACCTCTATCACATACCAGCAGGCGAGCTTAAACTCAAAGACCTCAACCATCTGATGTCAATAGCAGAAGACAGAACAAAATGAAAGAGCGGCAGCCGAATGGTCCATGTCGGAGAGAAAGGCGATATGGATATGGACATATAGAGCTAGTATATCATATAGAGTACGTTTACATATCTAAAAATGTTTAGCTTGTAAAAAATTTAATGAATAAAAAAATAGAGTGTGTAATAATGGTTTCATTATTTTCAAATCACATCTTAAAGTTTGATGACTTTAATGAATCAACGTATAATAATATACAATAATATGAAAGAGGCATCGCACTTTGATTTCTGCAGGCGTAGTAGTAGTAGTAGTAGTAGTAGTAGTAGTAGTAGTAGTAGTAGTAGTAGTAGTAGTAGTAGTAGTAGTAGTTCTTGTACCAGTTGTAGTAGTAGTACTTGTAGTAGTAGTAGTAGTAGTAGTAGTAGTAGTAGTAGTAGTAGTAGTAGTAGTAGTAGTAGTAGTAGTAGTACTTGTAGTAGTAGTAGTAGTAGTAGTAGTAGTAGTAGTAGTAGTAGTAGTAGTAGTAGTAGTAGTAGTAGTAGTAGTAGTAGTAGTAGTAGTAGTAGTAGTAGTAGTAGAAGTAGTAGTAGTAGTAGTAGTAGTAGTATTTACACAAACCCTTTCCAGAATTCCCCTTTTATATTTGTCATTGAACAGTGTAGTCGATGTTGGCAGAAAGGAGTTAGAGAGTCTGGCTGTTCTTGTTTTGAGCGTCCTGTACCTACCGCTACGCTCTATCTGTGTCTAGTCATATTCTTTATGTAGTGGATGCGTGGAATCTTTCATGATTTCTAACATTTTGTGTGTCATACGTCGTTGGAACAATGACTTGTGTCTCGGTCGTCCTGTTTTTTATCTACTACCCTCCTCTGGTTTTGTTACTAATTAAGTCCAGTATGATCTTGTCTTGCTTTTTTTATGTTACCTCCCAAATAGATGAGGGCAAAACTTAAAAACACCGTAGATCATTGAAGAATAAAATATTTCAAGTACATTTGGATTGGTGTTAAAAGACATTTTCATCAGTTTTTCACATAATAAATGGGTTTGAATGGTGTTAAAAGACATTTTCATCAGTTTTTCACATAATAAATGGGTTTGAATGGTGTTAAAAGACATTTTCATCAGTTTTTCACATAATAAATGGGTTTGAATGGTGTTAAATGCGCTGGAGAAGTCATAAAACATAAGACGAATACTTGCCCCAGGTTTGTCTAAGTGCGCGAATATATTATTTCAATATGAATAATTGCGTCAACTACGCCTCTTTTTGCTTTATAAGCATAGTGGTAGGGATCCAAGAAATTCCCAACGATTTTTTTAATATGAGGCATAACACATTTTTCAAAAACTTTCATTAACGCAAGATGTTAGAGTGATAGGACGTACATCATTCATGTTATTTTCAGGGTGCTTTTAGGGGCAATCGAACAATATAAGATGTTATAAGATACTTTTGGTACTGCACGTTACTTAAGAGACAATAAAAATGGACAAAAAACGCCGGACAACTGTTCGGCACAATGTTTTAGGATGATGGGTCTTACACCATCTGGCTCCTTTATTTGGCTTCATTCTTTTAATACATTGTATATCTCATACGCCTTCTTTCAAAATAATCTTTTGATTTCCGCTTTTTTTTTTCAAGTGTAGTTTTTGTCTCTTCTCCTTCGTTCTCAAAATCATGCCAATCAAACCTTGCATAAAACTTGTTTAAATTATTACCATACTCAACATTTCTTTTCAGCGTCTTACAATCATTCTTTCTTTTGCAACCACTCATCAAATTTATTCATTCCCAAACTCGTTTCATATTATTACTTTCAATAATCTTTTCTATCTTTTTCTATACTCTTCTTTAGCTTTTCTTAAAATAGCTCTTAATTCTTTTTGGACTTTTCTTCTTTTTCCTGAATTTTTACTTTTCAAAGCAGTCTTTTTGTTCAATATTATTTTAATTTCTTTTATTACCCATGGTTTGTGATTAGAAAATATTTTGATTGTTTTTTATGGATACTATTGTCTCTACACAAAAATTAATGTAACTACAAACTATCGGCAAGTTCGTGTTGACAAACACAGACCAGTCTGTAGTATCTATTGAGGCTTGGAGGTTGTCTGCAGTATCTATTGAGGCTTGGAGGTTGTCTGCAGTATCTATTGAGGCTTGGAGGTTGTCTGCAGTATCTATTGAGGCTTGGAGGTTGTCTGCAGTATCTATTGGGGCTTGGAGGTTGTCTGCAGTATCTATTGAGGCTTGGAGGCTGTCTGCAGTATCTATTGAGGCTTGGGGGTTGTCTGCAGTATCTATTGAGGCTTGGAGGTTGTCTGCAGTATCTATTGAGGCTTGGAGGTTATCTGCAGTATCTATTGGGGATTGAAGGTTGTCTGCAGTATCTATTGAGGCTTGGAGGTTGTCTGCAGTATCTATTGAGGCTTGGAGGTTGTCTGCAGTATCTATTTAGGCTTGGAGGTTGTCTGCAGTATCTATTGAGGCTTGGAGGTTGTCTGCAGAATCTATTGAGGCTTGGAGGTTGTCTGCAGTATCTATTTGGCTTGGAGGTTGTCCTATGTCTATGGTGCCCATGATTGGATATATTTTTCCTCTCTGATTTAGTTCTTTGTACCAAGAGCCTGTATTTAGGTTGGAATTGGATAAGACAAATTGTCGATTTGCCTGGTGGGCACACTGGATAGTTGGTGTAGGCTTCTCTTACATTTGGATAGAGAAGATCTAATGTTGCCTCTCCATTGGTAGCACACGTGACATTCTGTTGGCAGCCTGGCAAAGCCTTGGTTGTGTTACGCCTATTCAAGTCTCCAGTATTCATTATAAGGGCATCATGTGCTTGTGTCTCCAGGTCTTGTATATGGTCTGTTAACAGTTCAAGGGATTGTTCATTTTTTGCACTAGGAGGTATATACACGTAAATCATTAACACAAAAGTACAAAATCAGCCTTGAAAGGTAGTTCCATGACATGTCGTGCAAATACTGACTGCCAATCTTTAATGAAGAAAATAACATGACGTTCACGTGATCAAATGAGATGTAGTTATGAAGAGTAAATTGTTTCAGTAAGTCTTTTGGGATTGCCAAAAACAAAGGATGGTGTGAATAAATTCTATGATGCTCTTTGTTGATAAAGTCTGTACTCTTTTATCGAGGCCATGGATGTATGCAGTGAGAGGCTCAGGACAGGGCTAAGAAGATAAGACTTGTAACTCGTGTAGCGCAAGCACAACGGATAAAACTTCCGTTGCTTCATTCTGTTTTTATTTCTCCTTAGGCGAGGGTTATCGCCATTAGACCACCGAGGCTGAGCAATGCAAGAGATGAAAATCTGGAGATTATCACACTTGCCGGTCATTTCGTATTCGTTTAAGGAAAAAAAGGAACTGGTTCGATCCAACAACTATTTTCTCCTAGCGTCGGTGCCGAGTTGTCTACCTCCTGTCTATTTTCGTGGTGACAGGAGAAATTATTCTGGTGTGTTGGTTTACGGCAGTTGATATCGTGCTGGCATGTTGATTATTTATTTCATGGAAACAACTCGGTCAAACATTATTTTCATTAATTTAGTTTACTACTGCAGAAGCCATTGGGCAAGCAGACAGGAATGCCGGTTTTTTTCGACAGCTACGAATATTTAATTAAGTTAATCTCGCTAATAGGTTTTTGATATGGGAGGGGAGAGGGATAGACAGACAGAGAAGGGAAATGGAGAGAGAGGTGCAGGGAGAGAAAGAGGAAGACAGGTTAGAGATACAGAGCGAAATCGACACGAAGAAATGACGAGGAAAGAGTGAAAGAAACTTGTAAAGGTAGAATGTGAAATGAATCCAGAAAATAGCAGCGAAACAAAAAATAGAGGAACTAACAGATACTGAAAGAAAAAAAAAGACTTTGAGATAAAGGAGCAGATAGGAGCAAAAGAGGGACAAATACAGAAAGGCAAATGTTATACGGATTGTGTAGGTGATTACATAATTATATTATTGAGAGTAAGATAAACTTGTTTTTAAATGGAGGGCATGGAATGTATACCAGTTTGGGGTATGAGCGAGAGAGATAGAAATAGATAAATAGAGAGAGAGAGAGAGAGAGAGAGAGAGAGGGAGGGAGGGAGAGAGAGAGGGAGAGAAAGGGGGGAGGGGAGGATGGGAGAGAGAGAAAGATTTAAACAAAGAGAAAAACACTCATATAGAAAAAAGAAAAAAAATAATGACAGATAGACACAGGAAGGAAGAAGATAAAAGAAAAGGACACACTAGGCAGATTGATTTATTAATTATCGTTAGAGAAATAACGAGTTGGCTTTGTATGCGGGTATTTTGACAGATGTCGCTGTTACTATACTCGAATGGTGCAATTATGCTAAAATACACAATTTCTGCTCCTATATGTGTCACTCATTTCCATTAATGTGAAATTAAGGTAACCGTATCGTAACGAGAGGCGTATAAAATAGGTGGCAATCTAGAGTAAGCTAGGTATTAACAAGTTGAAGCCATACCAGTAAAATACGCTAGCGAATAGAAATATGAGTAAGTAAATTATGTAATATGTGCTAGTCAAAACCATGCCGAGGTAG
>JAWDGP010000471.1:90000-95000 GCA_033675545.1 Elysia crispata
TTAACCTAATCGAGTGCGAGCAAATATTTGTGGCCCATGTAAATCCGTCTGCGTCGATTAATGAGTCTTTGGATTGCTTATCCTGCCGCATATGTTGAGGTGTACTGACAGATATAAGGTACACCTAAAGATGGTCTGAATATAATGTTAAGTTGATATTTTGAGAGTTTCTTGACAATATCAATGAACAGTACCGAGTACTGTTACAATTCTATGAGTTGTTTACTTCTTTAGACCTCTTAACTTTGTTGGATTTGTTGTTGTTGTTCTCGTTGTTGTTGTTGTTGTTGTTGTTGTTGTTGTTGTTGTTGTTGTTGTTGTTGTTGTTGTTGTTGTTCAAGAGCAGTTCAGCAAGCGTGTTTGCTACGATGAGGCCAGGAATACATTGAGATGCTCTGTTTTAAATACTGGCCTAAGGATGTTAATTTTTCTGACAGGAAGAGACCGATATGTAATCTTAAACTTAAAATGGAAACAATGAAATATTTAATTCTGTACCTCGAACAATGCCAGGTCGAGCACTGGATCTAAACCTAGATGCTTCTTTCCACTAATAATTGAAGCTTAATATTTGACCTAGGTATTGGATTTGGAGAAAACATAGATATTTATTTATTCATCAAAACCAACGAACCGGAGCTAATGATGAATTTGAAATTATAATATGCATAATTATTATGCATTTCACATCAATTCTGTGTAGGAAAAGGATTATCAATAAGGGTGGATGTGTATTTCTAAATTTCGTCTTTAATTTTTCGACAGGTCCTTATTAAACTTTCGTAAAAATGCTGAATTTACATATTTATAGAAAACATTTTCATCACACCCAGTACCTTGTGTCAACCATTGCACGCGAAGTATTATGGGAATAGAGAAAAGAAACAGATAGTCTTAACTAGATGTCTAATAGATAGTACTTTCACCAAAGTAAAATCTTCACCATAAGGTTTGCCGCTCACTATATACATACAATTTTCAAACACGCATAAAAAAACGTATATTTCGACAATGTCTGGAGCACTCTGAAATTTAGCCCAATATACCTCAATAAAATTGTTACTTTACTTCTCCGAAAGTTTTGAGTACTCAAACTGGGAGATTTTTTTTATATTCTAGAATAAGATTGGGTTATGGGGATTTAAAAAAGGATATTATCTAGGCAAGAGCCGGATTACTGAGAGTAATCTCTAGTCTAAAATATAGAAATAGCTCATGGCGAATTAGTCTATTTTCCATTTGTACTCCGGATCTTCCATTTTCTGTCTCTACTATTCGTAATAAGACTATTCGATCCAACTCAAAAATGATGAACCAGCTCAACCTCGAAGTGGTCGGTGTAAAATTGTGCTGAGTAAACTGGCAAAAAAAAAACGGATTGTTCTGAAGGTGGAATATAATATTGATTGGGAAACCAGATAATCGGTTGTGGAGGTCAACCGAAAATGGTTTAAAAGGAACCAAATCTTTACTCCTCGGATTTTACGGGGATATTGATGTGATGGAAGTCGTATCCCTACCCTTTTAATAGAATATCCCTTTCTCCTTGCTTGCAGATTATTTAATCGCCTTTTCGTTACGGCTAAACTGTTTGGAATTGTCCACCTGTGTATATCTCATATTTTCTTTGTTGAAACTATTGCCATTCTTATCCAGGGTGGCCTACATCTGGTACTACCTCAAAAATTACTTTCTATCCGGCTCTTTTAAAATGATTTTAAAGTTTCTATGCTATTTTCAGTCGTTATTCTTAACTTTTTTTCTTCTAGCTCTATACTTATCTCTCAGGCTGTAGCGACATGTCATCTCCCACATTATAACTTTACTATTGTCGCTGAGGAAACTCTGCGGTCGAAATGTTTTGGGTTGTTTTTTTTTTCTTTTTTTTTTATCCAGCATCCGATTTCTCCTGTGTTAAAAGTTAAGTCGAGTAAGGTAAATGAAAAAGTAAAGTAAATTTTTGACGACTGAACGCAAGTTTCTCACGTCAAAAGATTTGTTTGTATGATGCACAACAAGCTGGCAATGAATTTCTTTCTCTAATAACATCTAAGAGAGAGCTTTCTTTTCCGAGCCGTATCATGGGAAATAAATTTGTAAATATTATTTTGTCACCTCTACCTCATCAAACAGAATGCAATGGTAATAAATAGATGATGTGGAAGCTAGAGATATCATAGATCTGTCTTGGCAGATAAACTACGTCAAACAATTGAACATGCAGTGGACCATGTAGAACTTTAAACTGTTACTAATAAATCTACTGAGCTAGTTCTTCAGGTGTAATGAGATATTTATCTTGACCGTTCGAGAAACATGGAGTAACTGTAAATTTTACCGCTCTAAGGACGAGTCATTATCTGAACTAGCTTTTATCAATGGAAACCACGGTTCATTTTCGAAATTAAATTCTTCGCCATTCGAAACAATTCAGACATTTGAACGTTCTCAACATTCTTCCACGAGTAGTTAAAAATATTGTGGCACGTTGGTAATAACATGTGGGTATGTAAATGCCTGTAAAATGAACAATAATCAATTAAATAGAAAAATTTGATGGTAAAAACGTAGACAAGAGACAAAGTGACGAATTCATTTGCAATCAACTATCCAATAGTTTAAAGTTATTGAAAATCATGTTGTAGAAGAGATCGCAAAAGATGGTATGTAAACATAATTATGTTGAAGGAACTTTTTATGCAAAAAAGCAATCAATTAATTCATACCGGTATTGTTCTGGGTGACGCGTAAAACCTCAACAGTTTTATGACGAGAAATTCGTTAGAAATCTCTAATTCTACTACCTGACGCCCATCTCCCGTATACTACGTCACTGAGTCAAGCTGAAGTCTCAGTTGAACAAGCAAAGATTAACACAGGAACATATCCTTAGGAATGTAAGGAAGGTTATACAAAGCAAGTCATACCTGGTACAGATTGCCCCAACCCGGAGCGGTAGACAGATGGCCAAGCACCTCTCCAAGGTCATGGCCACCAACAACCAGTTGGCCAGCTGGACAGTAAACGAGCCGAGAAAGCTGAGGGTTCCACAACCAGCATCGCCCAGGGCTGCATCATACTTGGTCAGCAGGAAGAAGAGCATCTTGAAGACGAGGCACGAGTTGTCCACCAGGGCCAGGGCAGCCACGTAGATGGTGGGCGAGGAGAACGGCTTCATGTGCAGGATGGTCAGGAACGACACGATGTTCCCAGGGAAGCCGAAGGCGAACACCACCCACAGGTAGTAGCGGTTGATGTAGAGCGCTATCCAATACACGGTGAAAGCTTCTAGGGGGTTTTTCTCCGGGGATGCCATGGTCGTGAGGTCACTGATCGGCGAATCCTCGAGGGAAGAGGAGTTGGCTGTACCCGGATGTTGAAGGCGCGTCAGTGTTGAGAATGGCGAGCCAATCACTGAGTTGTTCCCGGCCAGAGAGTAAGCAGTCTCGCCTGGGCCAAGTGGTCCTGAGCTTGCTGCTGTTAAGGCTGCTGACGTCACTGATGCTGCGCTTGCCTGAAGAGCTTGGAAGATGACGTCAGGAGCAGAGCTCGCGCCAGATCTGGTCCCGTACACTGCCATAGTGTAAACCTAGTAGGTCGTTGAACGGTCCGAGGAAATGGTCAGAGGGTTTGAACACCTGGACACTTTTAATGAGTATCCAGTCTTGTTTCACCTTGCTTACTTTTAACCCTCATTGCATGCCGTGTTAAGTTCCAGATATCCAAAAGGAAGAACAGAGCCTAAAGAAAAAAAAATTAAAATGATTAGTTTAATTAAGGAACGCATGATTTACAGGTATGAAGTCACATGATCATCTTTGACGCGGATAACGATATTGTGTATTTTTTTTAAAAAATGGAAAAAAGGGAATCTCTTCACTTGTATGTTGAAATAATTATGTCATACCACATAATAATATTTCAATGTTCAGATCTTAAAAAAATAATCATTAATCTAGACTTTTTTGCGCTGGAATTAAATCAAATTCTTTATTAAGCAATTATTTTGTATAGTAGATTTTTTTTTCTCTTCCCAACTACAATACATGAACTAATTGCAGAGAAGACATTCGGTAGTTCAATGTTCATTTCTCTAACTGCAACCCTTTAATGATGTGTATTATTGTCTAGACATTTGTTCCACAGAATGTATTCCTATCACTAAGAGAGAGAGAGAGAGAGAGAGAGAGAGAGAGAGAGAGAGAGAGAGAGAGGGAGAGGGAGGGAGAGAGAGAGAGGGAGAGGGAGGGAGAGAGAGAGAGTATGTGTGATAGTCGTTACTCAAAGGAACGATGGTGTAATTAAGAGTTTTGTTTTCCATTTTCCATAATTACGAAATTAGGATTACAGGTCTGTTCTTTTGTGAAAAACTTAATTGTTATGGTACATTTAGTATTGTTGCCTTTGTGAGAGAGATTTAAGCGGGCAAATGTTTTTGCTCATGATTATCATTAGATTAAAAGCAAATGTGGGCAGAAAATTATTGACCGGCTGTATTTTTTTTTGTTTTTGTTTTTTGTTTTGTTTTGTTTTTATTTATCTATCTGAGATGTTCGACCAACCGAACCAACATTTATAGCCAAGGCGTTGGATCTTGTTAGAATGAAGAAACATCCTCTTATAATTGTCCTCTACATCGGCAATTTGTAACTACACGCACACTCCAACAAGGAGAAGGTGCAAGATTCTCTATCCGCCCTGGAGGGGATGCTAGAGTAGCAGATAACAGATCATTAGGGGAAATAAGGCTGATTTTTTTGTTTGTTTTATGTCTGTTTTTGTTCTCGTATATGTTATTTATCCTCTTCTTTTCACATAGTCTTCTTAGTTCTGCGTTAATTCTCTCAGGCCCAACCTTTATGCGTGAATCTGCTCAAAATATTCACAGAAAGTTTTTTTAAACTGAAGCTCAGTTGTCCAGGTTGTATTTCTTGCTTACTTAATTGCAATATGCAAAAAAAAAAAAAACGGAAAAAAAATCATTGTGGTTTCTCAAACAA
>JAWDGP010000471.1:100000-102500 GCA_033675545.1 Elysia crispata
ATATCCGTTGTTGTATAATGGAAGACCCAAGATAAACTCCCAGGTCTTCACAGCTATCGTAGAGAATCGGCATCTACATCAATAACTTTAGTCGAAACCTGTAATGAAAAGAGTTTTCAGAACTTTCTTAATCTCTTCTCAGACCCTTTTAAACGCTTATTAGAAAGCTGTCAATTTTCGCATTAAGTGCATCAAAGGGCTCTACCTTGCGGGAATTCTTATCTGCGCAGTTATTTAAACCCACATCATAATGCATGTTCATAAAATATCTGTAAATAGATTTGGATTTCACAAAATTAGTTAACTAGTAATTGTTATTTAGTTCTTTATATTTCTAAGATTTATTTAAATGGTAGAATATTACTGATATAGTATCACATGCCAGCCATGAATTTTGGCATGTTTCAATACTAGTGTTGGCTTCCTAGTGGTATTGTGATTGCTGCAATACTAAAGAGAATCCTTGTAACACCCATACAGAGAGGCGAGCAGTAAGGAAGAAAGGCAGATAAGAATATTTGTAGAATTTTATTTATTATTTTGTGCGGAGGTTTCACATAGAGAAACCCAGAAAAACGGGAAAATCCTCCGTTTACTCACATCATCGATCCCGAAATTAATGTATAAATAGTAAGGAGCCCTCAAAGCCTTGTGAATAGCCTTTTAATCTCATCTGAACGCTTGCCCTTCTCTCTAGTTGACTTACCAGGGCAATCTATGCCATTCTCACATGTCCAACTCTCGTGAAAGTGCAATGAAGTGGCCACACTGTGACTCTTAGTATTGGTGTAAGAAATTAAGAAGTCGCTATTGTCTCATAAAGAACAGGCCTGAAATTTTTCATGAATAATTCACGGAAATAGGCCATTACTGAAACAATGGATGTCCTTGATCATGCATTTTTATAAGATTTTAGAAGATGGGGAGAAAGAGAGAGAGGGGAGAGAGAGAGAGAGAGAGAGAGAGAGAGAAAGAGAGAGAGAAAGAGAGAGACAGACAGACAGACAGACAGACAGAGAATAGTCATGCCTATCGAGAAAGATACTCTACATGTTTTCTCCTGCCCAGTTTCGGTGAGAGACTTGGATCATCGGAGATCATCTCGAGAGCTCGAGGTTCCTGATCAAACATTTAGCGAGTAGCAGAGTGCAGGTTTTTCAGGCCGTAAACAGAACAATGAGTGATCTTTACTGGGTACAATTCGAGTTAGAGAAAAAACACTTGTTTTATCCGCATGACAGCTTGAGCTCAATATGAGGAGGTTGTTTTGTATTTGTCAGCGGAACCGCTCGAGTAATCTTTTGGCACGGTTCTCAACAGAATGTTCGGATAGCAGAGTGATGTTTGAAGCTACCGACTCTCTCTCTGTCTGGGTGATCTATGTCTAGAGGAGAAAATCTAGCACACTGCTACAGCGCTATTGGTTTGAGAAGCAAAGAATTGAATGAGACTCAAATTGCTATTGCAATAATATTATTAAAAAAAAAACAGAACGTTTTTTTTTAATTCTAAATACGACTTTATTTTTAATTGGCTTGCTCCTCAATCAGCCTAGTTTCTCTTAGGATTAAGAAAACAATTTCTGGATTATACTCGTTTTGCAGACGAACGTTATTGGCACAAGATTGAAGTAGATTTTTTACCGAGATCGAAAGGTACAAATAATGCAGTTGTAGGAAATTTGATTTTTTTCTGATGGTCTAACAAGCGTGATTTTTGGTCTTTTGTGCTTGATTTTTGTTTCAAAATATCGAATATCGGTTGCTTTAAAAAAAAATTATCAAATAAAATCTTGCTCTAAAAGTAATAAGTTCTTTCTTCTTTTTTTTTATTCTTTTTAGCGGTAGATCTTCTATTCATTCTCAATTCACGGAAATGGACAATTCACGCTAGGAACCAATACCGCCCCAAAACAGTCCTGACACAAGTCGTTACGGTTGTTAAGTACAAAAATTACTTTACAAAGCGGTGAAGTTTTATCACGTTCATAACTTTAAAACAGTCTGTTCACCTCCATCAGACAATGCTCGCCTTTCATTTTACAATGGATTTCTCTCGTCTCATCTTCTGACAGCTTGGAGCACAGAATATGAACATATTATGAAACATGAAGTTACAGGGTTGTTTCTGTCTCTAGGGCCTAACCACAAACACAGTTTTCCTGCTCAATCTGAACTGGGTAATTTAAAAGGCAAGATAAGGAGATTAGAAATGCGAGGTGTCTCTACCGAAAGATCTACGTGCCCCGTCTAGCCCCGTCTAGCAATGCTAATGAAGCGTTTCATAGCTGTGAAATTATCCTCTTGTAGCTCTGCCCGGCTATCAACAAGAGAATGGATTTACCTATCCTACACTTGTCGCCAGGTCAGGACCAGGCTGGACACAGCGATACGTCGCCGGGTTTAATTACTTCCTCAGGGCTTTGTCAGGTCGCCCTTTTGTTCATTTCAGGTCCACATTCTAACAAATCTCTGTGGGACAACCTCCAGAGGGAATCTCT
>JAWDGP010000471.1:107500-130000 GCA_033675545.1 Elysia crispata
GAGAGAGTTTGTGTGTGTGTGTGTACGTGTGTGTAGATCCATAGTTTATAAAGGGTGATAGACATAAGGACCGTTTAGAGAGAGAGAGAGAGAGAGAGAGAGAGAGAGTTTGTGTGTGTGTGTGTGTGTAGATCCATAGTTTATAAAGGGTGATAGACATAAGGACCGTTTAGAGAGAGAGAGAGAGAGAGAGAGAGAGAGAGTTTGTGTGTGTGTGTGTACGTGTGTGTAGATCCATAGTTTATAAAGGGTGATAGACATAAGGACCGTTTAGAGAGAGAGAGAGAGAGAGAGAGAGAGAGAGAGAGTTTGTGTGTGTGTGTGTGGGTGTGTGTAGATCAATAGTTTATAAATAGTGATATAGATAAGGACCGTTTAGAGAGAGAGAGAGAGAGAGAGAGAGTTTGTGTGTGTGTGTGTGTACGTGTGTGTAGATCCATAGTTTATAAAGGGTGATAGACATAAGGACCGTTTAGAGAGAGAGAGAGAGAGAGAGAGAGAGAGTTTGTGTGTGTGTGTGTACGTGTGTGTAGATCCATAGTTTATAAAGTGTGATAGACATAAGGACCGTTTAGAGAGAGAGAGAGAGAGAGAGAGAGAGTTTGTGTGTGTGTGTGTGTACGTGTGTGTAGATCCATAGTTTATAAAGGGTGATAGACATAAGGACCGTTTAGAGAGAGAGAGAGAGAGAGAGAGAGAGAGTTTGTGTGTGTGTGTGTGTGTGTGTAGATCCATAGTTTATAAAGGGTGATAGACATAAGGACCGTTTAGAGAGAGAGAGAGAGAGAGAGAGAGAGAGTTTGTGTGTGTGTGTGTGTACGTGTGTGTAGATCCATAGTTTATAAAGGGTGATAGACATAAGGACCGTTTAGAGAGAGAGAGAGAGAGAGAGAGAGTTTGTGTGTGTGTGTGTACGTGTGTGTAGATCCATAGTTTATAAAGGGTGATAGACATAAGGACCGTTTAGAGAGAGAGAGAGAGAGAGAGAGAGAGAGTTTGTGTGTGTGTGTACGTGTGTGTAGATCCATAGTTTATAAAGGGTGATAGACATAAGGACCGTTTAGAGAGAGAGAGAGAGAGAGAGAGAGTTTGTGTGTGTGTGTGTGTACGTGTGTGTAGATCCATAGTTTATAAAGGGTGATAGACATAAGGACCGTTTAGAGAGAGAGAGAGAGAGAGAGAGAGAGAGAGAGTTTGTGTGTGTGTGTGTACGTGTGTGTAGATCCATAGTTTATAAAGGGTGATAGACATAAGGACCGTTTAGAGAGAGAGAGAGAGAGAGAGAGAGAGAGAGAGTTTGTGTGTGTGTGTACGTGTGTGTAGATCCATAGTTTATAAAGGGTGATAGACATAAGGACCGTTTAGAGAGAGAGAGAGAGAGTTTGTGTGTGTGTGTGTACGTGTGTGTAGATCCATAGTTTATAAAGGGTGATAGACATAAGGACCGTTTAGAGAGAGAGAGAGAGAGAGAGAGAGAGTTTGTGTGTGTGTGTGTACGTGTGTGTAGATCCATAGTTTATAAAGGGTGATAGACATAAGGACCGTTTAGAGAGAGAGAGAGAGAGAGAGAGAGAGTTTGTGTGTGTGTGTGTACGTGTGTGTAGATCCATAGTTTATAAAGGGTGATAGACATAAGGACCGTTTAGAGAGAGAGAGAGAGAGAGAGAGAGAGAGAGTTTGTGTGTGTGTGTGTGTACGTGTGTGTAGATCCATAGTTTATAAAGGGTGATAGACATAAGGACCGTTTAGAGAGAGAGAGAGAGAGAGAGAGAGAGAGAGTTTGTGTGTGTGTGTGTGTACGTGTGTGTAGATCCATAGTTTATAAAGGGTGATAGACATAAGGACCGTTTAGAGAGAGAGAGAGAGAGAGAGAGTTTGTGTGTGTGTGTGTGTGTACGTGTGTGTAGATCCATAGTTTATAAAGGGTGATAGACATAAGGACCGTTTAGAGAGAGAGAGAGAGAGAGAGAGAGAGAGAGTGTGTGTGTGTGTGTGTACGTGTGTGTAGATCCATAGTTTATAAAGGGTGATAGACATAAGGACCGTTTAGAGAGAGAGAGAGAGAGAGAGAGAGAGAGAGAGAGAGTTTGTGTGTGTGTGTACGTGTGTGTAGATCCATAGTTTATAAAGGGTGATAGACATAAGGACCGTTTAGAGAGAGAGAGAGAGAGAGAGAGAGAGAGAGAGTTTGTGTGTGTGTGTGTGTACGTGTGTGTAGATCCATAGTTTATAAAGGGTGATAGACATAAGGACCGTTTAGAGAGAGAGAGAGAGAGAGAGAGAGAGTTTGTGTGTGTGTGTGTGTACGTGTGTGTAGATCCATAGTTTATAAAGGGTGATAGACATAAGGACCGTTTAGAGAGAGAGAGAGAGAGAGAGAGAGAGAGTTTGTGTGTGTGTGTGTACGTGTGTGTAGATCCATAGTTTATAAAGGGTGATAGACATAAGGACCGTTTAGAGAGAGAGAGAGAGAGAGAGAGAGAGAGTTTGTGTGTGTGTGTGTGTGTACGTGTGTGTAGATCCATAGTTTATAAAGGGTGATAGACATAAGGACCGTAAAGAGAGAGAGAGAGAGAGAGAGAGAGAGAGAGAGTTTGTGTGTGTGTGTGTGTACGTGTGTGTAGATCCATAGTTTATAAAGGGTGATAGACATAAGGACCGTTTAGAGAGAGAGAGAGAGAGAGAGAGAGAGTTTGTGTGTGTGTGTGTGTGTACGTGTGTGTAGATCCATAGTTTATAAAGGGTGATAGACATAAGGACCGTTTAGAGAGAGAGAGAGAGAGAGAGAGAGAGAGAGAGTTTGTGTGTGTGAGAGTAAGTGTGTGTATATACAAATTTTATATAAGGTGATAGACATAAGGACCGTTTAGAGAGAGAGAGAGAGAGAGAGAGAGAGAGTTTGTGTGTGTGTGTGTACGTGTGTGTAGATCCATAGTTTATAAAGGGTGATAGACATAAGGACCGTTTAGAGAGAGAGAGAGAGAGAGAGAGAGAGAGAGAGTTTGTGTGTGTGTGTGTGTACGTGTGTGTAGATCCATAGTTTATAAAGGGTGATAGACATAAGGACCGTTTAGAGAGAGAGAGAGAGAGAGAGAGAGAGAGAGTTTGTGTGTGTGTGTGTGTACGTGTGTGTTTATACCTAGTTTATAAAGGGTGATAGACATAAGGACCGTTTAGAGAGAGAGAGAGAGAGAGAGAGAGAGAGAGAGTTTGTGTGTGTGTGTGTGTACGTGTGTGTAGATCCATAGTTTATAAAGGGTGATAGACATAAGGACCGTTTAGAGAGAGAGAGAGAGAGAGAGAGAGAGAGAGTTTGTGTGTGTGTGTGTGTACGTGTGTGTAGATCCATAGTTTATAAAGGGTGATAGACATAAGGACCGTTTAGAGAGAGAGAGAGAGAGAGAGAGAGAGTTTGTGTGTGTGTGTACGTGTGTGTAGATCCATAGTTTATAAAGGGTGATAGACATAAGGACCGTTTAGAGAGAGAGAGAGAGAGAGAGAGAGAGAGAGAGTTTGTGTGTGTGTGTACGTGTGTGTAGATCCATAGTTTATAAAGGGTGATAGACATAAGGACCGTTTAGAGAGAGAGAGAGAGAGAGAGAGAGTTTGTGTGTGTGTGTGTACGTGTGTGTAGATCCATAGTTTATAAAGGGTGATAGACATAAGGACCGTTTAGAGAGAGAGAGAGAGAGAGTTTGTGTGTGTGTGTGTACGTGTGTGTAGATCCATAGTTTATAAAGGGTGATAGACATAAGGACCGTTTAGAGAGAGAGAGAGAGAGAGAGAGAGAGAGAGAGTGTGTGTGTGTGTGTACGTGTGTGTAGATCCATAGTTTATAAAGGGTGATAGACATAAGGACCGTTTAGAGAGAGAGAGAGAGAGAGAGAGAGAGAGAGAGTGTGTGTGTGTGTGTGTGTGTGTGTAGATCCATAGTTTATAAAGGGTGATAGACATAAGGACCGTTTAGAGAGAGAGAGAGAGAGAGAGAGAGAGAGAGTTTGTGTGTGTGTGTGTGTACGTGTGTGTAGATCCATAGTTTATAAAGGGTGATAGACATAAGGACCGTTTAGAGAGAGAGAGAGAGAGAGAGAGAGAGAGAGTTTGTGTGTGTGTGTGTACGTGTGTGTAGATCCATAGTTTATAAAGGGTGATAGACATAAGGACCGTTTAGAGAGAGAGAGAGAGAGAGAGAGTTTGTGTGTGTGTGTGTGTAGATCCATAGTTTATAAAGGGTGATAGACATAAGGACCGTTTAGAGAGAGAGAGAGAGAGAGAGAGAGAGAGAGAGTTTGTGTGTGTGTGTACGTGTGTGTAGATCCATAGTTTATAAAGGGTGATAGACATAAGGACCGTTTAGAGAGAGAGAGAGAGAGAGAGAGAGAGAGAGAGAGAGAGTTTGTGTGTGTGTGTGTGTACGTGTGTGTAGATCCATAGTTTATAAAGGGTGATAGACATAAGGACCGTTTAGAGAGAGAGAGAGAGAGTTTGTGTGTGTGTGTGTGTACGTGTGTGTAGATCCATAGTTTATAAAGGGTGATAGACATAAGGACCGTTTAGAGAGAGAGAGAGAGAGAGAGAGAGAGAGTTTGTGTGTGTGTGTGTGTACGTGTGTGTAGATCCATAGTTTATAAAGGGTGATAGACATAAGGACCGTTTAGAGAGAGAGAGAGAGAGAGAGAGAGTTTGTGTGTGTGTGTGTGTACGTGTGTGTAGATCCATAGTTTATAAAGGGTGATAGACATAAGGACCGTTTAGAGAGAGAGAGAGAGAGAGAGTTTGTGTGTGTGTGTGTGTACGTGTGTGTAGATCCATAGTTTATAAAGGGTGATAGACATAAGGACCGTTTAGAGAGAGAGAGAGAGAGAGAGAGAGAGTGTGTGTGTGTGTGTGTGTACGTGTGTGTAGATCCATAGTTTATAAAGGGTGATAGACATAAGGACCGTTTAGAGAGAGAGAGAGAGAGAGAGAGAGTTTGTGTGTGTGTGTGTGTACGTGTGCGTAGATCCATAGTTTATAAAGGGTGATAGACATAAGGACCGTTTAGAGAGAGAGTTTGTGTGTGTGTGTGTGTACGTGTGTGTAGATCAATAGTTCATAAGGGGTGGTAGATATAAGGACCGTTTAGAGAGAGAGAGAGAGAGAGAGAGAGAGAGAGAGAGAGAGAGTTTGTGTGTGTGTGCACGTGTGTGTAGATCCATAGTTTATAACGGTTGATAGACACAAGGACCGTTTAAAGAGTGAGAGAGAGAGAGAGAGAGAAAGTGAGAGAGAGAGAGTGAGAGAGACAGAGACAGAGAGAAAACTAATCTGCCTGCTTACAACGTGACCGAGACAATTAGTCGGAAGCGAGCAACGATCTCCCGAGATCTCGCTAAACTCTCCGTAGGGATCGCTATTTCACAAACAGTTGTGCTACTTCGTTGCAAGTCATGAGCTCCACTTTAAGAATGATGTTGTTAGCGTATTGATTGTAAATAATTTGAAGTAAAAAAAAGCAGTAAAAAAATAAAATGAGTACTTGAGAAAACTTAAATTTTTCCCAAAAAAATTTTAGTTCTGCTTAGATGTTCAAATCACTTTCGGGATTTTGAATAAAACTCACGACTTCTAACCAAGGGACGTAACTCTTTGTTTAATCTTATTTCTTATTTTTGCCCGATCGTTGAGCCCTCTCAGTTCCAAATGAGGAGTTATTTATCGTCCAGCTGTTACAACTGCTGCACGGCTGATCCTAAGTGAGATCATGCAGAATAATCTTGTAATGATCTTCTTATTGATTCCATGAATGAAGTAAAAGCCGCAATATACGGATTAAATAAAAATAATACCCTTCACTCTAGGTGGTTCTTTGCAGAACAGATAGACCAGATGAAAAAACAAAGCTGATAAATCTAAAATTGCTCCAGATGTACGTAAACAATAAATAATATATATAAATTAAGTGCTCATTGTGTGCTCCCCTACTCGAATTTTTGCCCATCTCCACAGACTTATTCAGACACTTGAAAATTACAAAATAGATTTTTGTATAAAATACTATACATCAGATTAGAGACATGACCCCCATTTTTTTAAAAAAGCAATGTTTTGTTGTTATCAAATAAAAATTAGATCTTTGATATTATTTGTTTTTCAATGTACGCCTCCCGCAATGGCCATCAACTTCACTAGATAGCGGTAATTCTAAAAAGTTGCCAATCGCAACAGACTTACACATTGATCGTTGTCCATCACCACAGGCTTACACAGTCACTTAAAATTAACAAAACATTAGGGGACATGACCCCCCCACCCCCCCCCTCCTTTTTAAAAAGCAATGTTTTGTGTCAATAGATCAAAATTAGACCTTTGACATTACTTTTTCTTCAATTTAGATCTAGATCTACCTCTCCCGCATAGCCTAGGCCAACCAGCGATAAGACCACCTCAGTCTGAGTGATATAATTAACTGTGGAAGATAGATCGATATTACGATGGTAAGTGAGAAAAAGAGACGTCGTTTAAGACGATCCAGATACGTAGAAACACTCAATCAAAATCAAATTCCCACAAACACACCACCACAAACAACACTTGATCAACCATCCATATCTATTGATAGTGATCGAAATCTAGATCTATATCTACGACAAACTGGATCTAGATCTATAGATCAACCAAGATCTGATCCAGATAGTGAAAACAGACGCAGCTCTAGATCTCCACAACGTAGACCCAGCTTAAGATCTGCTACACCACCACAAGAAGCAGATAGACCAATACGGATTAGATCTACATCACCGCTACCACCTCCACCTTACATCAGACAGGCAGCTTCTACACTTACACCGCCAACTGCCCCAAACCATGACAATATCAATATTGTTGCTCACAATATTGGGGGAATGACAAAGACATGCCATTATTGTGACGCAAAATTGCGACTCACAGAAACATCCTCACTATGCTGTGCCAATGGTCAAGTTAATTTATCCCACGTACAAACTTTAGCAGAACCTTTACACCAGCTGTTTGTGGGGGATACTGCAAAATCTAGATGTTTTCGAAATAACATTCGAAGTTACAATTCAGCTTTCGCATTCGCATCACTTGGTGTAAATGAGGACATGTTACCGGCAGGGGGATACTGTTTTAGAGTAAGTAGCTCTGTTTGCCATAGAATAGGTCATCTACAACCAAATACAGATGGAGAAGGAGCTAAATTTGCACAAGTGTACAAGTACACATGCTGGAAACATTGCATTCATTCCACGCATTGCACTAACAACAACAAAAGACTGTCATCTCCCATTCACACTCACTGGGAGACAGTTTCCAATGAAACCGTCCTATGCCATGACTATAAACAAGTCACAGGGTCAAACTATGGCAAAAGTTGGAATTTATCTTCCACAGTCAGTTTTCACTCATGGTCAGTTGTATGTATCTATGTCAAGAGTTAAAAGCTATTATGGCTTGTAATTTGCATTGGCACCGCCATTAGAGAACTCTTTGACTATAACAAGCTACACCAATAATGTTGTCTTCAAATCAGCATTAATATTTTAATGGTGAGTACAATAATTTTCTGTTAAATTTGTTAATATATGGGTATTGATTTAAACTTTCAACCCTGCGAATTCGCGGGCTTTCAACTAGTATATATCTATAATTATATATATAGAAGATCTTACCTTAAATTCTCTTCATACGATACTGGTATTAAAGGTATCTATGAAAAGCTCCCGCAGTTGAAGACTCTTATCGATTATTCTAACTTATTTTCAAACTATATATATATATATATATATATATATATATATATATATAGTTATATATACATACATAAATATAAACATATACATATCGATATATATATATGAATCCAGAAAAGCTTGAGAATAAAAACAACTTAGGAGTTCATTTTTGATATACGCATTGTCGAATTTTTTGTTTTTGTTTTTGTTTTGTTTTGTTTTTTGTTGTTTTATTTTTTTTTTCATTCTGCATTCGCTTGTAAATAAACGTGCAAGGAATGATGTGTAAGAAGAAAAGAACGAGGAGAAAAGGGAATACTAAGGAGAAAGTAATAGTTTAACACCTTAGGTGCGAAACAGAAGAGCAGGATAGAAACAGAACCAGCAAGAACAATATTAATATCAACAACGAAACTAATAGAGGAAAATCAAATAGGCAGTCAAAACGAAAAGTGCAGAAAATCAAATAGTATAAAAACCACAAAGTTTATAGGACAGACGAATGAGACAACTGCTTTAACTTAACTTTAAGAAAAAAAACAAGGGAATACGATTTCAATAGGAAATAGACAGTGATAGGCAGAAATATAATTGTTCTCATTTATAAAAAAATTAATTATGTTCGATGCATTGCTTATTATAGCATTACAAGAGAATAAAATAGAAACTTTTTTTTTATTTAATTGGTCCGCTTTTTTTTTTTTTTTGAGTTAAACGGACAAAGAGATGTAACGGTGTGATAAAAGGCCAGTAAAAAAAAAATATATAAAAACTTTATATGTGTGCTTTTCTTTTGTTGCGTTCCCGATAAACCTTATATGTGTCTTTTTTTTCTGGTCCGTTCCCGATAAACCGTACATGTGTCCTTTTCTTTTGTTGCGTTCCCGATAAACCTTATATGTGTCTTTTTTTTCTGGTCCGTTCCCGATAAACCGTACATGTGTCCTTTTCTTTTGTTGCGTTCCCGATAAACCGTACATGTGTCCTTTTCTTTTGTTGCGTTCCCGATAAACGTATATGTGTCCTTTACTTCTATTGCCTTCCCGATAAACCTGATGTTTGTGTCCTTTTCTTCTATTGCGTTCCCGATAAACCTTATGTGTGTCCTTTTCTTCTATTGCGTTCCCGATAAACCTTATGTGTGTCCTTTTCTTCTATTACGTTCCTGATAAACCTTATGTGTGTCCTTTTCTTTTGTTGCGTTCCTGATAAACCTTATGTGTGTCCTTTTCTTTTGTTGCTTTCCCGATAAACCTTATGTGTGTCCTTTTCTTCTATTACGTTCCTGATAAACCTTATGTGTGTCCTTTTCTTCTATTACGTTCCTGATAAACCTTATGTGTGTCCTTTTCTTTTGTTGCGTTCCTGATAAACCTTTTGTGTGTCCTTTTCTTCTATTACGTTCCTGATAAACCTTATGTGTGTCCTTTTCTTCTATTACGTTCCTGATAAACCTTATGTGTGTCCTTTTCTTTTGTTGCGTTCCTGATAAACCTTATGTGTGTCCTTTTCTTTTGTTGCGTTCCTGATAAACCTTATGTGTGTCCTTTTCTTTTGTTGCGTTCCTGATAAACCTCATATGTGTCCTTTTCTTTTGTTGCGTTCCCGATAAACCTTATGTGTGTCCTTTTCTTTTGTTGCGTTCCCGATAAACCTTATGTGTGTCCTTTTCTTTTGTTGCGTTCCCGATAAACCTTATGTGTGTCCTTTTCTTTTGTTGCGTTCCTGATAAACCTTATGTGTGTCCTTTTCTTTTGTTGCGTTCCTGATAAACCTTATGTGTGTCCTTTTCTTTTGTTGCGTTCCTGATAAACCTTATGTGTGTCCTTTTCTTTTGTTGCGTTCCTGATAAACCTTATGTGTGTCCTTTTCTTCTATTACGTTCCTGATAAACCTTATGTGTGTCCTTTTCTTTTGTTGCGTTCCTGATAAACCTTATGTGTGTCCTTTTCTTTTGTTGCGTTCCTGATAAACCTTATGTGTGTCCTTTTCTTTTGTTGCGTTCCTGATAAACCTTATGTGTGTCCTTTTCTTTTGTTGCGTTCCTGATAAACCTTTTGTGTGTCCTTTTCTTTTGTTGCGTTCCTGATAAACCTTATGTGTGTCCTTTTCTTCTATTACGTTCCTGATAAACCTTATGTGTGTCCTTTTCTTTTGTTGCGTTCCTGATAAACCTTATGTGTGTCCTTTTCTTTTGTTGCTTTCCCGATAAACCTTATGTGTGTCCTTTTCTTTTGTTGCGTTCCCGATAAACCTTATGTGTGTCCTTTTCTTTTGTTGCGTTCCCGATAAACCTTATGTGTGTCCTTTTCTTTTGTTGCGTTCCCGATAAACCTTATGTGTGTCCTTTTCTTTTGTTGCGTTCCCGATAAACCTTATGTGTGTCCTTTTCTTTTGTTGCTTTCCCGATAAACCGTACATGTGTCCTTTTCTTTTGTTGCTTTCCCGATAAACCGTACATGTGTCCTTTTCTTCTAATGCTTTCCCGATAAACCTTATGTGTGTCCTTTTCTTTTGTTGCTTTCCCGATAAACCTGATATCCTTTTCTTCTGTTGCTTTCCCGATAAACTGATATGAAATTAGATAAACATACTAAAAGTATTTTTGATCTGAAAAAGTCAGTGAAAGTAAGGTTAACGCAGAATCCTATCTTAAACGCCAGATTGATAAACAAAGCGAGTATAATAATAAGTAATATCATGTTTCACACCGATCTCTACGGTGGATTATAGATGAAAAGATTGTAGATACATCAAGCAGCTGCATGATTTATGTCTGTTTTATTTTCATAATTAATTTTGAAACAGTTACATTGTAAGCAGTAATCTTTATGCACGTTTAAGGGACAGATTTCAGTACTTAAATTTATTTGTCGAATCTTAATTTTTTTTTTTTTTAATAACGCTTTAAATTCTGTAACGAATATTGTTTTTCCTAATGAGATCTTACGGTTTAATTTCTCCCATACCAACTGACTGATAAGTTACTCGCAAAATTCAGTGAAGAGTCGGATCTCTGGCAACTTGGGACAATATCTACGAGAGAATGGTGGAGGCAGTTTTCACTCAGAGATTCCAGTTATCGCACACCCTGGAATTGTGCAGGAAAGAGCGATTGCTTTTAAAAATCATTTTTAACCTTGTTTAGCCTTTGAATTTACTCTCAAAGCTTATCTGCTTCATAAAACACACAATCTTAAACTCGCTCTTAGTCTCTCTCTCTCAGTTTCTCTCTCTTTCTCTCTCTCTCACACTCTTTCTCTCACACTCTCTCTTCCACAGTCTCAGTTCCCGATAAAATATATATCCCCCATTCTTTACTGTCCTCCTTGTTCTTTCTTTTTCCTACTTCGTGTAGATTATTACGATTGATTCTTTTTTCCCCCTTCGATAATCAAGTATATGAGTATTGCTTTACAAAATTGTCTTTTTTTCTTATTTCCGACTTCACAAAATTATTCTATCAGATCGGGCTGATATGGGTTTAGGATTTCCCACGTTTAATGTTCGTGAGTGTTCATATGTGTTTTTTTTTAATACAACACGAAATCATTAGGAGATCTAGGAAAGGCCTCGAAAGTCAAAGCAAAAGCAAAAGTAACTGCATAAGGAGAAATGGATTTTCCCGTTTCTAAAAGCCTCTTTATGTTACGTGATGGAAGTATTTGCAAGACCGGTTTCATCGGTGAGGCGAGACTCACTAACTCTCAAGGCCGGGTCCAACGGGATGCTTGCGTTTCCTGCCTGTCGGTTTGGACGATTGGAATATCCTGGCCTGGGGTGGCGTAACTTGAACTCATGATGGCATTCCTGTGGGCTGCTGGTGGGGGAGAGGCGAAACGGAGTTTTTCGGTTTGTTTGTTTGTTGTTGTATTTTTTTTTTCTGTACTTACAACGAAAATAATTTAATTATCTATTTGCAATATAAGGGGACATCACAAAGCCCGAGGGCAGAAAATGTGCGGGATAGGATAAAAGAGAAGTAGATAGCGAAAGACGGAGAGAGAGAGAGAGAGAGAGAGAGAGAGAGAGAGAGAGAGAGAGAGAGAGAGAGAGAGAGAGAGAGAGAGAGAGAATCCAAATCGAAGGGCAAAAACCGCACTCTTGGAGGACAGCGTGGTAATAACAAATGATCCAAAAGGACTCGTGAGTGTCGGTAAATAGTGCAATGCAGCGGCTAAAAAGAACCAGGCACATTGTTTTATACCAGACATTTTTGATGAAGCCGCAATGAAGGCGAAACGTTAATGTATCAAATTTATAGTTGTGTTGTTCCTTCGTTAATTCTTTTTTTCCTGAAATTAAATATATATAAAGAGAGAGAGAGAGAGAGAGAGAGAGAGAGAGAGAGAGAGAGAGGCAGAGACAGGGAGAGATAAAAAGAAAATGAGATACGCACATTGACAACTACAGAGATCGACAGATGCAGAAAGAGGAAAACTGAGGGATACAAACTGACTAAGCAACAGAGAAATACAGAGATATAGAATGGTCAAAACTTAGAGTGACGAGTTTTTTTGTTTTGTTTTTATTTTATTTTATTTTTTTTTTTTTTTTTTTTGGGGGGGGGTTGTTTGTTTGTTTGTTTTTTGTTTGTTTTTGTTTGTTTTTGATTTTTTTTTCATTTGATGCCTGAACAATACTTCGACACTGCATGTTGGTCCTTCTTTCCTCTCTCACAACCGAGCTTTAACCTCCGGGAGAAAATGTTAACTCTCCTAATATCATAATACTTACAGCGTATGGATATTTGAATGTCTTAGCTATTCATTTTATTGTAATGAATTCACTCTCTATAGCATACACGAGGCGCGCCACTGCACTATTATGGAAACTACCAGAAAATATTTTTGTTTTGCTCAGCCAAGTTTATGGACATTCACTCTACATTACCGTGTACCGTGTGCTTATAACAATTTCAACAGCTTTTTGCATTTCATGTACCGGGAGTTCTGTTGTTTAACAATGATGCACAGTGGTGCGAGACTGGTTCACATTGAGCGCTCACTGAATGGTTTACTGAGTCTGCACTGCCTAACAACACGCGCATGTTAAATTGATTCAATGAGCGCTTGCCACTTTCGCGTCTGACATTTTGACAAGCCTGTCTCACCAAAATTGGTCATCATCAACATTTCATTTGAATTTCTTGCCGCCCTAATATGCGCAGAATTTACTCAAGTCTTTGTTTAATTTCGACGCTATCGACGAAAAAGTGTATAAATTTTGTTCATGAATGTTTAGCCCTGAACACGATATTGCTTAATAGACCAGACTCTGCAATATGTTGACATAATAAAGTTTTTGTTTCGCTGGTCTTTGTGAAGTTTGCTAGCCCATTGTTTATTAATAATTTTTGTTCTGTTTAAGTTTGATTAGATCTTAGATAAAAAACAGTTTTAGCTTATCAAAATTGCCGTCGAAGTCTCAACAAATTAATGCACATTTCCACTGCATAGGTTTACGTTGTAGATTGTATCAAACGAAAAGAAAGAAAAATAATTGTTTAAGACAACTTTTGAACAAAATTAAGCTGCTAATACTAGGACTTTCGTGTTTCTGCTTTTACAGTAAACGCTTGACAAATTCCGCTATGTTCAAATGTTTTATCACTATCATTAACATTACTATTTATGAATCTTCAGTGCATTGAAAATTTCTCCAGCGTTTATGACAGTGGCGATTGTGTAGCCTACGAAGATGAACATGCTTTATCAATAGTTTTGACCCTTTCTATGAATAAAAAATGGCACAGACTTGTAAAAATGGTTCACACGTACGGGCCTTCTCAATGCCTCCATTATGCTCCCTAATAACTGTTTTTTTTCCCTTGTTTTTTTTTTTTTTCAATTTTTAGATCTGATTTGATATGGTCGTAATTGGATCATACAGAGATAAGCTGAAATGGGAAAGATAAAATTATAGGAACAGCGACTTAACCATCGGAGAAAGAATTTATTTATCATCGAAATTTCAATTACCAATATATTTTGAAAAAATACCAATATATTAAAAAACAACAACTTTATATTCCTCCAGCAATGTAAAAGTATTTAAAATGATTCTTTAAATTAGTTTTGCTGGGTAACTAAATCCAGTGTGTCAAGCCTATCTTTTGTTTTATCCAGACTCAAACAACGCCCCTTTGACTCTGACTATAATTTTTTAATAGCGTTGGTTCTTTGCAACATTTCAGTATTTTGCTAGAAACTATCGCTGGATAGCGAGCCCAAAATCGGGTTTCATTGAATGTTGTGGTACTTGATACAGTTTGAAATAAATCAAAGTGTTTTTGTTTTATTTTGCTTTTTTTTTTTACGATTTTTTCTTTGTTTCCCAACTAAATAAAAATTATTCTAGCTTAGATTCAAGGTAATAGAAAAAAATGGAAGAGGCTTTTAAAAGTTGAAGATTTGATGATTTTGATCCGTACCATAATTCTCTTTGTCCCTTTCTTTGATGGGATACTTTGTTTTTATCTAGAGAGGGTGCGTTATCCAGTATGATGTTTTCTCCTTTTTACGCCCAATCACATTTGCTCTACCTGCTTGGTTTTCTGGTGAGTGAGATTTCCGCATGTTCTAGACATGTCGTTCAAAAAGCGCTGGATTTGATAAAAGAAACACAACTAGAAAACATTTTGCGACTTCTACAGTCACAATTCCGGCGTGAAGAAGGGCAGCCAAGAACAAAGATGAACTAATTTTTCTCTAGCTTGTCCTTCCGCTATAATTTCGAAGAGTATAATGATTATGCAGCACATTAAATGAGGAATAATTATGCTCTGGCTCTTTGAGCCTTCAGCCGTTAGTATCTCTCTAGAATCAGGACACAACAAGCAAAAATTGTTGGTCATGTCACGAGCACACATAGTTTGGAACACATCCTTACAGCTGGAAGGTGAGTGAAAAGAGAGCGAGAAATAGACAGAGAGGAAAAAATTTGTGACGGGCTAGGAAGATAGACTGGTGGAGGCAAAGGGATCGGCCTGGTAGTAAAATGTGATGACAGAAAGACGTGGAGGGACATGGCCACCAAAGGGATCGGCCTGGTAGTAAAATGTGATGACAGAAAGACGTGGAGGGACATGGCCACCAAAGGGATCGGCCTGATAGTAAAATGTGATGACAGAAAGACGTGGAGGGACATGGCCACCAAAGGGATCGGCCTGGTAGTAAAATGTGATGACAGAAAGACGTGGAGGAAAATGGCCACCAAAGAGATCGGCCTGATAGTAAAATGTGATGACAGAAAGACGTGGAGGGAAATGGCCACCAAAGGGATCGGCCTGATAGTAAAATGTGATGACAGAAAGACGTGGAGGGAAATGGTCACCAAAGGGATCGGCCTGATAGTAAAATGTGAGGGCAGAAAGACGTGGAGGGAAATGGCCACCAAAGGGATCGGCCTGATAGTAAAATGTGAGGGCAGAAAGAAGTGGAGGGAAATGGTCACCAAAGGGATCGGCCTGATAGTAAAATGTGAGGGCAGGAAGACGTGGAGAGACATGGCCACCAAAGGGATCGGCCTGATAGTAAAATGTGATGACAGAAAGACGTGGAGGGAAATGGTCACCAAAGGGATCGGCCTGATAGTAAAATGTGAGGGCAGGAAGACGTGGAGAGACATGGCCACCAAAGGGATCGGCCTGATAGTAAAATGTGATGACAGAAAGACGTGGAGGGAAATGGACACCAAAGGGATCGGCCTGGTAGTAAAATGTGATGACAGAAAGACGTGGAGGGAAATGGCCACCAAAGGGATCGGCCTGGTAGTAAAATGTGATGACAGAAAGACGTGGAGGGAAATGGACACCAAAGGGATCGGCCTGATAGTAAAATGTGATGACAGAAAGACGTGGAGGAAAATGGACACCAAAGGGATCGGCCTGATAGTAAAATGTGATGACAGAAAGACGTGGAGGGAAATGGCCACCAAAGGGATCGGCCTGATAGTAAAATGTGATGACAGGAAGACGTGGAGGAAAATGGACACCAAAGGGATCGGCCTGGTAGTAAAATGTGATGACAGGAAGACGTGGAGGAAAATGGCCACCAAAGGGATCGGCCTGATAGTAAAATGTGATGACAGGAAGACGTGGAGGAAAATGGCCACCAAAGGGATCGGCCTGATAGTAAAATGTGATGACAGAAAGACGTGGAGGAAAATGGCCACCAAAGGGATCGGCCTGGTAGTAAAATGTGAGGGCAGAAAGACGTGGAGGGAAATGGCCACCAAAGGGATCGGCCTGGTAGTAAAATGTGATGACAGAAAGACGTGGAGGGAAATGGCCACCAAAGGGATCGGCCTGATAGTAAAATGTGAGGGCAGAAAGACGTGGAGGGAAATGGACACCAAAGGGATCGGCCTGGTAGTAAAATGTGATGACAGAAAGACGTGGAGGGAAATGGCCACCAAAGGGATCGGCCTGGTAGTAAAATGTGATGACAGAAAGACGTGGAGGGAAATGGCCACCAAAGGGATCGGCCTGGTAGTAAAATGTGATGACAGAAAGACGTGGAGGGAAATGGCCACCAAAGGGATCGGCCTGATAGTAAAATGTGAGGGCAGAAAGACGTGGAGGGACATGGCCACCAAAGGGATCGGCCTGGTAGTAAAATGTGAGGGCAGAAAGACGTGGAGGGAAATGGCCACCAAAGGGATCGGCCAGGTAGTAAAATGTGATGACAGAAAGACGTGGAGGGACATGGCCACCAAAGGGATCGGCCTGGTAGTAAAATGTGATGACAGGAAGACGTGGAGGGAAATGGCCACCAAAGGGATCGGCCTGGTAGTAAAATGTGAGGGCAGAAAGACGTGGAGGGACATGGCCACCAAAGGGATCGGCCTGATAGTAAAATGTGATGACAGAAAGAAGTGGAGGGAAACGGCCACCAAAGTTAACCAACACGGAACCCCATGATGATGGTGATACAAGACAAAAAGCCAAGTTTAGGGGTCCCGTACTTCATTACAAGTCAACAAACGGCCGGTGCTAGGACACTAAACTATTCCCAGTCTGTAGATGTAGCACAGGTCTTTCCAACGTTGTTCTTCCTACGTCTCTAGACAACTTATACAGGTTCTTCACCTGTAGGCCAGGCGGGCTATAACTATTCTGTACCGTTGAGGAAAAGTCATCATAGATAAAAGGGGAAACCACAGGGAGCTAACCATTTACCAACGATCAAAGGGTTGTCTATAGGAAATTGTTATGTAAACACACACACACACACACACACACAAAAATACACTAATGATAAAGGGAAACTGTGGCAAGATGAAGGGAAAATGTTCGGTTTATGTGCATTCTGTCTTTGGGACTAATTACACACTCGTTTGTGTCTGATGATGCACTAAATATAGTTGTTTTGTGATAATATTAAACAGAGATGCTTTCACGTCCGGGAAACACGAGGAATTTTTCATTCAGCAAATAAAATGAGTATATGTGAGTTGAAAGATGATTTTTTTTATGCTTGGTGTTCTCAGGGAAGAGAGAGAAAAGGCAGGCAGAATACCACTGTATTGGGCCATGTTTTAGTGAACAATAGAAAATAGGGAGGGGGGGAGGGATAGAGAAACTGAGAGACAGAGTTAGAGGGAGAGACAGAGAGAGAGAGAATGAGAGAGACAGAGAGAGACAGAGAGAGAGAGGGGGGGGAGGGTAGACAAAGAGAGAGAGAGAGAGAGAGAGAGAGAGAGAGAGAGAGAGAGAGAGAGAAAGAAGAAGAAGAAAGACAAAAAAGAAAGGATGTAAATAGAAATGAGAGGAAGAATGATAATTGCAATAAAGAAAAGGCAGAGACAAACAGGAAGACAGGCAGACAGAGAAAGAAAGAAAGAGAGAGAGAGAGAGAGAGAGAGAGAGAGAGAGAGAGAGAGGAAACCTTTGAAATAAGTAGCCGTAGACAGAAAATCAATCGAGACAGCTGGCAGATTAGAAACCATGCCATCGCCACAAAGATGATGTAGTTGAGATTGATTGCATGAAACTGGAAGCCTATTTTACTTATGCTGAATCTTTCCAGTTCCGCAGGAACAGTTCAGAGTACCAAATGAAGAGAAATAAAACAAAAAAAAAAAACACCCATTATGCTTGTGAAGTTACTATCAGCTCGCTGATACAGAAATGTGGCGCCTGCAATCACTGCAATAATTATCAACGCCATGGATACCAGTTTTACGAGTAAAGCTGTTTGATAACATGCGTCCCTTACCTTAAGTTCCCCATCCTCTTCTACAAAAACATTTTGCAGAGCTCTAGAGCTGTTCATGGAAGGCGAAAATGGGGACCTGTAGCCTCCTCCGACATATCAAAGGGGAGCGTAAGCTATGGCCGCAGTGGGATAAACAGGCAGATCACATTTAGAAAAATTGAACACTGCTAAATATTTGTTCAACGTCTTGACAGCGCGTTTTAGTTCATTATGTTAAAACCTTCAAGATTAAAACAGGTATATAATGAAAAGTGATCTTCATATATTCAGTTTAAAAAAAAATGGCTATACTCAATTTTTCCTCATGCGCCATGCCCTCTTTTCCTTCAACGTAAACAATAGACCCACTACTGCAATGGCATTACCCGTGCCTTTATGGAGTCCCTTGTCACACGATAATCGACTACAAGTAGGAAATAGAACGGGCCTTGTCCATTTTGATATGGAATTTCCCAATGTGCCAGGGTATGTGATACCGGAAATGGTATCTCCTGCCTCAGCAGCCACTCACGCGAGTTTTGCAGCTTTAGGACGTCCCTTGAAGAAATGTAGATTGCCTGTGATTCCCTGATGTATATCAGATAGTTCAGACCATGGGAGCGTCCTTCAAGAAGTATACTTCATGTTTTGTTTATTAGATTTTGTTTTTATGGTTTTTTTTTTGTTTTCGGTTCGTTTGTTTGAGTTTTTTCTTCTTTTTTTTTTTTTTTTTTTTGATTGGCAGTAACCAAATTCATTGACATTCGCGTGCTAAAGATATCTTTCCCAAAGTTCTCTCTATATGAAGGTGACGTCCGTGTCAAGTGCCGGTCAAATCGCGAAGATTGGCTCGTTATGGGCGGTGAAGTACATCTACGTATAGTAACAAGATTGATTTTATGCACAAGTTACATCTGAAATAGCACTTTGCTTAGTGCGTATTTTACGTTACACGTCAAAATCAACTCGGAGGGGAAAAGCTCATGGAATCAAACCGTGCAAGCTACTTCTAGACGAGAATTTGATCGGATTTAGATCTGTGTTGAAGAATGGGGATTGTGAAGAGTCAAGGTCAAATGCCTGGGCGGGCCGGGCACCAAGATTAGCCAGGTCAATAACCGGGCAGTGGGAGATGCTGAGTGTCGGACACGGGTAGTTGGATAGCCGGATAACCGGTTCTGACTGGCCACCATTATTCCGTCAGACCCAGGCAGTCAGATAGCCGAATAACCGGTTCTGACTGGCCACCATTATTCCGTCAGACCCAGGCAGTCAGATAGCCGGATAACCGGTTCTGACTGACCATCATTACTCCGTCAGACCCAGGCAGTCAGATGGCCGGATAACCGGTTC
Source organism: Elysia crispata (assembly GCA_033675545.1). NCBI lineage: Eukaryota > Metazoa > Mollusca > Gastropoda > Plakobranchidae > Elysia > Elysia crispata. The sequence continues at coordinate 126,789 of JAWDGP010000471.1, forward strand.
TGACATTGTTCCGTCAGACCCAGGCAGTCAGATAGCCGGATAACCGGTTCTGACTGGCCACCATTACTCCGTCAGACCCCGGCAGTCAGGTAGCCGGATAACTGATTCTGACTGGCCACCATTACTCCGTCAGCAGGAGCGATGGAAAAGCATTATACTTGATAAACGGGCTTCATGACATCTGCTCGTCTTACTGCCGTGTTCACACGAAACAGCACTCTCTTCTCGGGTCTGTCCGTGCGAATTCGTAAGGGAGATAACAGGCGGTACGAAATGTGTCGGTCATGTTGATGATGCTGATACTAGCAGGGGCCCTGACTGTGGTTATTTCTGATGGGGATGATGATGATGGTGGTGATAATCATGGCAGTGCTACTAATGATGATAATCTTGACGATGTCTATGATAAAAGAAATGCCCGATATTATGGTGATAATCATAATTGTGATGATTTTGATAACGCAGGTGAGAAGGATGATAATCATGACGATGTTTATGATAAAGGTAATGATGATAATCATAATGATGATGATAATGATGATGGTTATAGTCATCGTGTTGGTAGTGGTGATGATGATAAAGATATTTCCATGTCTACATGAAATGATAATTCTATTTACTTATTTCTGATAGTGCTAGTGCTAGCATGCCCTGGCATTGATAACGCTAATTGTCGCACAACTGATTAGAAATCAGCGTCCTTCATAGAAAACTGAAATGGTAATTCACTGCCCCACAAGTCTTGCGGCAACAGGAAAGCGTTTTCGTGTTTCTCTTCCAAGGCCAGTTTGTAGACCTCAGCTGCTGCTTATCATTAATGCCTCATTAGATGTGTTACGGTCTATCGTTCTCATCAGATTTCTAGCTAATACCAGCACTTTCTCCGAGCTCAAGTGGAAGAAAAGGGCAAGCAGCAGATGGATATTCCAGATTTTCAAGTGAAGAAAGCCCCTGAGTAATGGAGAGAGCGCTTTGGGTGGGAAGAATCCCGAACGACTGTGAAGAACAGAGTTTGGGGAAGAAAGGATAGAGAGAGAGAGAGAGAGAGAGAGAGAGAGAGAGAGAGAGAGAGAGAGAGAGAGAGAGAGAGAGAGAGAGAGAGACAGACAGACAGACAGACAGACAGACAGACAGACAGACAGAGAGAGAGACAGACAGACAGACAGACAGACAGACAGACAGACAGACAGACAGACAGACAGACAGACAGACAGACAGAGAGAGAGAGAGAGATGAATTTGAATAATTTGAGAGTCTATTCAATTTTTACAACGCTGTTTCAGCGGATTGCGAGAAATATTTCATTCCTATGTTTTAACTGTTTCCATGATATCTGTGCCCTGTGCCCACATAGTCATTTGAAGTTAAGCGTTTTTGGTGTTTGTCGTTTCTTTGTTTGTTTTTATATAGTTTTTCCTTTGACTTGAATGAATTTTCCAAAATGAATCAATGTAAGGCAATTATTCTCTTCAATTTTTTATTCTAATTAAAATCCGTTTCAAACCACAGTTAACCATAATTAACGGGCCAGCAGTTATTAGAGGTGAATACACAGGGCTCATTAACTTCAAGTTGTAGTTTTTAATATCTCTGGTGAGAATATTGCATACAATCGAATGTTAATTTTCCTACAGCGGTCAGACGATAAAGAATGATCTCGGGAGAAGAGCACTTAATTACTATTGTAGATTAAAAAACAGTTTGTGCTATTATAATTTTTACTGAGATAGGACTCGAATTGTTGCTTCATTAGTGGTTTTAAGAGAAGTTTTAACATCTTAACTCACAACTTTTACACACAAAAAAAACGAAGTAAATGAAACTAATTTTCCTTTGGAAACAAAAGCATGATTGTATTGGAAGTCCATCGGTGCTAATTGCGAGGATACAAAGTTGCTCTTCTTCATAAGGCCAGCAATTATAAAATTACATTACGATGTAACGTTGATTATGGCAACAAAGACATTAGTTTACGATCGTCGGAAAATCGTATTATGAGTATTAATATCTACCATGGTATAAGCCGATTTTGAAAATGACTTTGGTGTGTCGTGCCAATGGGAAAGAATCCACACGGAAAACTCAGTCAAATCCTGTTAGTCGGATCTTCCCATATTTTTCTCCCTCTATAGTCCACATCTACTGTTTGGCTTATTCTTCTATAAAGAGTTCATGGATCATACACATTTGTTGATTTTGTCCTGAGATACATTCTGGAGAGAAGATAAAACAGAACAGAAAAAAATGGACAAAAACGAATATGACAGCTCAATAAACCAGGCGTGTTTGGTGAATTCTGAAGTAATGGCCGCCCTCTAACACTTGAAGTGGAGAGAAAAGAAAGACAAGAACTAGATTCACAGACAAGCGAGAAGTTCCTCGTTTATTTCTTTAATTGATCATATGTTCAAACTATCAATGAAATATTTCATGATCCGATGCGATAAAAGCTCGAGAAGAGTGGAGCGATTCTTAAGCTTGGAGATAAAAAGTTTTCTGATTATGTTTTGCGCCCCAGCAGGTCATCTGGGTGAAGGGATAAGAGGCGAGACAGGGTAAGATGAAAAAACGGCGAAGGACAAACAATAATGAGGACAGAGATAAAAGAGGAATGCTGAAAGCTGAAATATTGAAATAATCCATAATACATGACCTGAGGAATCATCTCGATGGAACCCTCCCCCCCCCCTGCCCCTCACTTCTCCTTCAGACAACTTTCTCAACATTGCAAACGACTTAGTCCATCTAGGCGGGCAGACACCAGGAGTAGAACAATAACCAGGGTGAACTGTTCATTAATTGGCTGCTTCATAAAGCCTATCCGTAGCAACATTACATCAAGATCACACCAGAAAATCCCAGGCCTACCAAACAAGTTGGTGTCCACCGTAACTGCTGGCCGCAACTGGCAACATACGACGGTAAATGTTTACACAGTTACAGTGATGGCGCTGGGATTCAAACCACCCAAGGAGAGAACCTCGAGGTCTCAACGAGCTCGCCTCTCATGATAACAAGTGTCGATGACAAACACATAAACTCTCACAGCTGGGAGTGTCAGTAAAAGAGGTCCAAGAACAATAAAGTTAGTTTTAATCAATATTACTTGTTAAAGTTGATTTTGCGCGAGTATCGTTTTGGTAAAAACATTTTGAAAACATAAAAGTCATTCGCAAATAATATAAAGTGACAAAAAAGCTTGCATACATGTC